>CM043700.1:18185000-18785000 GCA_023935145.1 Bretschneidera sinensis | reverse complement strand
GAAAATTTGAGATGTACATAGCAATTTTGGCATTCATATTTTTACAATTATGATGCACACTTAAAAGGGAAGTTTGTAATTCTCTCTCCTTTATTTGGTAATGGTATTTTACGGCGTTTTAAAAAGTGGTCTCTGGGTATACTCAAAAACTTATCTTTTTTTTTTAAAGCGTACGTTTTATAAAAAAATTTTAAAATTTAAAAAAATTACACATTAAAAATTTGAAACCATGACCTAATAAATGTGATAGGTCTTAATTATTAAAGTAATGTTTTTATTGTCACATTATTACACTTCATAAATATATATTATATGTTATCTAATTTAATAATAATTACAAACTATTTAATTAATCACTTACAAGTTACAATAATATAAAAATATAAATTATACTTCATATAATTTATATATTAATATTTATAAAATTACAATTATCACACTTTAGAGAGTTAGTAAAATATTAAAATTTTAAAAAATTAATTAATTTATTAAAATTATTTTTATTTTAATTAATTAATTAATATTATTTCATTAAAATTTTGAAATGTTCTAACGAATTCAAAAGACTTATGTCTCAACGCTTTCGTTTCCGAAAACAATAATATTTCACACCAAGAGTTGTCATCCAAACATTTAAATTTTTGCTCACGTGGTTAATGCACATTCCCAAAAATTACCACGTTGTGAAAATTTATCTTGCATTGTACTTAAAATGTTACGACTATCACAAAAGAAGCTCAAAGATGTTAAATGAGTTTAGAAAGAATTTTCATAATCAGTACAACTTTTAACATAAAATTTAATTCATACGAAATTGCGTCACAAAAAATCACAATATTTATATAGCTTTTAACTCCTCTTCGTATGTTGTGTTTTTTTTTTAATATTACACAATGTTGTGTTACGTTATTGTATTATATTTGTGATTTTATTGTGTTTAATTTTATTAAATTTAAATTTTTGTGAATTTGAGTCTACTACGTTAAGTTGTTTTATTGTTTGATTTAGTGTTTTCATAAACGAAAGCGTTGGGCGAGGTGTTTTGCCTCGAGACATTAGGACGTAAGTATTTTAGATCTTTTGAAATAATAAAACAATTTTAAAATAATTTAATAAAATAATGTTAATTAATTTATTAGAATAATAAAATAAAAATAATTTAAATTTAAATCAATTAATTAATTAATTTTTATCAAAGTTTAATACTTCACTAACTCTTTATAGTGTGATACTTATAATTTTATAAATATTAATATATATTTATATATTAATTATATGAAGTATAACTTATATTTTTATATTGTTGTAATTTGTAAGTGATTAATTAAATAGTTTGTAATTATTATTAAACTAGATAACATGTATTATATATTTATGAAGTGTAATAATGTCACAACAAAAATACTAGTTTAGTGGTTAAGATCTATGACACTCATTAGGTCATGAGTTTGAGCCTTTGATGTGTATTTTTTTTCTAAATTTTAAACTTTTTAACAAAATATCACTGGGCGTACACTCAGGCGCCCAGGACGCAATGCCCCATGACTAAAGGCAAGCGTCCAACGATAGAAACGCCAAACCTTTCACGCCTTGAGGCATTTTCGAAATACTTTGCCTCTGGGCGTGCCCGAGATGCTTCCAGAGACCGCCTTTTACAACATTTTAATTAAAAAGGTTATGTTTAATAAGATATAAGATCGGGTGCGAAAGCGAGATCGAGAGCAATAATAAAAGCACGAGTCATTAATTTTCAGAAAATATCAAAGTTGAGTGTATATGGTTATGTTATATAAAAGTCTGTTTACATATATATATATATATGTGTGTGAGAAATATGCATATGTTTTTTTAATTTTATTCTATTATATGCGAGTGAAATTTGCGAAAATGGCACAGCTCCCTGTAATTTCCGTTCCCACGCATTTTAGTTGAGTTCGAACCTGCACAGTGCCATTTTGCTGCAATTTAGCAGCGCACCCAAATGCCATAGTTCACACTGCAGCGCGTGAATTCGCGGATTAGGCTCCAGATCCTGGGCCATCCTGACGATTTTTGTTTCCCAGTGATTGACAAAATAGTGTGAAATGATTAAGGCATGTTTGGAAAATATTTTATGTTTTCAAAAAATGTTATTGAAAATAAAATCAAAAAATTGTTTTTATATTATTTTATAAATATATTTGGATAACTGTAACTTAAAAACAGTTTTGAAAAAAGAAAAAAAATCGTTCGAATTATTTGGTTTGGTACGGATGGATTGCTCAATACTCATATCGCACGAGTCTTCTCTTACTTGGGTTTTCAATCATTTGGGTGATGTTCGAGACTCAAGTCGCTTAGGATCCAAGTTGCTTGGTACTCGAGACGCTAGAAACTCGGGTTGTTGAAGACTTAGATTGCGGGATATAGATTGTTTGGGATATGAGATATTCGGGTTTCAGGTCACTCAAGTCATAATTCGTTTGAGTTTTAAAAATAAAAACTGTTACTCAACTTTTTTTCAAAATTTTGCAAAATTGTTTTTAAAAAAAAAAAACTGAAAACACAACCCAAAGTAGTTTTCTAAAAATGTTTTTTTTCAAAACATGCATATTTCGAGACTAGATTTTGAAAATCAGCCATTCAAACAATTTTTTTAGAGTTTAAACATTGCTTTCAGATTTTGAAAACAAAAAACAGTTTTATAATTATATATAAATGTAGCACCATCATGGGGTTGGAAGGGAAACAGAGCGAATTTGTATTATAATTATGTAAACATTAGAATATTCTGTGCATAGTATATGTAGTTAAAAAAATAGACAAAGATTTATTTATTAAATGCATCACACGGTCATTCATGCATGTGTAATACTCATGTAATTTTAACTGTTAGTCACATCACACGTAATTGATAATAACAATTTTGTAATAAATTTTTTTTTGTCTGACACTGTAACAGGAATTCATTTTTGAACCATAAAAGGTTTCATTAGTAATTAAAAAAAAGTTCACTGGATAACTTCTTTTTTATACATGTTTATTTTATCTAATCACTTTTAAGATACGAGTTATTTTATACGTAGCTTGGTTAAAAAACTATCTTGATACAAGGACAAGAATTCACACTGACATAAATATGAATTATCACTATAAACAAGAAGGCTTAGCTTAGTAATTATCACTATAAAACATTTTTATGTTACTCATTTAAATTTGAATTTTTAGGCAACTCCAAAAGGCTGACAATCCAAGTTCTTGGGTTAATGCAACCAAAAGTCCTAAAATTATTTTAGAGTATCATAAGAATGCAGCACATAGAAAAAATTATTGCCGGACATTGGATTCCCTTCCCTCCACAAATTTAGCACAACTCTATTTGTATTTTAGTGTTCTTTTCTAATATAATAAAATAAAAGTTGAATCAAATATTATTATGGAAAACATCTATTTAGATGTCACGCTGACTCTTAATTTTTTTATTATTTGTAACAAAAAAAATCATAAAATATTGTTTTGAATAGAATGACAAATAATTAGCTTTCAAATAAAAAATAGAAACTACAATTAACAAGCAATTTACTATGACGTCAATATACAAGGAATTTCATGCTACCGTGAAAACTGCTTCCATTGACTTCTACCTATGTACAACTAATATATATATATTACTATTTTTTCTAACATGTACAATTAATATATTAAGTCTTTCAATAATTTTTTGATCGAAATTTGATTAGAATCAAACAAATGAATTGAATTATTTTAAATTATTAAAGTTAAAGATTAAATTAGCTCTTTTGAAAACTCAAGAGCAAACTTCTACTTAATTCCAAATTTAGTATGAACTTTTACAATTAAGCCTTCAAATTGTTAGACGCATGGCACCTACTATGTTGACGTATTCGTGATCTTAGAAACCTGTAAATAGTAAATTTAGTGATATCAACTTAGTATAATTAATTAGGAGAGTGGCTATCAGTTGCTTACATAAACAAAACATTATTGGTAGATTGTCGGGAGAAAAAAAATGTAATTTGATTTTGGTGGTAAACAAATTTATTTGATAATAAATTTTTATATCTGGTGGTAAACAATAACATTGATAATAAAATAAATTACCATCAAATATAAAATATATATTTTATCTTAAATTTATCAACAAATAATTGTGTTTATCCGAAGAAAAAAAACACATTTTAAACATAACATAAAAACTTTTCTTTTTTCTTCTTCCTGGAAAATTGGAAATGACGGTCAATACTGGTTTATGGGACGCTTTAAGACACGACATGACGGGCATAGGCCATCGTTGGAGAAAAAAATGTTGTTGTAGGGTATTCATTTATGATAATAAAAAAATTACGCAGAATATCCTACAAGAATATTTAAAAGAAATAAATATGACTTTGAAAAATGAACCAAATGTCGAGCCATATTTTAAGGTATTCATTTATGATCTGGGGCCTCTATGAAGTCAAGAAGCTGTACAAATGTGATCCACCGAGTCTGCATATGATCTCATATCGTGTCATGGATTGCGTGGCATCACCATTTTATTGCCTAAGAATTGATTTTTTTTTTATATAGATTGAAAAAAAAAATTTGAATCCAAATGCCTTAGGTAAAAGATTTAGAGAAGGATCGAACCAAAATTCTCACTCGAAAAAATTGTGTCTTCCACAATAAAATTTGATAAGTGAGATTTCAAGTAAGTATTTACATAATCTTCTTCTGTCCAAAGATCAAATAACTCATATATTCTAATAATTGTTTACTACAAATAAAATTGATCTTTACCTTAACCCATTTGTCATTTGTTGTCATAAAATCATTTACGAACCAAAATGGTTTAAAATGATAAAATTATCATGTTTTAATATTTTTTCTTTTTAAGTTTTATTTTATTTAAAAACAATTTTATCAAGCTAAATAATATTGATCTGACATTAACAAAACACACTCTAATAATATTGCCACCCAAAAAATTAATTTACTTTAAAGGGTTACACTAATTTTTTGCTATTCATATTCTAACTTCTATTTTTGTTCATTTTAATTATATTGTTTTGTTGATCGATCAAGATACACTTAAATGTTGTATCATTATAATCCATTTTTATTAGTATTGTGTTTTGCTTATGAGACATGTAAATGTTGTATCATTTTATGTAAAATGTCCAAATTTAAAAGAAAAAAATCGGTTATTAAATTGTTTTTATTTTCACTTTTGTCTTATAAAAATAATTTTAAATTTTTTTTTATAAATTATAAACCGAAATTATTGTTGAGAATGGACTATTGGGTTTCGATTTAATTGGGAACACTGGAAGTAATTAATAAGATTCTGACTTTTCACGAATTTATTTATGTGTGTTGAATTTTTCCATCTTATTTTCTTTCATCTCCTATTGCAAATTAAAGTCGCCCATTGTTGACTCCATGTTTTTTCCGCCACTCGCTGCAGATAATTAACTTAAAGTGCAAAATTTTCAACAGAACAAAAGAAAAACCATATTAGTGCATGCGAACATCAACCGTGTAAAATTCCATTCAATCCACTTTATAAGAAAGTGTTGAAACAGTTAATAGTAGTGATTACAAATAAAGATCAAACCACATTTTCAAACCACTTTGATCATTAGCATTGCATCTTTGTTGGATTATGTTGCGATGACTTTGTTGATGGATTCTACGAGTACTTGTTAAAAGAGACAAAGAAATCGTTAGGTGATCAAGCTAGGTATCGTTTGGTATAATAATAGTAATTTCATTTTATAGTTTATATAACAAAGACAAAGCATCCGATAAAATATAAAATAAATAAAATGGAGTATCCTTAGGACTTGAAACTCTGATACTATACCAATTATCTCAATAGTTTAAGTAAAAAATATTGCTCAATTAAATTTTTATATTTTAATATTGAGTATACATGCAAAACATATTAATTCGTCCGATTAACACTTGAGTCGACATGTTAAAATTTAAAAAAAATTGTTGGACTTTTTTCTATTAATTTAAGTTTTTGAAATAATTTTTTAAGCGATGTTATATGAGAACAAACATAATTAGCGGTTACTGAAAGAATAAAGAACAAGAGCAAAAACAAAAAGACAACAATAAGTAAAGCATAACAAAATAAGACCACAAAGTTATTGACATGTGACTGACGATATATTACATGTGATACAACACAAACAGGAGTCCAATAAAGCTATGGTCTAGCAGAAATTAACATGAATGCGATTAAGAGCCTACCTTTATCATCTTTCAAATGAAGTTGTCGTAGCTTCTTCTGATAGCAAAATTCGTAAAACCACCAACTCTCTTGCTGTATAAAAAAACTGATGGTGTAAGCATACTTCATAAAAGAAACACTATTCAGTAAACTTGCAAGGAAATATTTACAATGAAGAACGAAAATTTATAATTAATTTCAAGAGATCTAAAAATATTAGCAAGATCTAAAATGAAAAAAATTGTGACATAAACTCAGTTTAGCAGATCATTACTCTGATAAAGCATCGATCGTTAAGTACTTCAAGTAGTTCATTTAGTGTCTTCAGTTTGACTTGTTTCTCAGTTTCCATAATCATACTACTGGTATTTTATTGTGTAGATAGCTTGTCACTCTTGACTTTCTCCATTTTAGGCGAGAAACATAAAAAATTATGTCCATTTTTATTGGGTATAACAACGTATTCTTGGCCACCAGTAAAATATTATAGGCCTATAGTATTAGATCACAATATATGCTCTAGTTTCTATAATGAACACACAAACAAATATACCAAAAGGGAATTAAGTATGAATAGTAATCATATGCTTGCCTCGAAATACAATCACATACTTGTGAAAAAATGCCATGCCCATGAAAATTATAAGAATAGGCATTTTATAATTAAATATTTTACAATTATATTATAATTTTTTATATATTATTTTATATTCAATAAATATTAAATATAATTATATATTTGATCAGGTTGAAAATTTTGAACCCATGATTCAATCCAACCCACCGAGTTCAAAATATTTTTAACCCAATTTCTAAAATTATCCAACCCATTATATCGGTTTAGATCGGGTGCATTGGTCAACCAATTTCTATGCTCACTCATAATGTTTGCTTATTAGGCGTGTAAATGTTATATAATTTTAAGTAAAAAGTCCAAATTTGAAACAAAAAAATCGGTTATTAAGCTGTTTTTAATTTCACTGTTGTTTTATCAAAAAAATTATTTTATAAATTATAAACTGAAACTATTACTAGTCAGGCTACCATAATTTTATAGAAAACCTTTATGCTTTAGTCCTACTAACCGAGGTTTGATTCTTTTTGTTTGGCAAGTATCATTTAATTGGCTATTTCGTTGGAAGTAGTTAATAAGATGCTGACTTTATCATGAATTTATTTATGCATGTTGAATTTTTCCGTCTTATTTTCTTTCATCTTCCTGCTGCAAATTAAAGTCACCCATTGTTGACTCCATTTTTTTCTCCATGAATTGCCACTTGCCACAGACAATTAACTAAAAGTGCAAAATTTTCTACAGAAGAACAAAAAAAAAACCTTGTAACTATATTAATGCATGCCAACATCAACCAACTATGCAAAATTCCATTCAATCCACTTTATAACAAAGTGTTGAAATGGTTAATAGTAGTGATTACAAATAAAGATCAAACCAACCAAGAAACCATATGTTCAATGCGCATGCAAAAATCTAACCTCCCACTATTGCCATTTCATAGCCAAAGATCAAAGTGGTCGTGGTAGCTTTTCTTGTTTTCTAAAGGTAATTAACACCCCATTATTAGTATTGCATCTTTGTTGGATTATGTTGCGAAGACTTTGTTGATGAATTGTACTTGTTAAAGGGAAAGAAATAGTTAAGTGATGATCAAAGGTATCGGTTGGTATTAATAGTAGTTTTTGCTTTTAGTTTACATAACAGTTTAAAATGATAATGAAGTTAAAAATTGTTTAATGTTTAATAAAACAATAATAAAAATAGTTTTTTTTTACATAAATTCAGGATTTTTTTATAAAAAATTATTTAACTCCATATCAGTGAGAATAAATTTCTTCATACCGACTGATATAGCAATTTCATATTATATCATGTATTAAAAAATCGATCATGTGCAAGTCACATTATAGAATATTATTACTTCATTTTTATGAAATCAAAGCTCATTAATCTTTATTCAACTTGAACTACTTTCATGCATTTGGGTAATAAAAAATAGGAGATAAGTTATTTATTATCCAAAAAGTTTAAATTGATGGGAAATGACTCAATTATTTTTTATTGTTTAACACGCTCACGTGCAGGCCGACTGAAGGATTAAATGTTTTGCATGTGAACCCAAGTGTAAGAAAATCAAAATGTGAAAAGGCAAAACATCCGATAAAATATGGAGTAAATAAAATGGGGTATCGTTATGACTTAAAACTCTGATATTATATTAAAAATAATTGAATTACCAGTTACCTCAATAGTTCAAGCAGATAGAAATGAATTGATTATTCTTTATATTTTAATGTTGGGTACACATGCAAAACTTATTAATTCATCAGACTAGCACTTGAGTCAACATGTTAAAATATAAAAAGTATTGTTTAACCATTTTTTATTAGTTTAAGCTTTTAAAATAATTTTTTTAAACGATACTATATGCAATTAATACATGATTGATTTAATTACAACATATGTTCCTATTACTCTATCACTCGAACAAAAACCAATAATACAATGATAACTTAACTCACAATCCATTTAAAATTAAAAATATCTCATTAAACAATAAAAAAAATGTACATGAGATCTTGAGTACTCTTATGCAAATTCAACCTTGATCACATGGATATAATAGTCATCGAAATACCTTTCTTTGTTTTATATGGAAATTTACCACCCCATGGTTGTCGCATGCGATGCCACTGTTTGACCATGTGGTTGTTGAAATTCACTATTAATTTTAACGAAATCTTTATGTAGAAAATGCTGACAAATATAGCTTCCCATGATTCATGGAGATTTACAAGAAAGCTTTCTAGAAGAGTGGCAGACAAGAGGGCCCTAGTGATCATACTTTCTTTCTTTCAAGTAGAAATTGCACTAATTTACTTCAAGCTGCACACACACAAATGGATACTCGTTATGACATGATTATTGGTCCTGCATATTAAACTATTTTACCTTTTTGGAAAGTTTTAGTAAGTTGAATTACATAAATTATACATAAAAGAATCAAAATGTTTTGGAACTGTTTTTGTCGGAATGCATGGAGTTTTGCTAATTATTATCAATAAAACCCAGAAGAAAAGGGTATTAACATTAAATCCAGTCATTCCAATGGGCCATTGAAGAAACTCTCTAATGGGCCAGAGTAGTGCAAAATGGGTCACTCTATCTTGGGCTCAATCTATTTCCATTAGAGAAGTAGTAGCCCATGTGTCTTCTATTCACCCGATCCAACATTTGATACCCAGATGGTGCCGTGGTGGCCACCACCATAATGACCGCATAACTAAGTATGAAGGTCGTAAATTTCGGGTCCAACATTATACCGTTATATAAATTAATTTTTTTGATACATTGTTTCGGATTTAATGATATTTTTAATACGAATTTATTATATTATATATATTTTAAAAATATATATAATTATAAATATAAATTATAAAAAATACAATCACCATTTAACTATATAAATTAATCATACCCAAAATTTTTCTTTAAAATCAATTATAAATAAAGTTTATTTTATAAATCTAAATTAAGACTTTAACCTATTATCAAATTACATATCTTTCAAAAAAAATATATATATATATATCATAATAAACAATTATCATTTAAACATCACTTTTCAATTAAAGAAAAATAATGAAAATTCTTAAATTACCTTTTTAAGATTTTTAAAAATATAAAATATTGATATTGTAATATTTTGACTGAAGTATGATATTTAGGCGAAACCGAAATATATCTAAATAGTTGAAACGAATCGAAATAAATGATGAAATAAAATATAAAATTATTTTGTTTCGATTTAATATTAAAATCGAAATATTTAAATTGTTGTGAACTTTTGACGGGAAGTGAACGAAATTAACAATATTAATAAGTACTCCATAGTATACTCAAGTGTCAAAATAAATATGAACAGATTAGTGCAGGATGTGAGATTGACTGTCAAAATAAATCACCAAAGAAAATTACTAATAATACAAGGACGCTTGTTTGTTGTCAAACTGTAGTATTATAACCATAACCTCCAAAACCCAACGCTTTGTTTTTTACCTTTGAGCTCTAGCAACTCGTTATCTTTCAGCTTGGAGAACTCAATCCTTCTATTAGGATAGATTTGAATTGAGTTGAGTTTGAGTTGAAAGGTGTTCGAACTCGACTCAGCTTGTGAATAATTATTTTTTTTAAATCGAACTCAAATTTAAAATATTGAACTCGGACTTGACTCGTGTAATGAAATTTAAGTTCAAGTTCGAATTGAGTTTTTTGAAATAAAATAATAAATATATATATTTTTTGAAATAAAATAATATATTTGATATTTATATTTTTAAAACAAAATAAATAAATATTTTTTATAATATATATTAAATAAATATAATATATATAATATTTATTTAATTTATTAATTAAATCGAAATGACTTACGAGCTTAACGAACCGAGCTTAATATTACTCTAACTTAATTTGATAAGTTAACTGAACAAAAATCTTAACTCGAATTCAATTTAATAGAATTTTAAATCAAACATCTCAAACAAACTGATTGTCCCATTTAATTCCATCAATACCGTCAATTACCGAAGTTACGAATTCTCGCTTAACAATAGAGGGGGTGGTTAAGCATGATTTTCAGACCAAAGCTTTAGCTCATTAATGATACGAGCTCAATCTCACAAGTACAAACTCAAACTCATTAAGGTCTCGTAGTGAAAATAAAATTGTAACATTGATCAGTGAATCGTTTTTTTTTTCTTATGTCGAATCGAGACTTTGTCTAATGTTTGGTGAAGAGCTGACCTGTAGGAAATAGAAACTGTAATGTCTCGTAAGTCATAATTCACGTTTAGATAACAAAAACAAACTCTTGGCTTGTGATACTATTTTTGTTCACTATGTATACTTTTAGTCATGATTACCATTAAATTCAAAACATCAATTACTAGCCATAATTCATTAAAACTAAGATTGATTCAGAAATTTTATGTTATACCTGTTATGGTCTTCATGATAAATCGTGCAACAAAAATCAAAGATTATTATGCACTCACACGAACAAAAACACCAAGCCCTAAAACGGTTAGTAAAAAAAAAAAGATTGATCATTTCTCTTCATTTTTTCTGCTTCTTAACGAGATAGAAGTACTATATAATTATGTTACGAACCAGAAAAAGACACCTAACCATAAACTTTTGAATAAATTACATTAATCTATCTAAGATTAATTTATGGTTATACTTCCTTCACGTGTATTTTAAAATATATTTGATTTTACTTTTGATAATTTTAAAATCGAGTCAAAATTTGAATACAACTTTGGTAAAAAATTTGATTAAATTTTGAAATTATTTAAAGATAAATTAAATTTTCAATAAATTTTAACGAATTAACATAAAATTTAACTAAATCTTAAACAATTGAGTAATAAAAAACCATGGATAAACGTATATCCAATATATTCTAAAAGCTAAACGATATAAATATAATCATGACTAACCTCCGAAAGGTTAACGTAATTTACTCTACACTTTTCCATTAGAAACCCTGATCCCAACATCCCCTATAACTGCGTAACCAAACGTGAGCTAAAAACTACATTAGAAACCCTGATCCCAATATCTCCTATAAATTGACTCGAAAAAGAAAAATCACATCGCTGCTAAGAGATTGAGGGAGGCAGAGAGCGAACCCAAAAAAATGCAGATCTTCGTTAAAACCCTAACCGGTAAGACCATAACCCTCGAGGTTGAATCGAGTGACACAATCGACAATGTCAAGGCCAAGATCCAGGACAAAGAAGGTATATATGCTCCTTATCAAACACTTTCTCTATCAGGCCAATATCATTACTCGTTGATTATGAGGTTCTGATGGCTGAATAAAAATTTCAGGTATCCCTCCGGACCAGCAGAGACTTATCTTCGCCGGAAAGCAGCTCGAGGATGGCCGTACTCTGGCAGACTACAACATTCAGAAAGGTTAGTGTTCGTGATGTTATGGCTTATTTGATTTCCGAGAAAAAATCGAGGGAAAGGTGATAAAATGGCTGTTTTGTAGTGCCATAAGCAATTCCGCTTTGTAGGCTACAAGGAATTCGATGCTCAGCCTAATTGAATTAACAGTGTTGATATTTTGGTCCAAGGTAGATTGGTGCTTGTTTAGTTGATGTGGAAATCATGGAGAATCGGTACATTGTTTGCTTTTGAGATATCATAATAACATAATTTGTTGAAGTTGGCATTGTGTGCCTATATCTACTATAGCTGGTAGGAGAGGAATATTAGATTTCACAAACAGATTTTTCAGTC
This sequence comes from Bretschneidera sinensis, assembly GCA_023935145.1. Taxonomy (NCBI): domain Eukaryota; kingdom Viridiplantae; phylum Streptophyta; class Magnoliopsida; order Brassicales; family Akaniaceae; genus Bretschneidera; species Bretschneidera sinensis. The sequence continues at coordinate 18,772,449 of CM043700.1, read as the reverse complement.
TACAAAAGAGATCCTTAATTTCATTATTGTTTATGTGAGGGCTGGATTTTGGGAGTGAGAGAGAAGTAAATGTCACTAACTTTGGTAGTGAAGTTTCAGTAAAATGGGGCTTGTATCTGCTTAGTTTCTGATGTATTTTTGTTTTCAATTGTAAAGCTTTATCTTGAGCTTTTCCCACTGTAATAGTTGCAGGCTTGTAGCGGACTTTATGCTTAGGTTGAATAAAACCTTTACATGTTTCCCAAAAAAATTGTCATATAAGCCTTAGTGGATCTATAAACAAGGTGTTGAAGTTTTTTTTGGGTCAAGAAAACTTAGGCAAAGCAATGCGGTTGTAATCAGAAGTTATCAGCATTTTTAGTTCCCAACTGATTAGTGCCTTCATCCTGTTCAGTATAGTTGAAGTTATTGTACCTATCATAAGAAATGAATATTTAAAGAAGTTGATTATTTTCTTCCACTTCACCATTTACAGAAAACGACCAAGCTTTCCGATTTTTTACTTTATTGTTTTCCCATTTCTATTGGGTTTGTCACTGAATGAATGGAGAAAGAATCTGGTTTCTGGTTTGATTGTTTTGCATTTTGGGGTTTATTGGTTGTTTTATTTGAATGAATGTCTTGTATTTCTTCAGAGTCAACTCTCCACCTGGTTCTGAGGCTTCGTGGTGGCATTATTGAGCCTTCTTTGATGGCATTGGCTAGGAAATACAACCAGGACAAGATGATCTGCCGCAAGTAAGTTTTGACATTTTAGTTATATTGACCCTTGAAAGTTTGTTTTTTTGTTTGGGAGCCCTATTGGGATAGAATTCTTCCTATAGACAATCTTCAATGGAGGGGGAAGACTATGTTCAATAGATACTATATGTGCAAAGAGAAGGCTGAATCTGTTTTTCATCTTTTAGTGGAATGCACTTTTGCTAGAAGTTTGTGGAAAATTACTTATAGAATTGTGGGAGTCTCTTGGGTGATGGCGGGGTCAGTGAGATGAAATTGAGGCTTGGAGTGGTGTTAGAGCTTTCAAGGAGGTTAAAAAGGCCTTAGGCTTAATTCTTCACTCGATTTGGTGGATTGTGTGGAGAGAAAGGAATCGGAGGGCCTTTGAAGGTTTTGAAAGTTCAATTGTAAATATAAGAGATAGTTGATTCAATACTCTTAATTTCTGGGTTAGATGAAATTACTTTGTAAATAATGATGATCTTGTAGAGTTCCTTCATTGTATTTAGCCTTCGACTTTTTGGTGCACCTTCTTGGTGCTTTTTAATAAATTTTTGCTTATAAAAAAAGTTATACGTAGTTTATTCAAATGTTTCTTTTGGTTGTAAAGTTTTATATCTGTCTATTGTGTCATTTGTTATCAGCTGTTAAAACAATTTAATTTGTTGGGTTAGCCCTTGATAAAGATGGTAATGCAAATGTTCATAATGCTATATATAACTAGGCTGCATTCAACATGTTACATGGTGTTGGTATCTTCCCCGACATGTTGCTTTATTTTATATAGATGTTCTTAAGGTTACCTACTTATTTTTGTTATTTGGATGAATAACTTGGGTCATGTCAGCAGTTATTATAACAAGTCATCTTTGTTGCGAAGCATGTCATCGAATAGCTTCCTTCTCTGTCTCATACACACTTGGGTTTCTCTTTTCCTTGGTTTGGTTATATAATTTTGATTGTCATTTGAAATATCCATTGCAGATGTTATGCACGCTTGCACCCCCGAGCTGTGAACTGCAGGAAAAAGAAGTGTGGACATAGCAACCAGGTGATCTAAATTTTGTGTTTTCATCCCTTTGATTGTTCTCTCGTTTATTATCCTTTGCCTTGTCTTATCTTTGTTATTGCAATCAATTGACACTTTGAGTTTGTTACTTCATTGCAGCTGAGGCCAAAGAAGAAGATCAAGTAGAGTGCAGAGTGTGAGGAAGGAGTGCTGAGACATAGCATCCATAGGGTTTCCTAATAGACATTATTTTCAGTTTTTGTGGTTGGGACCATTTGTGGTGTAATGTTAACTCTATTTTCTTATGCTTTGACTTTGCGCTCTGAATTTTTTATTTGATAATGCTAGCTTGTTATTTTATATCTTTTGCCATATTTTTTTGTGCTTTCAGTTCATAGACATTGAGCTTTTATGATGTTTGACAAATTTCCCTATCAGAATAGTTAACCATAGTTTGATGATTGACATTTTAGCTCTTGACTGCATCTTTAGGAGATGACGTGCAGTTTATTTCAATATTATTACAGGGTTCTTTCGATCTACTGTTATCTAAAAATAATCCAAGTTGTTAATGACTGGATGAAACACCTTTATGATTAAGCAATTCCATCAAATTGAATATGATTATGTGATAGCTTCTATTACACCAGGAAAGCCAATTTGCACCCAAAATTGCTTGGGCGGTGGTTAACTTCTTTTTTGATTCATCATCAAGTGGTGTTCGTCGTAATGCATTCAACTACTTCCTATTTTTTGCAAAATGAATGGCTACACGAAATATCAATGCTACAAATTGAATGGTTATCTTGAAGGTTTAAAAAGCTTCAAAAAGAGGTCTCAATTCAACCGTTTGTCAAGGTCTCCACCAGTACACTATCATCCAAGGCTGTAGCTGCCCTTAAATTTACACCACTGAAGTGCATCCCAAGATATCAAATGGTTTAATGGCGCGCCATAGGTCACCAAGGCGTTCAGGCATTTCAAAGGACCTCATGGAGTGTCCTTGTCCTGGGCATGTGCCTTCCAGAAGAGGAAAATACCCAGTTGTATCAACCTATTTTGAAGGAGAGAGAGAGATGAATGGGGCCTGCAACTGAAGTACTGTGTGAACCAAGTGGTATATTTAGATAATTAATGAACATGTTGTTTATGACACTGATAAAACTTGGACCAAAGTAGCTAACATGTGTTGTCTGAATAAGTTTTGCCACTGTAAACAGACAGAAACAAATACTGGTCATTATATGACGGGGATGTTTGTGTCCAAATTAAAATCAATTTTAGGTTATAGTTTATTTTTTTAAAATTTATAAAAATTTAATCATATTGAATCAAATCTTATTAAATTCATTAAATAACAATTAATAGATGATTTGGTTTTAATTGAGTATGTTTTTGAAAAAATTTAAAAATTAAACTCAAGTTTAAAGTTGATTTTAAATTAAACCTAAACATAACAGAAAAACCTTTAGCTTTTGCCAAGAAATTAGAGAGTTCAAAAGAACACAAACAATAATACTTTATCCTCCAAACTAATTTTTAACTACTGCCATTTGTTATAGATGAATAAAAAACAAAAGCATTTCCTGGTGCTTATTCTTAGACTAAACCACGTACATCTGTCTGAGAAAACCCCAGAGGGTGGAGTCTACCGTGACTTGAGAAAAATAAAAGCAATGTGTTATAAATGCCAACATACTAGAGAGAGCTAATAGCCTAATACATTAGTAATACTGTAATTTTCTTTTAATTACTGGAGCAATCAAGTAGTATATTATCATAACAACACAAATGGTCAAAAGTTGATGGAGAGGGTTTTAAAAGAAGCTACCCACAGGAAATTAATTGAGTTTGGTGAAGAGAGGTATTGGATAAAAACCATGACCTTGAAAACCATTGTTTCCTTATACAGTATATAATATGGACCATGCATATATATAAAAGTTCTCCTGCAGGGATTGCAACACTTTGTCTTTTCCCATTAGGTCCTGCTTTCCCCTCTTTGAATTTTGTATTTCCTCTTATAGAAATCCCACTTCATTTAACCATTGTCTAACATTTTCCCAAACTGGAAAAGTTTAGGTTTGCTTGGCAGATCACAACAGGGAGTGGTTAAGAGTCACAACAACCTTCTGTCCATTTTTTCATATGTATATATGACAAGAAAGGACTACTTCTTTCATGAAATTACAATTGATGGCCACCACTGCATGCACCAGCCTTTTAATAACTCTTGAAAATCTAACTGTGCAAGAAAATCCTATAAACAAAATCTAGACAAGAATCTCTTTTATCTCTATCTAAAAAAATTTGTACCCAGTTGGGGCATGAGGTGCATTCTTGTAGTTTTGCTGCAAAGCAAAGGGTAGTCTCATAATTTGCATGTAGAGTAACTCAGTGCTACACTAGTTTTACACTCTTCTGCGCTTTTCAAATCCATTTTCATCTTATGTTGGATGAATTACATTAAACTCTCTAATTGTACAAGCAACAAAGAAAGGTAAAGATCATCTAAAGAAAGTCCTCTCTCTCTCTGTCCTTATATATGAACTATAGCAAGTCCTTACAAGTAAGTTAGTGGAGTATATCATTTTAGGTTTCAGAGGCTTGCAGATTTTCCATTTATCAAAACTTTTATTATTAATTTATATCTATTACTTCAACTTCATCTTAATAGAAGTAATATTTTTCCATTTATTTATTTTTTTGTTCCATTTTCTGTAATCTAATTATGCTTGTGCGTTTGTCTGGATTTTAGCTAGAACCAATTTGCTGGGATATTTTTGGCCTGAACAAATTAAAGCCAGGAAAAGAGAATTGATCGATCTTTTCCCTAACAAGAAAATTAAATAAGATTAGTGATGGGGCGTGGAAAGATAGCTATTAAAAAGATTGAGAACCAAACGACTAGGCAAGTGACGTTTTCGAAGCGGCGAGCAGGGCTTTTGAAGAAAACCCATGAGCTTTCAGTGCTTTGTGATGCTCAGATTGGCCTCATCGTCTTCTCAACCACTGGAAAGTTGTGCCAGTACTGCACTCACCCTTTAAGGTTGTTCTTCATTTCATATTTTCTTAAACATGTTCATCACTTTTTTTAATTCAAAACTTAAATTTTATTTTTGTTCCGGCTAGATTCCTAGGAGATATATGCATGCTTATTGTGTGGTCTCATGATGTAATTTGCTCATAACTACACCTGGATCATGAAATTATTCTGGATTAGAGGTACTAGAGAGAAAAGCAAGAGAAACAGAAGTACTTTTTATTCTAAAAATTACATGAAGCGGGTTTAGATAAAAATCTCTTGCTCATAAGACATTAAGTGCTTTTCGTCACGATTAATTTTCTTTCTGATCTGGCTTGGGCTTGTTTTATTGGAGATTTACATTTACTCTCTCTCCACGCTAGGTTGGAGCACCGTTTTGTTTTGATTTTCAGCCCTAAAAATTGCATGTGAATTTGATTTGACCAAATTGAGTACCTTGACTTCTGTCATGCTTATGACAAACTAGGGTTTCCTAATATTGTTTCTTGGGTACAAAATGCGTGCAGATTTTGTGATGACTAGGTTTTCAGTTTTAAACTGACTTTGCAGTCCATGTAATGAGTAGCTAGCCCAGGCTTGATGTCATACAAGTGAAAATATAACATATTAAATTAAAATTAATGTCTTATATGAACTGATATGGGAATATTATATATGTGGCTAATTATATTTGCTCACATAATTCTAACGGCCCATATATCCTGTTGGTTGAGCATGGCCTATTACAAACAATTGATTAATTAAATTTCTTATTCGGACATGTACTTCAAAAATATAATAGTTTTTTCGTCTGCCTTTAATTTGTAGATAATTATAAAATTTTATTTTATATTTATTAGCGAAAAGTGTTCACGGGTATATATTTTTAATCTTGTCTGGCTAGTTAATTAGTAATTCCGTAATTTAGGGGAGTTACAATTCAATGAACTTGCTTTTTGAAGGACCATGATTCTCTTCGTTTAAGAATTAAAATGGAGGTTAAATTCATGGTGAGATCGAATGACACATTGAAAATTTTGAATTTGAATATTCTATATTTAATGATGTGGCATTCAATCTCATCATAAACTTGACTCTATGTCAATTTTGAAATAAAGAGAATCATAATCCCTTCTTAAAAAACCAAAATGTAGTCGACTAATACCGTTCTAATGTATGCAAAGATTAGGAAACTGCAATTGTATCTACAGAAGTTTTTATCTTTTATTTTTATTCCTAAACTAAATCGATCGAATTTGTTTTAAATCGTGACAGAATGGAGCAAATCATTGAGAGGTACCAGAAGGTTACAGGGACTCGTATTCCTGAGCATGATAGCAGGGTAAGATATCTTGTCTAGATTAAGTTAGCCTTACAATTATATTATAGAGTAGCGCTAGGTAAACATTTTGGGATGCCAGTCACGATTGTTAGTCACGCATAAAACTTATCAAGCTTCTCACCTCCATTTAGTACTACAATAAAAAAATTTGAGGTAAAATCATTGTTTATCAGTGAAATTCTTAAAAAAATACACATAATTACTCATTTACTGATAAGATATCACCGGTAAATATCAAAATCAGGTGTTTGCATAAGTTTAATCTATATTATGGTTTTAAAATGTGGTTCTATCGCGCAAATGTTTATTGCACTTTTGGACAATGGTTTGTAGTTTTGGACAAAGTTTTGTTAAAATGCATATCAAAGACATGCAGTTATGATTTTTTTTTTTTTTTTTAATTTCACATAATTTATTATATAAAATAAAATAAATAATAATGCTAATAAAGAGCAAACTGGAAATTAAAGAGTTATTTATTTTGATTTTGAGGTGAAATATATCGATTGTGTGACATTAATAATTGATGAAATCGATCAACTAGTTAAAAAAACCACACAAAATAAATTTATTTTTAAAACGCGATGGAGAAGGGGAAATGGTTGTCGAGGTCCATAGCTGACCGCGGCAAATAGCTAATTTCCTTTTCAGGATTGTTATGTACAACACGATTGTGAGTGTCACGCTCAGAGTAATAACAATCAATAGGGATAACGGAGGTTACCGCTACTGCAAGCGTCGATGTCATTATTTAAAAATCAGTATATCATGCAAGGTGTTTGATTCTTTACCCTTTAATATTCTGTTAGGAGCAACTACACAGTGAACTGACGGTGTTGAGGAAGAAAACCCATAATCTTCAACTAAGTATGCGACGCTACACTGGTGGGGATATGAGCTCCATTCCTCTTGAGGAATTGGGTCAACTTGAACAAGAACTGGAAGGCTCTGTCACCAAGGTCAGAGAACGCAAGGTATTTATTATATATGTGGTTTCTAATTATCTTCTATTTTTGTTGATTAAATCATTATCCATCAATCTACTGTAATTTATTCGAAGGAATTAATCCATTAATATTGTTTGTCATTATTCATTACGAAAGAATGCATTTTCTGTTTCTTGGGTTTTGTTTTTTAAGTTTTCCCTTTCATTGACTTGGGATGCAGAATGAGCTCTTGCAACAGCAGCTGGATAATCTGCGTAGGAAGGTGACTCTTGGGTGTGCGTGCACACACTCACAGTGCTCGTTTGGTAACCTGATTAAGAAGAGAATCATAAAATGATATGATTTCCCTAAATTTGATAAAAATAAATAAATTGATCTTATATGTGCTACTATATATTTCCCGAAAATTATTTCATCAAATCTTTTTTTTACTCATCATCATTTTAATTTAGTACACCAAACGAGCACACAACATTAATAATGTTAGATTTTGAATTTTCCTTTTATCTTCGATGTTTAGGAGCGAATATTGGAAGAGAAAAATTGCAACATGTACCATTGGGTAAGTAAATAAATCTTTGAAGAATGTAAAAGCAGAATTTATGAAATGATTTATGTTTTTTATAAACTGAAACGAGACCAAACACTTTTAAAAATCAGTTTATAAAGTAATTTATGTTCTTAAAAAATTGAATTTGTATTATTTTTTTTGCTATTTTAACAAATACTAAATAGTTTATAGCTTCATATTATTCTACTATAAATCGTTTTAAAAATCAATTTTATAAATTATAAATTGTTTTTACTAATAAGTGTATCTATTCCACGAAATAGAATGTGTTTCTTCAATCATATATATTTCCTAATTTAGCTTATAACAACTGTAAAGCTCTATGCAATTAACGGGTATGCAGATGCAAGAGCACCGTGCAGCATTTGAGTATCAGCAGGCGACAATAGAAGCAAAGTCAGTGGAGCATCAACAAATTCTTGAACAGTTCCCATTCTATGGAGATCATGAGCAACCAAGTAGTGTGCTTCAACTTGCACCCATTCACCCCTATCATCTCCAGCTTGCTCAGCCCAACCTTCAAGATTCAAGACTCTAGAACTCCTACCTCTGGTATAATACATCATCATGGATTTTTAGTGATTTATTTTATTTAATTTTCAAATTCATAATATTCAAGAACATCTTTTTGTTTATGACTTGTTTGCAGAAAGAGCAGGTTGTCGTAGAAGTGGTTCTCACATGGAAGAGAAGACTCATAAATTCTAATGGATATTTCCTTACATATATATAATTGCATTATTGCCTTATGCTATGATTTCATGTTTGTGAAGTTACTTTTACTTATTCTAGTCAAGAAACATTGGATTTGAGTGGTTATGATGTTAACTCTCTTTTTCTAATATTGGTGAAATGTTGAACTGTTTTGTACTTCCGCTAAAACTCAAAAGTTATTTTAGCCGACAACTTTTGGCTCATTTGTTGTCATCTCAAATCAAAAAGTCTTTGGGTGACTTAGATTTTAAAGTCTATTTTTCATGCAAATGGATAAAATGAAGTTGCGTGGATAAAGAGAAGAAAAGTAAATTAGATCCATCGTCCTAAAGTAAAACTCGTAGCTATATTCAATGGAAGTACATCGACCAAGGGATCTTATTGAAATTGGATTTCATTTTCCCATTAGGGTTGGAATCGAATCTAGCTATTCAAGTTCGAATTCAATCAAAGTTCAGTCAAAACTCGATTTAATCGAATTCGAATTTGAAAATTAGGCTCGAATAACTTATCGAGTCAAACTCGAATACTTTTAGGTTCGACTCGAAAGACTCTCGAACAGTTCGATAAAATATTATCAAGCTCGAATCGAGCCGAGTTGAGCTTGAGAACGAATGAACAATCGAAGGCCCAGACTCGAGCTCGAATAGATTCGTTTGTTATCGAGCTCGAATCGAATCGAACCGAACTCGAGCCATCATAAAATTTATCGAGCTCGAACTCAATTTTCGAACTTGAACTCGAGCCTGCGCATTTTAAATCGAGTCAAACTCAACAAATACTTTAGGATTCGAATTCGATTCGACTCGAATCCGTCCCTATTTTCATTTTTTAGCTTATATCAAAATAAACGAAATATCAATTTCTTTTAATAATAAAAAGATAAGTTATTAGTTAAAATATTGAGATTTATACACATCTTAATAATCATCACAAATAAATTATTAATTACTATATATTAATTGTAAGCGAAACAGTATATATCTTTTGGAAATTACATTAAAGACCGAACACAAAAACAAAATTACTCAACGAAAGAAGTTGATGTTTTTTGTACAATTACACTTAAAATAAGCATTTGTTCTGTCATAATATTTTGTGGTTTGATAATATGGTCAACCTTTTATTTCTAATTACTAAGTATATCGGAATATTATTTTTGGACGACTTGAGTCAAAAACGCTATTTTAGTGTTCACTCCCAATGTCAAAACTTTGACCTTCACTCAATTTGTATCCACTTATATAATGCATCTATAAATTTTAATGTTTAGAACAACGCGCATTGAAATGTTAATTTTATAAAAAAGAAATATTTAGCAATGAAATGTGTTGCCACCAAATAAAGAAAAATTATCAACCCAAAACAACAACAAACAGCAACACAATTTTGTTTCTGAATCAACTGAAAGGAAACAGCAAAGACAATAAAAACAAAACCCAGCCCCTAATTACACACTTTTTAAACTAAAAATCTAGCTTCGGTTCCGACCCTAACCACGTACATGACCGTTACACCGAACCAAAATTTAAAATACCCCCTCACCTCTTCAACCCCCACAGCACCCTTCACCCCTCTCCCTCCCTATCTGTTTCCAACAAAATCAACACACAGAAGAAAAAATGGCCTCAAACAAGATGAGCAAGAGAACCCCAACAAAATCCGTCAAGAGCCAACACCGTCATCGCCGCCACCACCACCACCACCGGAAGAACTTTTCACCCAAATCCTCCTCCGCAGCCTCCGTCTTCACCTCCCTCAGCCGTTCGATCATCACTTGCCACCGCCACCTCCTCCGCCTCTTCTCCAAATTGGCCCGGATCGGCACCCCTTCTTCGTCCAACCGCTGCACTAAAGGGTTTAAGATCCTCAAGATAAAATACCCCGACCTGGAACCCGAACTCAGATCCATCGGATCCAACTTCGTCATCACCCCGCAAAATCTCTCCTACTCCTTGCTGCCTCCATTGAAGAAGGAAAATAAGAACATGAAGACGATCTTCCTCGATCTTGACGAGACTCTGGTTCACTCGACGCAGCAGCCACCGGCGGTGAGGGTCGATTTCGTGGTGAGACCGAAGCTCGAAGGGGAGGTGATGACTTACTTCGTGGTGAAACGCCCGGGGGTCGATGATTTCCTCGAAAGGATCGGTGAAAAATACGAGGTCGTGGTGTTCACGGCGGGGCTGAGAGAGTACGCGTCTCTTGTGCTAGACATGCTGGACAGTAAGCGCGTGATCTCCCACCGGCTTTATCGGGATTCGTGCAGGGATATTGGCGGGAAGATGGTTAAGGACTTGTCGGCGACAGGGAGGGAAATGTGTAGCGTCGTGATAGTGGACGACAACCCGAACGCGTACGCTTTGCAGCCGGAAAACGCGGTGCCGATCAAGCCGTTTGTTGGTGATCTCAAGGACAGGGAGTTGGGGAAGTTGATTGAGTTCTTTGAAGGGTGTGATGAAGTTGAGGATATGAGGGTTGCTGTTAAGGAGTTTGTTGCGGAAAATTAACAGCACTGCTGTGATTTTGGATTACATTTTTGATTTCTTTTGGATCTTTTTCTCTTTTTTCTTTTTTATTATTTTTATTTGTTTTTTTTTCTTTCTATTTTGGTATTTTAAGGTTTGTGGGAGGTTTTTTTTTGCATTGAACAAAAGTTCAATGTTGCAACAAAAAGGAATTAATTTGTTTAATGTTAAGAATACTGAAGATCTAATGTTGAGACTTAAAAAGATTGGAAGATATCACTGTTATAAAGACATGTATTCCCTTCAATGTTATGTTGAAATGATTTTGATTAAATGCAGGGTACCACTCAAATTGTGTCTTCACAGTTTAGTTTTGGTGGTTGGATTTTTCCAGCCTTCCAGGTTTTCAATTTTGTACTAGTGAGCATTAATTTGCTTCAAGGAATTTGTAATGGAATTGCAGTTGTTTAGCCTGCACTGAGCTCCTTCCTTAAGACAATGAATCAGTAAGATGAAAGAATATCTAGACTCCTCCCCAAAGGGTCAAATACACCTATCAATGCTCCACCTGATCCTCTCCTTGAATCTCTCAAAGAGCCATCTGTTTTCTTTTTCTTTCTCCTATATTTCTTTTGGTTTGAACCATCTACCTCACCCTTTAACCGATTCTAGCAAGAAGGAAGAAAGAATAATACTAGCAAGATGGGAACAGTTTGAAAGGTATATCTGAACTACAACCTGTTGGGGAAGGAAGAAAGGAGTTTCTTCGAGTAGTGGGTGCCACATCCTACCCACTGACAAAGTCAGAACAAATGTCTAGGTTGATTTCATATATTGAACCACACAAGAAGAAAATGCAGATATGTGCTACAGAAAAAAAAAACACCCTAGTCAGATTGTCAAAATGAGAACAAATGTCTAGGTTGTTGCAGCTCTCAGCATGAGAAATTACAAGTATAGGCTGCAATTCTATGGGATAACTACAACCTTAACAGCACCTTCAATCTGAAAAATAATGCCCGATACCTGGCACCAACTTCAGGGCTCTGATTTTTTCCAAACTGTAACCTAATTAATCACAATACGTACATATTTTCTCATTTTCCATAACTGTCATGCTTCCTTCTACATCCTTTATAAACTACTTTAGAACTTCACTTCTCTGGATATTCAGAAGCAGAAGCTCCTCGGGTTGCCAACAGCTTCATATGGACCTCCTTTCTGAATCCTTTCCACCAAAGTTATACTATCTTCCCTGTTCTTCAGTTGTATTTTTAACTCTTAGATAGGTATTATGAAAAACAAAAGATGCATAATCCAACCTCTTATGTAAGCAGACACCAGGCGTGCTTATGTCAATTATAAACCTCTTTGAGAATAAGAGATTTATAAAAGAGAAAGCAGTCTTTCTCTTTTCTCCCTTTGTGTTTCAACAAGTCAATGAGCAGGCATCGAGTAAATCATTTCTACCACTAAATTATCTGAGAAATTAGTATTTCATAAGCCCAAAAGCAGGTAATGCAACAGACAAAATCTAGGGAAAGGGAGTTGCCATAGTATTTCATGAAGGGAAGAATACATAGTTGCTTGTACTTGGAGCCAATTCCCATAAAATATATGCTCTTTTAACTGAAGGGAAAGACTCCCATATAGATATACAGAGCTCTAACACTCAAAATTTCAGAACCTAAACTTAGAACAGCTCCAATGGGTAGCACTGATGAAATTAAGAAAAACCAAAATTGCAAAAGAAGGTACAGCCAAGAACGTGACCTGGAATTAGCACTAGAGCATAGAATTAGGGACTTATACACAGAAGTAATTTATCATCACACATTTATTTCAACAATCCCCAAGGACGACAAGATCTTTAGCCCGATGGAGCATATAATCCAAATTGAGCAGGTTTTAGGAACGTGATAATCCACCCCTGAATAAAATTATCATAATAAGGGCAGGTTTAACTGAAGGCCTTTTGTCCTCCTGGGTAAGACATCAACAGGGTAAAGAGTTTAATCCTGATTGTAAAATCGAATCTTTAACCAAAAACAACAAGCTCCCTCAACGGATTCACATGAGTGCTAATATTGAAAGGAAAAAACATATAATCAAAGAAAAATAAGAAAACCCATCATGATCACTAAGCAAAGAACAAGCTCCAATTTTAGTATATTCTCATGTATTATACAATCATGTGCATCAATTGAATTACATAAGCTAAAAATTCAAAGAAAGCATAAGAAAAAAAGAGATAAACCCACATCATACAATGGATGAACAAGCTCCGAGGTTTCATATGCTCCAGATTTATACAATCTTATAGGCAAGCAATTTAATCACATAAACTAACAGTACCCAACAAAGAAAATAAAGGAAAAATAAAGAGAAACCCATATAATATAATGGATCGGTAAAAAACAACAACAATAAGAGGAAATAGAAACTACAACAGGCTCCCTAATTTCATAAGTCAAGCCCTAAGAATTACAAAAAAAAAAAAAAACTGGATCCCAGTAACCATGACAGAAAAAATTCTAGCAAACTTAAGCGAGTGAAGAAAGAGAATTATGAATCACAAGTGAAGACTTGCTGGGGCAACCTCCAAGCCTCGGCCTTGCTAAAGCACATATCATCGAGAGCATCACTGCGGCACCAGCGACATTTGGGGTTAAGGGAGCACTGAGATCTCGACGCCATCTTATTGCAGTTTAGGATCTGATTGTTTCTGTTGTCCCTTTGAATTGCCAATAAGCTGCGATAAGAAGAACAAGCTGAAGATACTGATGATGATGATGAGAGAAGGAGAATGAGGAGGAGGATTATTGAGAGTCTAGAGCTTGAGGTCGCCATGGTGCGAGAGAGAGAGACTTTGTTTCGCCCGTTTCAAGAATTTATTTTTGGACTTTATTAAGACCCTTTCCTGTCTAATTCTCCACGGGCTGTTGTAAGAAATAGAAATATACCAACTTTACTAAAGTCTTAAAAGGCATTTTATTGGACTAGGTTAGGACATGCTTCAATTAATAACAACACCCAATTATAAATAAAAAAAACACTTTTTAAGATCTTAATTACATGAGAAAATCCCAAACTATTAAATATCATAAAATGCGATTGGTCTAATCTAATAAACAGTATTTATATAAAAATTATTTATTAATAAAGAGTCCTCTTTTTTTTAAAAATGTTAAAAAATAAAAACTAAATCATTATAAGAAAACAATAAATTTTTAAAAGAAAGTTGTATTAATAATAAATTTTCTTGTGATAATCTAATAAACAACTTTCATCTTTGACTTTTTTTTTATTTTTTTGAGAAAAATAATGTAATTTCAACCATTCATATATTTGTGAATCACACGTAATATATAAATGTATGAACTTCACATAATACATAAAATGTTGAGATTATGTCGATTGAAAAGATATAAGTTAAATTTAAAAGAAAAAAATGTTAGATGATAAAAATATTAAAAGTATCTTAATTATTTCCTTATTAGATAAATTCAAAATTTAAGTACCACAGTTTAGCAAGGAAAATAATAGCATCATGGTGAGGAGACTTTAAAAAATTAGATTTTCTTTTTTTTTTCTCTTTGAAATAATTTAGATTTGGCTAAATTCTGAATTTACTTCATGTAATTTGAATGTGAGATTATTTTAGGGTTAATTGCATTAGAGATTCTTAAACTATTAGTTTCTAACACTTAAATCAATAAATTATGAATTTAGAACAAAAGATACTCAAACTTTCAGTTAGTTATAATGTAACTTTTTATGCATTATTTATTAATGAAATTGTCTTAAAAACTTAACAACACAAAGAATTTGATAATGATATTTTGTATAAATGTGATCTATCATAAAAAATATATAATATTTTTTTAATATTGATTTTTTTATAATTTTTTACTAATAAATATTTGATAAATCACAACAACAAAAAATAGCACAAGAGTGAAATTTTTTTGAAAATTTTGGATGATCTCTTAATGGTTTATAAAGTTTATTAGAACCATTATTTAATGTATTAAACCATTTCAAAATTAAAAAAATAAGTATTATATTGATGAATGAGATAACATTGCAACTAATTGAAAGTTTGAGAAACTTTAATGCTAAATTCATAGTTTAAAGATATAAGTGTTAGAAGACAATTCTATTCAAAGACATCCGATGCAATTTGCTCATTATTTTATTACATATACTTTCTATTGTTTCAATTTAATATATAAACTTTAAAAATGATTCAAATTAATTATTTTTTATTCAAGATTAACATCGCAGTTGAGAAGCATGTCAAACAATTTTAAAAATTCAAAAACATGTTTGGAATACAGTATTCAAAAGTCATTTTCTAAAACAATTTTCAAAAAACCAGTTTTCAAAAACTGTTTTCTGAAAACTTCAAATTGGTGTTTTTTGATATAATTTTAGAAAAATAGCTCTAAATTCAATGTTCATTTATCCGTTTCATTATTCTTCAATGTTATATAAAAAATATTAAAATTTTGAAAATAAAATAATATTAATTATTTTTAAGTATGTAGTAAATATGAGAAATAAAATTAATACAAATTTTAAATTTGAACTCAAGATTGAAAATAATTACAAGGGGTATCAAAATAATTTTCAAAATAAGATTATTCAAACAACATTTCACTGTTTTCTATTTTGGAAACAGTTTTTGAGTTACAGTTATCCAAATATATTTTTTTCAAAAAACTGTTTTCAGTTTTCATCTTCGAAAACTGTTACCAAGCAAGCCAATACATTGTCTTTTGCTATGGGAGGAGATTAGTTTTCGAAGGAAATTACAATTTTACTTATATCGTTGGAGTAAAACACAAGGATTAATTTGACAAAAAAATCATCGAGTATGAAATAAAAAAATAAACCACATGATTTTTTTATGAAATTGTAAAAAAAAAGTGATTTACCCGTGTAGAAATTAACATATGTCACTTTCTTAGCTAATGGAGCAAAAACACAAAACATGGTTTAAAATAAAATAATAATATTTGGCTTCACATTTGTTTAAAGAAATTTTTTTCTATCAAATGATATGATAATTTTATATTAAACAATATATTAAAAAAATATATAAATTACATTATAAAATAATTGATTTATTTATTAAATATTTTATTACAAAATTATATAATTTACATGTAATTTTTTAATACATTACCTAACGGCAAATTACCGCATCAATGGATAACAAAAAAATTCCTTGACGTTAGTATTACTCTAGATAAAATGAAAAACGAATAAAACATATGTTATTTTTTAAAATTAAGCTGAACGAAATACAGAAAGATAATCTTTAAGGAAAAAACACCGTAAGGAAGACGTAAAAGGGACTCCTTGATGGTTAAGAATGAGTTGATAACTTATCAACCCCAAAAAAGAAAGGAACGAAGAGATATGGAACCTTTTTTTTCCCTCTCAAATCCATTTAGCCTTCTGTTTTCTATTTGCTCGCCCTTTTGCCGTTTTGATAAATCTACTGAAAATTTGATCAATCACTGCTAAATGATAATTTTCCTCCCAAATTATTCCCTTAAATTCTTTTTTCAACATCAACAATAATATTTTTTTTGTTTTATGTGTAAATTAATAATTAAATTAAACTAAATTAAAGGATATAAAGTAATCGATGGAGGGTAGCAATCAGAATTGCAATACCAAAACTGAAGCTCAAGGAACTCACGATTTGGGGGCTAGGGTTTTTGATTCATCCCTCTGCCAAGACACCAGCAAGGTAATTATTTGTTTCTTTTTGTTGAATTTGATTATATGCTTTATTTGTTTTGTTATGTTATATTGTATTTTGTGTGGTCGATTGAATTTTGCGATTTATAGTATGATTATGTGGTGGTGTTAAACGAGAAATCAGTTGCTTTTATGCTATCAGCCTTAAACTCAATAAGGCAATGTTTAGTGTAATTTAATTTCGAAACTAGCTTCTCCAGAATCAAAATAAGGTAACAAGATTTTGCCTTTTTAGCTGAATTGGTAAAAAGAGAAGGGAAAACAAGTGCTTTGCGCAAGTTTTTTTTTTCTTAGGAAAGTTCATTAATGTACAACAACGATCACAACACTATTGCCACTGTAAAATAATGTTGGTTTTCGGGTGGAGACTGGAGACTTCAATGGAGACTTTGTTACATAATTTTGAGTGGGAGTTGTGAAAATCTATTTTTTTGTAGTGTTTCTATTGGGTTGAATTGGTGTTGGCTTTTCTGTTAATTTATATGGTGCTTGGACCGCTACTCTGTAATTCACAATTTTTAAACTTGAAAACAAGATTTCAGTGTTTTTATATTTGGATATCATATTGTTGACTGGTCTTGCTTTTGTTTGATGCTGGTAATAGGGCAACGAGGGCCTAGAAAATCACAAAATGCAATATGATTCACTAGCCACTTGTGGTCTGGGGAGCCAAAGAACAAGTACATCTGGAGAATGTGGTGCTGCGTTTTGTGAAGGCTCCAATGAGGAGAACAATGAGAAGAGAGAACCGAAAGCTGGGCAGCAGAAGCTAGGAAATTACTTCTTTTATGACTCGCCACTTTCTGAAGAAACTGGGGTTTGGATACCTGTTTCGGTTCCACCCATGTTGGATACTGATCATGAAGAGTGGGTCAGAGGTTTTAGCATGAATGGGGGTTACTTCCCTGAAGGGGACATGGGGTGGAACCAGTACATTGGGGAAGAGAATGAATTGACCATGTGGGATGTGATAGTGGACATGTTACTTGCAGCTCGGGGGAAAGTGAGTGCCTTTACTTCAGGTGATATCCATAGATGTACAGTTTCATGGATATCAAGCCATCTACTTGAACAAGCTTGGCAGGAGATGGCTCAAACTCTTACGGAGGCCAATTTCGGTAATATGAGGGATATTCTTGAAGCAGAGGCGCCCAAGTGGTTGGCTGACAGTGCTGCTTCTGCTTGTATGCTGTGTGGTGTGCGGTTTCATCCGATCATGTGCTCCAGACACCACTGCCGGTTTTGTGGAGGAATATTTTGCAGCGAGTGTTCTAGAGGAAGGAACTTGTTGCCAGCAAAATTTCGTGTTTCAGATCCCCAACGAGTTTGCGATGTATGCTATGTGCGACTTGAGTCTGTGCAGCCATATTTAATGGACCAAGTCAGTAATGCTTCTCAACTGCCGACTCATGACCTGACAGATCTCAGTACTTTGAGATCCTGGGTTAATTTTCCCTGGGGAAAATCCATGGACTATGAGATTTATAAGGCAACAAACACAATTCGGGGTTATATCAGTAAGGTAAGAGCTAAATCTTTATACTTGTCATTCTTAACCGGTTACCTTTATGGTTGAAGTTATTGAACAAACAAACCAATCAATTGGTGTTTTGCATAAGAATGTTTTTTCCTCTGAACTTGAATTCAGTCAAGGAGGCCTGATATTCAGTAAATGCGTTAGCTTGAACTGATCCATTTTCACTTAGTAATGAGAATATACCTTGCATAACCAACTTAAGTCTTTCATGATTTTGGCAGTTTTCCTAGTGAAATTATCTCAGAGACTTCCGTGAAACCCTCACTTAATGAATTTCTTAATGCATATCATTGCTCAGGTTGGCTCTCTAAAACCCGAGAAGGCAATTCCAGATGCTGTTCTACGGCAAGCAAAAGGCCTTGCAATAATTACTATAGCAAAAGTTGGAGTAATGGTTACATACAATATTGGAACAGGACTCGTGATTGCTCGTAGAGAAGATGGTTCGTGGTCCCCACCCTCTGCCATTTCTTCATTTGGTGTGGGATGGGGAGCTCAGGTAAAGTAGCTCATTTGTCTCCAACAATTTTGACTTAGTTCCTTCTGACAGAAATTCATGTCTTCTAATTATTGGGAAATTGAAGATATTGTGCCACTTTCCTGAATAAAATTCCTAGGAAATGCTCAGTTTTGAAATTTTACCCAGTGGGATAAAAGTAATTGATGTTTGAACCACTTGCAACTTCTAAAGTTCAGGAAACATTTCTGCTTTGTGGTTTTCTTAAGTAGTCGATTTTTCAGTTGTACTGAACTGTGCTTGTATAAATCCCTTTTCAACTAAGGTTAGAGAACTTTTGTAGCTTATGTTGTGTCCTTCTTGCTGTTACAAATATTTAATTCAACATGGCTGTAATTCCAGCTTCTTCTTAAAGGCCCAGAAATTTTTCTCTCATGTTCTCAACTGGCAGTGTTTACTTATTGCTGCTCCTTGTTTAATACAACTTTTCTTTTTTTCCTATTTTACCTTCTTTCTTTCACTTTTTACATAACCAATTTTCTCCTTTGAGGCATTTCAAACATGAAGACCATGAAATACTAAGAACATCCCCCCTCTCTTCCAAATAAGAATAAATAAAGAGAAAGTGATCAATCTTGGCTTTGTTTGGGTGAGCTTAAAAATAGTCAAATCAAATCAAACCTCCTAAATACTTGAATTGGGGTTGTTCATTTTCAGGCTGGAGGAGAGTTGACAGACTTTATAATTGTGTTGAGAACAACTGAAGCTGTCAAGACATTTAGCGGTAATGCACATCTTGCTATTGGAGCTGGTTTGAGTGCAGCAGTTGGCATCGTTGGACGGGCAGTTGAAGCTGATGTCCGAGCTGGTGATGGTGGTTATGCTGCGTGTTATACATACAGCTGCAGTAAAGGTACCTGTTTCATCTGATTTTTACACCAATATGAATGAGATAATTGATATTTTGATTTGACACCTCTGCCGAGTTGGAAAATCATGAGAAAGCAGTTTCTTGAAGTTCTTCATAACCAATGTACCTTCAGTTCCCCCTTTTGTTTTCATCACTTCTATCTTGTATTGTTATATAGGCTTGTTATCTACTTATCATAAAAAAATACGGGCTTGTTATTTCTGAAGGCAATGTTAGCTCTATTGTTCCATTAAAAATGCTTTCCCAGATTTTCTGACAAATTAGGTGTCCACCACTGTACCATCTTAAGAGTGAAACTTAAAAGTTAAAACCTAGTTCAGTTTCAGATTTTCTGGAATCAGTAGGTGTATAACCGTTAGATTAGTATCCTTCCACCAATAATAGGAAGTCCCAAAAACATATCCTGTGTCAAGGATTCTGGGATTTTTTTTTCAGTATATATGATTCCTTTTCTTGTTTTAAGCTCAGTCGAGTTAACTTAAGATATGATGGTCTGGTATTCAGTTCCTG
This sequence comes from Bretschneidera sinensis, assembly GCA_023935145.1. Lineage (NCBI taxonomy): Eukaryota > Viridiplantae > Streptophyta > Magnoliopsida > Brassicales > Akaniaceae > Bretschneidera > Bretschneidera sinensis. The sequence goes on along the minus strand of CM043700.1, from coordinate 18,752,443 downwards.
TGAGTGTGAACTGTTTGCACTTCATTTTATCCTCTAGCATTGATGGTATTCAGAAACTTTCCCCACCCCTGTCTAAGTCTGAGTAAGAGAATTTTATGTTTATGTTTTCCAACAGTTCTACTGGTTTTATGTTGGTTCTGGTCCACTTGATTTCTGTCTAGAGTTCTTTGCCTCGCCTCATGTCATTATGGGCTAAAAGCTTCCCGTGTAAGCTCCATCAGGAGTCTCCTTTGATATCCTTCTGGACCTTGAGATACTATAGGATTCCTTTTAATTGATCTCATGTACCTTTTGTTGCGGTAATGGAATCAAGGTTGTAATGTAATCGAGGCTGTAATGGAATTGAGGTTGGAATTCGATTACAATGTTTGGGTAGAACATGGAAATGACCTTTGAATTGAAACTGAAATCGATTACAATGTTTGGTTAACATGTTCATACCACTTGAATGAAATTCGACTAAAATGTGTTTGAGGATAAAATGTATATAAAATTAATCATATTAATTATTATATTATATTATATTTACTTATTAATTATTAATTATTAATAATTTATAATTTTGTTATTTAATTATCTTATATTAGTTAATTATATTAGTGTTATTATATATTTACTATAATAATATTACATTATTTTAAAATATTTAGTTCTATATTGATTTTTATTAATTAACAATCATATATTACTATATTTTTCTAGATTATAATATTTTATAAACATTTAATTATATTTTCAAATATTTAATAGTTTATTTATTTTTTAGTTTTTAATAATATATTAGTTATTTATTAATTATTACTAATATATATTATTATTTATTATTTTTATTAATATTATTTTATGATATTTAGTATAATTTTATATTAATATTTAATTATATTATGATTTTAAAATGAATCAAGATTGTAATGTAATGGTTATCACATTCCTTCAAAAGTGTAATGCCCATTACAACATTTTGGTGTAATAGGCTTTACAATATAATACCTATTACAATAATTTTAAACTAACCAAACAACATAATGATCATTAGGTGAATGAGCATTCTATTACAATCTTGATTACTCCAACCAAGTGTGGCATCAATGTTTAGTTGTTAACGATTTTGTTTTCTTTGAACAAATCTTCCTTTCAAATAAGCTAATTTAAATGTCACACTTCTTTCTTACCATCCGGACAATTTATAAATTCTTTTCTCTGTTTTAGTTCCTTTATATGCTACTCTGTTTGACCATTGTTTATTTGCAGGTGCTTTTGTTGGATGTTCTCTTGAAGGGAGCATTGTTACCACTCGGGCACGTGAGAATTCCCGATTTTATGGCAGGCAGTCAATAACTGCATCAGACATACTTCTTGGCTCCATGCCTAAGCCACCTGCTGCTGCCATCCTCTATCGTGGCCTGGCAGATCTATATCAGAACCTCAAAAGGTGATTAGGTTGGAGTTCCAAATCAAATGTTTGCTCCAAAAATATCAAAATGAAGGAAATCCTTCAATTCATCTGTTGCAAGTCTTCTCTACCATTCTTTGCCAATGTAAATTGTTGATATTCAAGTGGTGTACAGCTGACATGGAGAATATCTGCTAAAAAGAAGCTAATAAAGAAAGGCAGAAAAAACAGGAAAAAAATGTTTATACACAATTGCAATGTATATGATATTAGGCTACTTACCTATTCGTTCTCAGATTGTATATAAATATGTAATAATTCCATTGTTGAAAAGTTCAAAATTATTTACTAGTGAAGGGAAATGTTATTCCCAAGGAAACACAAGAAATATCTATTTGTTTGGATAGTTGTTTTCCTTATAGGAGTTGGGAGTTTTTAATAGCAACTTTTACATCTACTGAGTAGGAAAATTTTGGAGAGAGATGAGTGTTTCATGAACTCTTTGTTTGACGAAAAGAAATGATTTTGCAGTAAGTGCAAGGCGGCAATGGTTTACGAGTTTAACAGCTAATACTTAAAGACAGGAGTGTTTCATGGGAAAATCTTGTTTATGCTTTGGCAGACAGTTTTTCTAAACATCATCATATCAGTAAATCTTGCTTTAACTAATGCTTACAGTTCAGATAAGTTGCGATTGCTTGTAGCCAAATCAAAGATTTTGTTGCCAAGTTGAAATTGATGAACAAGGAATTTCTATTCCATTTTCTGGGATTTTAGATTATAACAAATGAATAGGCAATCCTTTTTTGATCATCCAATTGAATGCCATCCTCCGATTAGGCTGGACATAGATTACTCTGATGAATTTCCCTTAGAACACACTCATTGATGGTTAAGTATTATTTCACCATATGAGCCTTTTTCTTTCCTGGATTTTTCTTTACTTTTGGGGTCCAATAAAAATAATTATGTCTGTATTGAAATAATGGAATGAGATTTCCTAGTTCAAAGGAAGTCCAACCATTCCCCTTTGATAGATACGTAGACTCGTGCATCATCATCTCCCATGGCTTCAGTCAAAGTGCTTTGCAACTCTTTAACACCATCAACATGATTTTGTTCCTTTCCAGCTTAAATTCTTATAATTCCCACAACAAACAGGGTCATCATTCTGCTGCCAAATACAATACACGACTACAGCACATTTGACTGTGATTCACTCTACCTTTTATAAAGTCCCTTTGGATAGACCGCCAAAACCATTGCAACATCATCAAAAATCCATATGAAGAAAGCCACCTTTCATCACTTCCATCTTGCTGTTTTATAGTTGTGACTTTCCTGAGTGAAATGGAGAATGCTAAATGGACTAGAAATCTGTCTGAAGAACAAGGCGGAAGGAGAAACGGAGCACTCCCAAAGTACTCTGGAGACCAATGGCAGGCACCTTGCCATAGAATTATAACTCAGATCCCAAAGCGTAGTCGGCTAATCAGAGCATAATAAAGGAGGTATTTATGGGAGGCACAACATCCTAAACCGCGTGTCTATCAAAGAGAAGCCCATGACATTATGCACGTAACCCCAAGTACAGTCTCGGATGTTCATTAAGATGTTGACTCTAAGTGTGTTGAGTGGTGTGTAGTTATCGAACATCTGAGAGGTTCTTTCGCTTTCATCCTTGCCAAGCTTTTTTCGAGTCGTTCTTTTATTCAAACTGTTCTCCCTTTTTTTTCTCTACCCTCTTCTCGTTCCCTTCGGAATGCTTGGTCTTCCTCTATGAGTATGTATTCCTCAGCTCAAGCAAGCATCTCATTCATATCTTTAGCATATCTTTGGCTGAGTGCCTAGAAAGCTTTGAGCTGAAAGTTCCCGACCTAAACCCGTTCTTGAATGAGATTGTCTGGATCTCCGGGTCAATGTTAGGGATTTTCCATGTTGTATTGAAACGTGAAATGCATTCGCAGAGTTTCTCACCTCTCGGTTGGATAATGTTGAAGAGTCTCTCAAATGTCTTCTTCGACCTTTTGCTGCTACGGAAGAATGCAACGAAGGCGCGACTGAGTTCCATGAAAGAGCTGATGCTTTCGAGCTTCAAGTGAGAGTACCAAGTGCTCGCAACTTTTTCAAGTGTTAATGGGAATGCCTAGCATAAAAATGCATCTAAGTGGCAATGCAAGAGCATCATGGTCTTGTAAAGTTAGAGATGATCCATGCGGTTAGTGCTGCGATCTTAAGCTTTGATAATGAGCATTCTTTGGAGTCAAGTTTGTCTGGTACGTTGGTCCCCCGGTGTTTGAAGGCATCGCCTATCTTTCTATTCATTTCCTCAGGCTATTGACATGTGCACATCCGCGATGAAGGTGTGACCCCATTACTTTGTGAGGGTTAAAGACATCCAAGGGATGTCTTTGATGTACCTAACACTTCATCCTCCAATCCAAATCCTTCCTAGCAATTTTCAAGGGATGTGGCTACTCCTGCCACTTGCAACTTGTCCCTTCGCATGTGTGCCATGTGTCAGCTCCTGATTGGTCCACAAGTCATCCATAATGATGATGGATTTCTTTGCCAACCGTGGCTGAGTTTGCTTGATTGCCTCCAAGAGTAGTCAGTTTTTTCTCTTCATCACTTCCATCTTCCTTTGACTGAGTTCGCATGGCGGTGTATATATAACGAAAGAGACGATGTGCAGTGAACAAATATGGATTGACAAAGAAGACAGCAAAGCAGCATGGCATTAAAATACATAATGAAAAAGAAAATTGAAGAAACTAACGGAGAACCACAAATGTAGTCAATCTTCACATCCAAAATCCCTTTCAATCACAAACCCAAAATCAAACCAAACAACCAATACCAGTATCAACACTCTAATGACCATTTTCTAAAAAAATTGGAAATGAAGATGGAAGACTTAATTGAACTGAAAGGGCAAAGTCACAACCAAGAACTATTTATAAATTAATCTTTTGTAGTTTTCTATTTCTTTTTTTTTCTTTTGAATGATGGAAAAAATGGGAAAAAAAGAAAAGAAAAAGTGCTCCTACTCAATGTACTTCTAATTAACTGCCCTTTCAAGTGCAACACCAGAATTGTAGATCATATCATGAATGACAGCCTTTGTGAAGAAGCCAAATCAAGAGACGTGGATAATGTTGCATGTTGCCTGCCCCTCCTCCGTCAAGTCCTATCTGCAGCAGCAAAACAATGAATAAAGGAAAAGATGGGCTGTGGGAAGAGGAAGTTCTGGAGTTCCCAATCCTAAGCTCAAGATCCATATATTTGCAAATTACCTGGTTCTGGAGTTTCCAAGTGTAAGCTCAAGATCATCGGATACGCATTCCTCATGGATCCTCTCTCCTTCCCAAGGCTTCACTAACCCTGTTATATTACTGCCAAATGCAAACTCTGCTGCAATCCCATCTGACATTGGAACATCCGCTGTGTGATCAAAACCTGCAGGAACTGCTGGAGAGCATGTTCCGCTTTGCCCAGGAGTCCACATCCGCGAACCTCCCCCTGATAAAGCCTCCTCCCTAAACCCAAACGGGTTTCGTGAGACAAGGGTAAATGTGGGGGATGATGGCCCACTTTGTGGAATTTGAATACCCGCAAACCATCCAGAATCAGGCAGAACCTGACGACTTGGACTTGGTGGGGTGGATGATGGAAGGTAAGAAAAATGCTGTCCAGCCCAAGCTGACCCAGAAGCAGGATCATCCCAGTCATTTTTGGTTCGAGGAGTTCGAGAATTTGGAGAGCTCAATGGTGGGGTGACTGGAGCACTTATTGAGCCCCCATGAATTAAGAGATTGTTGAGGAGTTTGGCTGATGCTGATGCTGATGATGAGCCAGATGATGAGAGGTTCTTGAGCCACGGGATGAGGGAATTGGGATCAGTACTACCATTTGTATTGGCAGTGTAATGAGATGCCCGAGGGCTTGGAAACGAAGATGATGCAGGACTGGGATTGTAGGATGCACATGGACTTGGTTGGTAAGATGAGCATGGACTAGCTGATGTAGACCCTCCCATTATGTCCATGCGCTCCAGAGGTTTGCATCCCTGCAGAAATGCAGAAAAATGATTAGTGAAAAGGCCAAAGAGTTTACAACTTTGAAGTTGGATGCAGAAATGGTGTTAAGCCATGACAAATTTTAAGAACCATACAAAAAACATATATCATAATCCAACCTTATTCGTAACAATAGCTTTATGGTTTTCCTCTTTTCTCCACCATTGGCAATCATGGCTGACAGCCTGACGCATGGATCAATCATAATCCAACCCAGTAACCACTTTTACCAACATGTATATCCCAGCTTTGCATACAGCAATGATACACGTACAGCAGGTTTTGACATTTTTATGTCCGGAAAGTCCACTAGTAATAGCCTTAAATTTTATGAATAACGTGGAAGAACTGCACTAGTAAAGAGGAGAGACCAAAAAAATACTATTTTGTGCTTGTGTGGCTGCGATTTCATTTGTTGATGGGGGAGAATGTATCTTTTGTGCAGGTTTATCTTTACCCCTTTGTATAAGGTCAATCTAGTAATTCAACCCCGACAGAACTTTGCTAAAAAAGAAATTAATGTCAAAACAATGGTAAGCAACTAATCATTATTCAAAGCATGATGCACCACTACACACGCTTATCTCCCAACATGTCCCTGACTTTTAATCAAAGACACCCTCACACGGCCTACTACATTAAAATAACTACATGAATATATATATATATACACACATACACACACTCCACATAATGCATCTACAGTTATACAATTGAAATTATTGAATAAAGAGGAATCCAAGGATCCGATATCTAATTTTCACGTTAGTTTAATCAAACAAACAAAACTTTTACCACTACAACAACAATTAATAAACAGAAAAAAATCAACGGCCTACACACACCATCAAAATCCCATGAAAAGGTTTTATATAAATAACCCCGGGAATTTCGGGGAAAAACAATTACCCACATTTAAAAAATCAATTTAATTACGATTGGCTATCTTATTTGAGCACAAAATGACCAATTTGACCTCAACGTTTGTACGGGCAATCCAAGCAATGCCAGTGGCAGTTTCGAGAATATTCAAAAGTAAACGATAGTAATAGTGAAAGTTAAAAATTTGAGCAGAGATTTCTATTTTCATGAGAAATGCTAAGGTGCTTGGAAATCGGTATCTCCAAAAGAGGTAAACGGAACAGAGAAAATCAGAGTCTGTTGCACAAAAATCAAAAGGAAAGAGAAAACATCAGTTTCCATTAAAGCAATGTGAAAGTTCAATCTATGAGATCGATTGCGCGTTTCGAAATGACGAAACTGCCCACACAAAAAGTAACTAGGAAATCGAATTTCAGGTATCTAAGCCTGTAAGGGAGGTCATTTATAACACACAGGAAGGGCATTATCGCCTTTCCATTAGTTCCCTGAAGAACTGCAGTGTGATCAATGAGATATGCTCATCCAAGCAAAATCGAATCTTAAGATCTTGTGTTTCGTGTTTTGGAGAGAGAGAGAGAGAGAAAAACCAGTTACGATCCAACGTACGCTGGTGAGTACAAGCAGACAAAATCAATCTCAACCGTCGATCACCTAAAGAACCGAGCGTTAATCTATAGCTACCAAAAACGCTTCCATTTTTTTCCTCTAAATATTTCAAATTTCAGATCTAAAAAAAAAAAAATAACCAAGCTAACACCAATGGCAACACCAAAAACACTACCACGTAAAAAAATAGTACTCACTCTTGCTGTTTCTTTTTTACCTTTCTGTAAGTGGTGCCGTCTTCCTCTACGGTCCAACCGGCTTCGTCACAGAGAGCTTTCAATACTTCGTTGTTGTCGCAGTGCTTGGGGAGCTTGTAGTTTCCATACATTCGCAGGCCGGAGTAGATCTTCGCAGAGATTGCTCTCCTCCTCCTCTCTCTCCTTTTGTTGTTCTCTCTCTCCTTCCACGTCGGCATTCTCGTCCCGGACGTCATTTTCTTCTCCCTCAACCGAACAACCTTTTTACCGGGAAGTTCGAGAAGAAACGTCGTCGGTTTGATGGAGAGTTTCCTTCTATTTTTTTCTCCGTAAAATTTGTCAGGATTCTCGAGAGACAAACAGCAAGCTTGGCGGTTTTCAAATTGTTTTGGTTGGGGAGAATGGTCAAATGAAGGTGTGTTATAAGGAAAAGGAAGATAAGGCCGGATGCATGTGAGACTAAATTGACCAAGTATAATGGGTAAAATTACGAGAGTGCCACTGTAGTGCTTTATTCCGAGATCACGGGGCTAACACGTGTTTAGGCTTTTTAAAAAGCGAACTGTGAGGATTCTCGGTGTCGTATTATTTGGTTGTATACATAAATAAACGTAATGCAGTGTGTCTGGAGGGAAGGGGAGGGGAGAATGAAGGGAAAGAAGGGTATTTAGAAGGAGGAGATGAGAAGAAAGGGGAAGGGAAGATAGTTACCCCACCATTATTTGAATGTTAACAAAATTAATGGGAAGATAAGGGAGGGGTAAGAGAGGGCAAAACACCCTCAGTTCGTTTCGATAGGAGTAAAAGAAGCACAGGAATGGAATGGATAAATTATTATTATAATATTACAATTATATCTTAATTTTCTCATAAAATTAAAATCATTAGAGAAACTATAAAGTTAAATTACACAATACATAACAGTAATCTCCACTTACCTTTTCTCTTATATTTTGGAGGTTATTAAAAATCAAAATTTGAAAGAATTGAAAGGGATCTTTCTCTCTCTCTCTCTCTCTGTTAACAATATGTTTGAGAGAGAGGTTTTAAGAGATAAATAAGGAAATGGAAATGAATGATTAATTAAAAATTATGTTTAAGGACTTTTTCCATAAAGAGGCAAAAAGTTTTGGAGGTTTCTTCCAAAAAAAACTCAGTGAAATATTTAAGACCCCCGTTTACACTCATTTCCTTACCTTTTTTTTTTCCTTTAAAATCTCTTCTTTTTTTCTCCATACTCTCAAACATACTGTAAAAAAACTTTCAAATAAAGGTTCGAAACTCAATCCCATTCACTCTTTTCCAGTGACCCCAACGCCCCAAACACACTTATAAAGCAAATGATTAACTCTTTGCTCCTAAACATGCTCTTGTTTTTCCTTTAGTTTTAGGCTGTCCTAATCACGACCCAAAGCAAGCTTAATCTGCAGTTTAATGCGTAAATAATAGATTGTGAAAGGGATAGTTTAGGATTTTAATCGAAGATTATATTAGCTTGGAATGATAAGAGAGAGAAACAAGTTGAATTTTTTGTATCTCCTGTGTTTTATCTTCTTCTTTTTTCGGGGGGTTGGGGAGGGGGGGCTGCTTGACAAATTTGACAGATTAAAAGCAAATAGTAGGAAGTGATCAGGCGCAAAAAGAAGGTCCAAAGATGGGAGCAAAAGTGTTGGGGGGAGAGTTGACCGAGACTTTTGCCTTTTACGTGTTTGACCTGATTCCTTTTTGATTACTTGTTTGGTAAATTAAATTGACAGTATAGATTATATGTAGCATTTGGCTTCTTTTTTAAAAGAAAAAAGCTTATCGTTCAGATTTTTTTTTTTATATTTAAGATAGTTGATATATTTAAAAATATTTTATATTAAAAAATTAAAATATAAAGAATCGATGCTTAACACTTTCAATAATAACACGTTAATTTAACTCATTAATAAATTGAAAGGATAAAACTGATTCCATATTAGAGGTTAAAAATGTAATTTACAATAGTAATTTTTTCCTTAAAAAAAATAAAGCATAATCCTTTCCAACTCTCCAACCCAAGATATTTTTAGCTAGCTGGGCACGTATGCGGAGGGGCTTCATTGTATTTGTAGATTTGCATGTTTTTTGCGTGTTCTGGAGTTGGCAGACCCACTAAGGCACAACAGACCTGGGCCACTTGACTCCTAACAAATCATTAGCTTCTTGCAAACATTAACAAGCCCAAATTCCGGGTAGGAGCTGGGAAGGAGGAAGGGGCTTATGAAGCAACTCCACCCCGCTACAAGAGGAGTCCATCTCGCAAATAATTTGTTCTTATTATGATATTAATATTTTTTATAAATAGTTATTACATGTTATTTAATTTAATAATAATTATAAATTATTTAATTAATTATTTATAAGTTATAATAATACAAAAATAAAAATTATATATAATATATATTAATATTTATAAAATAATAATTATAATTTATATACATTAGAGATTTAATAAAAATATTAAAATTTATTAAAAATTAATTAATTAATTTAAATTATTATTTTTTATATAATTTAAATTAATTAATTATTATTATCTTATTAAAATTTCAAAACACTTCATTATCACGTACTTACATTTCATCTCATTGTGTCAAAATGTTTCGTTTAACACTTTCACTTTAAAAAACAGTAAACCTCAACACAACGCCTTTTACCATTAAAGGATATTGACAGTAGACGATTTAGTATTTAGACCAAAAGGATAACCATTTACCCAAAGTTCGGGGAAGAAAAAAGGAAAATATATTAATGAAAAATAAAAATGATACTATATCTATAAAAATGAAATAAAAAGAAAATAATAACATATTATGTTATTTTGCTTTTCATTAATAAACTTTTTTTTGTAATAATAATGAGTATATGGTGAATACGTGCGGTGGAAAATTATAAAAGATACATCCTTTAATTTAGCCATTGGAATGACTGAGACGAGTTGTCATCATGAATGTTTGACCAGATCAATTTTTAATAAAAAAATTAAACAATAATAATTTTATGTTTAGATAATAAGTGTTGAAATAATACAAATAAATAATTTATATGTAAATTATATATGGTTAACATCATCAAATCACAATTAATTACAGATTTTTCCTATTAAATGTAATTAAAATTTAATTTAATTTTTTGATTTAATAATCATTTTTTAGTAGAGTATTCAAGTTCGCTTATCTTCTCGGTTAATATAGAAAAAAATAACAAAAATTTTATGGCGAGTTATAAAATCCCAATTAAAATGCGAGACGATAAGAATGAGATGCAGGTCTCCACAACCACAAACGTCCAAAACGAACTCAGCGATCCATTATGTTAAAAAATAAATGAAAACAACGATCCACACGTGCGCCGCGTACTCGAACGGGTCATCTTAAGTGGATTGTAATCGACTCCGTTGGGTCCGGCAATTCTCTTTCTTTTTTCGGCTTACCATTTTACGTGGCACCAATTGCGGGAGTTTAAAACACTTTTTGACAAATTAGCTCTGTGTGGTGGGGCCTACACGATGGCCTGATCATATCTGTTAAATTGGTGGGGTACTTGATGCCCAATATGCCCACACCCATGAGCTCAAATCCTATACATGGTAGTAGATTAAACTTACATTTTAAACCATAATTTTCAGTAAATTTACAAAGCCACCCACTTGTAAATTGTAATTATCAAATCATTCGTGTTTTACCTCAGTTTTTCCTTTGCACGGTTTGTAAAATAAGAGTGGCAAAAGTCTTTGTCTTGATTGACCTCAACAATCTCACATCGTTTAAAGTGTGTTTGGAAGGATCATGTTACCGTGAGGTGAGATTTAAATTTTAATAGGGTTTAAAAGTCAAGGATGGGGATTGCATTTCTCACCCGATTATTTTCCAAATCCAATAATATGCTAATTAAGTTTGTATTGCGGAAATAGTTAACCATTCAAGTACTCATTGTGTAGGGGTCAGCTCAAAACCCAACTAATAATAACTTAACCCAACTAATAACATCAAAACTCATACCTAAAGGTTGGCCCACTTAAAGCAATGTATTAGTGAGTGGGGGATGGGTAATGGACTTTTTGATAAGATATTTTTTTGGTTATATTGAATTTAAAATTAATATTTTAAATTAATTTAAAATTAAATTAATAATTTTTAAAAAATTATTAATAATATTAATTTTTATTTTCATATTTATATGGTGTTATTAATAAAAAAATTTAAAATCATTGATAAAATTTTAAAATAATTAAAAATATTAATTTTAAATCTGACTTAACCAAATATTTTTGCTTAAATGATAAACGAGGATGCATCTTGCACAATTTTGGACATTTTCAGTCAACTCAAGTTTCTAGACCCAGACCCGAAATGGTAAAACGGAAAGTAGCTTCAATAGCAAAATAAAGAGGGAAGATTGAAGAAGCTTCAAGAGTGGAAAGATCCTCCCCCTCTCAATAACAAGTCAACTCAAGCTCCAAAGGTATAATGAATCCAAAGGGCAACCATCTATGCATGCATTCACGAACATAGCATGCTGATCTAGCGGCATGACATAATGATATTAACTCCCAGTTCATGTGGGTCAAGCACTGCTCAAGATATCTCGTTTTTGTCATTTTTAAAAAAATTAGGATAATCAGTTGTTAATTCAACATTTAATTAATAAATTATTTTTTTAATCTTAAAATATCATTATATTATTATTTTTATTTTAAAAAAAATTATTTTTAACACTATAATATGTGAAGTTAAATTTTGGATTGATGGTTGGTGTGTAACCAAAAAAAAAATGTTTTTTTTTTATTTTTGTCATATAGAATATACTATTTTTTATCTTTGTCGTATAGAATGTACTAAAAAAACAACTACCAAACATTTAATGGGCAATAAAAGTTTGTTTTTTTCCTTAAAAATGGATTTTAATCTTTTTATTCAATAAAATAGATTTTATTCTATAATATAGCATGAATCAATATTTATATTAATGACGTGTAAAAACATTTATATAATAGTATCGATAATGCCACAATTTCTCTCCTAACATATTTAATTAGAAAAGGCATGATGTGACATGCATGCACAGTTACACTGATGTAAGACATTGACTCCAAATGGCACATGAATTAGCAATGTTCACTGATAGATTAAAATTGATTTTGTTTTAAATCGATTTGATTAATTAATTAAATTAATATAAAATTAATTAATTAAATAAAATATATCAATCACTAATTAAATTTTTGTAATCGTTTAAATTATTTAATTGATTAAAAAATTAATTAATATGTTAAATATAAATATAATAAACTAAAAAAATTATGATTATAAATTAAATATATATTATATAATAAATTTTAAAAAAACTTAATTATATAAATAATATCAATTAACCAAAAAATCGATCGTAACAATTAGAAATAGTTCAATCCATTAATATCAAAATATTTAATTTAAATTAATTAAAAATTTTATCAAAAAAATTAATTAAAATTTTTAATCAATCGAACCGATTGCACACTCCCAATGTTCAATACCTTAAAAATACGAAAATCAACATTCATTTGTTTCAATTTTTGCTTGGGTGTTTACGATGAGTATAATTATCTTTAATGTCGTTCTCCCTATAACAGTGAGTCAACTTTAATATATCTTTTCTTTAGAAGTAATATCATTATTTTCGGTGCATCAAATCTCACCCTTTTAAAACTAGTTGTAAACAACTAAACCACTCTTTAATTGACGTGGAATATTAATACTTAGACTCTCATATTGATGTTTAGAATGAAACCACGTGCACGGCATATATTGGGAGATGTTAACATGTGAAATTGCATTTAAAAAACCACCTCTAATCTCTAAACAAACCAATACGTTCTCCTTAGGTCATAGGGTAAATCCCTTGAATATAGATTAGCCACCGAAGCGCAGACGTCACCCCATTCCCACCTGAATTATCGAGAAACAAAATCAATGTCCAAAGTCCACACCCTTTTATAAAGAAATTTTTTTTAATTGAAACATGTGTAAATTTAAAATTTTACTAATAATAATAATTATAAAAATCAAATATTATTAATAAAAAATATTATCAATTAAGTTTTTATCCTATACACGTAATGTAGCAAAAAAATTTCATTATTAAAAAAAAAAAGAGATATCTCAAAATATTTTTATTTTTAAAAAAAGTACTCTTTTACTGCCAGTACTCTCGCAGCAGACTTTTGACCAACCAATGTAACTACGGACAACACTCCCAAAAACGCACCCCATATCCTAATCAAAAGCCCAATACATTTTTCTATTACATCACGAATGTGATAATAGTATAAATTATTTAAAAATATTATCCAACATGAATGGTAAATCAATCTGCTCAGTTTGAAGAGCGAGAATCCCCAAAAATTCTTGAAAAAACCTTCTCATCTCGGTTAAAAAAGAATCGTTACTTTCCCCGTTCCTAACCGCATCTTCTCTGCAACTTCGCTTGTTGCTGTTGCTGTCTCTGTGTCCTCTTTTTCTTCTTTGAGGTAAAATGGCCCAAGTGTCAATTTTTGTTTTGTTTGCTTCCGCTTCAAGTTTCCTTCTATTTCTTTAACGATTTTTATTTAATTTACTCTTTTTTTATTATTTTGTTTAACGACTCGTCAAATGGGCTGATAATACCAACTAATAACAGAAATGAGCTGTTCGTGTTTTCTCTTTTCCCTGTTTAATAAATACAGGAATTGACGAGTGTTATCTTTCGAGACTTAGAAATTTTTTGTTGGGTTCTTTTTTCCTTTGCGTGCGCAGGAAAAAGTGTTTTATAGTTCTTGGTGTTGTTTTATTGAGCGACATATCTTATATGATGCGATTCTGTGTGATTCGAGACGAAAAAGATTTTGGGTTCATTGAATTTGGGAGGAATTTAGGGTTTTGAAAATAGGGTTTCTGCGATTTTTTCGGGTTACTTGATTATTTTGGAATTTAGCTATTGTCTGGTATGCTTTGGTTGGCTCTTATTCGAGGATGAAAGGCGTTTATAGGGGTTATTATTGTGGGGTGCTTAATTGTTTGGTATTTATTTGGTAGTGAATTGGGTTGGTTGCTTATAACCCGACCGCAGAGGCTTGTCGGCGGGGTTTAAGATTCTCCATGTGAGCGTTGGCGCTGAATGTGAGAAGTTGACTCTATCTTGGCAAATTCTCGATTTGGAGGTGGTTGATAGTTTGCTACTGGGTGCTGAATTGGTGGTGATTGTGAATTGTGATTTGATATTCTGAATTAAGGATGGATGACAGCCAGGGAAGCTCAAATTCACTGCCTCCTTTCCTTGCTAAGACGTATGAGATGGTGGATGATACTTCCACAGATTCAGTTGTCTCCTGGAGTCAGAGTAATAAAAGCTTCATTGTATTGAATCCGCCTGAGTTTGCAAGAGATTTGCTACCGAGATTCTTTAAGCACAATAACTTCTCGAGCTTCATCAGACAGCTGAATACATATGTAAGCGACTTGGTTTGTTATAATCATGGTTTACTTTGATTCATTGTGTGATCTTGTGTTTTGCCTTTTTCTATTTTCTTTTCTTTGGTGAATTGAATTGTTATTATATTTTGACAGGGTTTTAGAAAAATTGATCCAGAACAATGGGAATTTGCAAACGAGGATTTTATAAGAGGTCAACCACACCTTATGAAGAACATTCACAGACGCAAGCCAGTTCACAGCCACTCCATGCAGAATCTCCAAGGACAAGCATCATTAACAGAATCAGAAAGACAGAGCTTAAAGGATGAAGTCAAGAGACTAAAAAATGATAAAGAGTTGCTTCTTCTGGAGTTACAAAGGCACGAACAGGAACGACAAGGATTTGAATCGCAAATGAAGCTTTTGAAGGAGCGCTTGCAACATATGGAACAACGTCAGCAATCAATGGTGTCTTTTGTGGCCCAAGTGTTGAAGAAACCAGGGCTTGCCTTAAATCTTGCTCCACATTTGGAAACTAATGAAAGAAAAAGAAGGTTGCCGAGAATTGGTTACTTGTACGATGAACCTAGCATTGAAGACAGTCAGACAGTGGCTTCCCAAACCATTGCTAGAGAAAATGTGGATAGTTCATCGGCCGTGTCATCAAACATGGAGCAGTTAGAATCATCCCTAGTGTTTTGGGAGAATATCGTACACGATGTTGGTGAAGCTTACATTCAACTTAATTCGAACCTGGAGATTGATGAATCTACAAGTTGTGCAGAAAGCCCAGCTACATCTTGCATACAACTTAACGTTGATGTTCGGCCCAAATCTCCCGGGATTGACATGAATTCTGAGCCTGCTGTGGTTGTTGCTCCTGAGCCTGTTGCTCCCAAGGAACAACCAGTTGGGACTGCTGCTGCTCCACCAGCTGGAGTCAATGATGTATTCTGGGAACAATTTTTGACTGAGAATCCTGGTTCAACTGACACACAGGAAGTTCAATCAGAAAGGAAGGATTCTGATGGGAGGAAGAGTGAAAGTAAACCTGGTGATCATGGAAAATTTTGGTGGAACATGAGGAATGTAAACAATCTTGCAGAACAGATGGGGCATCTGACTCCTGCGGAGAGAACTTGATATTGGTTTATTGTTTTTTTTTTCTTTTTTCCGGCTTTTGATTCCTCGGTATCTCAGATGTAATAAATTTAATTATGATCGCTTTGATCTTGCAGTAAAGTAGATATTGTGCATTTGGTGTTCGTCATTTTGTACGCATCATTATGATCTAATGTTGTATGGCCTGTCTATATCTCAGTAATTTTAGGTGTTATGATCTTTGTGCCTTGTGTGGACTCCTTTAGATTAATTCTTCCTCATATGTTAGTTGAAAGAATGAGATCAATAGTAGTATATCTGCAAGATTTACCCTTTTGATGTCCCTAGCGCTTTGGCGCAGTGGTTGGACACCTCCCTGCGCCAAAGCGGAGGCTTCGAATCTCCCATCCCTTGTGATGTAACTAGTCAGAAAAAGATTTACCCTTTCATTGTCTTTATTTAAGGACCATATAAATTACTGTACCAGGTTTCTGTGATCAAGTACCGTAGTGTTTCTTGCTTCATGATGGGGATCCTTAACAAGATAAAACGTTGAAGTGCTGCTATCTGTATGTGCCTTAGCTTATGCATGATTTGAAGAACCTGGATCATCAGAAAAAAAAATCGTTAATTAATATCAGCTGTTGTTTGGTTGCAACCCTCTGTTATTCAGTTTTGTTGGTGAATGCATGAGTGGGGAGCTCAGTTCCGGCTGCATCCCTCTCTCTCATCCTTATCATCTTGCATCATTTGGTTGTTTCGAGACTTCAGTTTTACGTGACAGGCATTCCAGGACCATTCTTGTTCTCGTTTCCTTCGCAGTCTCTTTAAGGTAAAATCCCTGCTTATTGTAGATGTGTTCTTGGAATTCTCTGCTCTGAGATTTTACATATTATTTGAATTGTCATACAAGAAAACGCAAGAATTTAGGAATTGTGAAAGGAATGTCAATTGATTCCAGCTGCTATTTTGTTGCAACCCACTGTTATTCAAGTATTTGCCAATGGAATCCTTTGGTAATGGTGTTGAGTTGAGAGGGAGCTATGTCAAGCATTTTTTTTGTGTGCAAAGAACAAAACAATCCTAGAATTTCTGAAGTTCTATTCCTTGTAGTTGGTGGTTTGTTGCTGTCTATCCAAATAAAAATTATTGGCTGGTTTGGGTCTAAACCATTGGGTTTATATCAGCTGAAAACTTCACTAGTGATCTTGAAGAGTTTCATTGATAACATCAATATAGGTGTGGGAACCATAAATTAACATTATCAGTCAAATTTTTAAGAATATCAATGTAGTTTTCAACTGGTCTAAACTATTCGATTTAGATCTGAACTAGCTAAGAAATCCTCCTATCTAAAGCCTTTTTCAGTTACGGAATTCCATTACTGCTTCGAAAGTTTTAATGACAAGAAGTTCCATCTGATGAGTGATAAAATCTCCGTACTAGTCATGAAATGTTCTTGAATGCACACTCTTATACTTGATTGGAGGGAATCGATTCTGCATTGACACAGTACTGGTGGTTTCATTATTATGATTTACCATTGATTTTTATCATTTTATGACACCCTTTTTTCTGGTACAACCCAAACTTGGCTAATGGAAACAAACGCAAATAACTATGAAGGCATTCAAAGTGGAAAATTAATGGGAACCTTTTTCTCAAATGCATGATATGGATTTCCCTTTTTTTTTTGGTGAAATTGAAAGGTTAGACTACAGAATTGGGCCAATTGGCAGACAAGTGGATGGTTTAGTTTTCTAGCTAGTTTCTTGAGAAGAATCCTGTCACCTGTGGCAATATTCTCCTAGTCTGATATAGGTAGGATGCTACCTTATTTCAATTTGAGAAGTTTCTTCTAGTAGTATTAGGTGAATCATCTCAAAAAAGATAGTGTTTTTGGAAGTTGAAGCCATTGGACTACATTTGCATGAGATTTAAGAATCAAGGATTCAGGATGGCTATTTGAAGTTCAAGAAACTCGTTTTTGAGTTATTGTAGCTGAAGCTTGAGATGATATGCCTGAAACTTGATTTAGTGGGAAAAAATTTACCATTAACATAAAAGGTCATCCACTTTTTGCTATAGTGAAGTTTGATTTGAAGTTCAGGATGCATTTGATGAATAATTTTCTTTTCTTTGATATTATTATAGTCTAGTGAAAACTTGCTCTTGGAGCAACTTTCCTATCATTTACTCTTTTTTCTTTTTCTTTCTCTTCATATTTCTTAAATTACATAGGAATAGATAGGAAAAAGGCAAATGGTGGGTATTAGGCTAGTAGCTGAAGTGTGAAAATGAGTTTTGATACTTAATCTGTGATATTGCAATTGTAAGCTCACCACCAAAACGCCTACCACTCATTAATGAAAATGTTTTGTGGGCCTAATAAAAAGTGCACTATCTACTGCCTTTCTCTTGATGAGCGTAGACACTATTTTATCTGTAACCTATCAAAAACCTGAGTTTGGCAATTGACAGTACATGTAGCCGCTTCTTTCTATAGAGACTGCTCTGTGGAAACTCATAATAATTCACTCTAGTTGCAAACAATAAAACAATGAGTGCATGCTTCTCTCAGCCACCGATTCACTCATTCACAGAGATGGCCACATCCCTCCCTGAAATCCACTAGGCCCATACCCACATGCTCAAAACTGGTCTTTTCCACAACACCTTTGCCGCCACAAGCCAAAAATTCTTTGCTGACTCAAGTCTATAAACTTCTATAGAAAACTGCACTTGTAATTTTGAGAAGTTTCATTCATCAGTATACGTCTAAGACTCAAAAAAATAACATTATCAATAAAATTTTGAAATTTCCAACTATATTTTAGACTCGAACTGGTCAAGTATTTCTCTGGCAAGAGCATTGCTTTTGCTGCCACAGATACTGACCCCAAGAATGTCACTTATGCTCACTCCATTTTCACTCACATTAAAAACCCAAATTCATAAACTTCCAATGCCATTATCAGAGCTTATACCAATAGCCCCCCTCCAAAAAATGCACTCTTTCTTTAAAGAAATGCTTTGTGATCCTGTTTTGCCTGATGAATACAGTTTTACCTTTGCTTAAAGGCATGTGTTGGGTTTGGTGGTATCGAAGAAGGGAAGCAAATTCATAGTCGTGTTGAAGACTGGAATTGGGTGTGATGTTTTCGTTGCAAATACTATGATTCCTGTCTAGGCGCAAATTGGGTGTATTGAGATTGCAAGTAATTTGCTTGATAGAATGCCTGAAAGGGATGTTGTTTCAAGGAATGCCTTGCTAAGTGCTTAGGTTGAAAGGGGTTCAGTGGAGTTGGCACGTGAACCGTTCCATGAAACGGAGGAAAGGAATGTTGAATCATGGAATTTTATGATTTCTGGGTATGTGGGTGTAGGGTTGATTGAGGAAGCTAGAGAGACTTTTGATAGGATGCTATTGAAAATTTTGGTTTCTTGGAACACAATGATAACTGGTTATACACACGCAAGTTGTTTTGGTGAAGTATTGGAGCTTTTTAAAGACATGCAGAAGTAAAAAGTTAAGCCTGACAATTGCACTCTTGTGAATGTATTATCTTGTTGTGCCCGTGTTGGAGCTTTAAGCATAGGTGAACGGATTTTTGTTTATATCGATAAGAATGAGATTAGAGTTGATGGTTTCTTGGCTACTGCTCCTGGATATGTATTCCAAATGTCGGAACATTGATAAGCCTCTCATAGTGCTTAGAAGTACTTTATAAGCATTCTGTCTGCTTGCATTTGTGGAGGCTTGTTGAATGAAGGGCGTAAGATGTTTGACCTCACGGTTCATGTTTATGGGATCCAACCAACTGTTGAGCACTATGGCTGTATGGTGGATTTACTTGGTCGGGTGGGATTATTAGAGGAGGCTGAAGAATTCATGGAAACGATGCCACTAAAAGAAGCTCCAATTTTTTTGGAGTCTCTTCTCGGTGCCTGCAAATCCCATGGTAATGCGGAACTAGGGGAGTGTGTAGCCAGGAGGCTGTTAATTAGATTGAATCCTCAAGACTGTGCTGCTTATGTTAATATGTTAGATATGTATGCTTCTACATGAAGATGGAGTGATGCAATGAAGGTGAGAGCACATAGAATAATTAAGGAACCTGGATGTGACATGATTGAAGTGGATGGCACCGTTTATGAGTCCTTAACCAATGAAGGAATGATTCTCGTGCAAATTTGACATTTAAAGGGATAAATGAGGTAATTTACTTCAATTCAACTGGCAAATCCTTGAGCTTTAGAATTGTAGGCTAGGTTTGAGGAATGTCTTGCTTTAGAGAAGTGGCTATAAGCTTTCCTTTGGGCACTGAATATCACATTCAACGTATATCATCAATTTCAATGTGTAGCATCAAAATCTGGGGACTTGCATGGTCTTTGGTCCCATTAATGGGCTTTGCTTCCCCTTTACTACTTCTATCATAGGAGTGGAATAGATTGTGAGGAGGCATCGATTTGTGAATGTTCTCATATTGTAACCAGTTAGTTTCATACTGTATGGCCCTTATAAAATTCTCCTTCCTATACTAGTCAAAAATAAAAATTCTCCTCCCTACACGTAAAGCCTGCCTCAAAGCACGTAAGATCTTGTCTGTGTGTGGCTGGGGGCGGGGCACTAAGTTGTTCTTGTGTTTCTTTAATGATTCTTGAAGCAGCTTTCTAGCCATAAACTTAGAATTTGGTGCCAACTAATTGATACTTATGCAGTAATTTTTAAAGCTAAAATTGCATCTGTCAATGCAAATTAGAAGCATAACATCAGAACATTAGTGTAGCTATTTACAAAAGTATAACTCCTATGAGTTTGCCTATCACTTGCTAAAGAGTAGTTAATCATAGGGACGTTGTTCATTCTCTATTTCAGTACCAAAACAGGCCTGGTTAAGGTCAAACCATACCTGCCGGAATACCTTGATGATGAGATCATGGTATTCATTGGAATTCAATGTCAGATAACAAGCCAGGAGTTCTTCGAGCTCTTCTGGCTGGTTGATCTTTTTCTCGATGATCATCTCAATCATTGAATCTCTAAAGTCCTTCTGGGGATCAAATGAGCATTTTACCACTGCAAAGTTTTCCAATTCGGTTCCTCCCTTCACTGCAATCTCCTTCGCGGCCTTCATCTTCAGTTTGGCCTTCTTCATGTCTTCTAGTGCTTTTATTTTGCAGATTTCAACTTTGGAGGCTGTTCTTGGAGAAAAAACTCTGACTTTTCTGTTCTGCTTCGTTCTTCTTCTATGCAATTCCTTGCTTATGTAAAGAGATCTCCTCTGTTGCTCAATCTTCGATTTTAGCTCTTCAACTTTTATTTCTTTCAATTTTTGCCACTCAAAATTTGATTTTTCCGTGGAAGATTGATTAGTTTCCTCTAGGTTTTGAGCAGCAAATGCCTGATCTTCTTCAATTGTTATTGTATCGGCATCTCGTGTATTCATGGAATAGACATATCTATATTTTCTCGAATCAGCTCCTGTTGATTTACGATTCTCCCCCTCAATCATTGAAATTTTCCTTGCTGATTCCAGTTCTGAGTTATCTTTTTCTACTGCTTTCTCTGAATTTCTTTCTAAATTTGACCGTTTCTCTTTTACAGCTCTTCGATTTGTTCTCTTTGATATCTGTTCTTTCTCAATGGTGATTCTTGGTGTCTTGATTACGGTTGCCTGTTGTCTTCTACATGTCTTGATTTCCGGCAAAGTCTCCGTATCTCCGGAGACTCCTCTCATCTTCCTTGCCTCCCAAGCCATCTTGCTGAACTTCTTAGTCGCTTCTGTTTTCATTATCCTCTTAGCCTTTAATCCACAGCTCTGGCAACTTGAGGGTGGAAAATCAAGCTCATCATCTGACTCATACCAAACTGACCTCAGTGCAGCTCTATTAGTCTTGCCTTCAACACAGTCTTCCCCAAATGATAATCTCCATAGGGCATCACCATCCCCACCATAGAATCTACATCTTCCATCTTCAGCACCCTTTGGCAAACTTGCAGAAGCGAAATCCTGTGGCCTATTTTGCTTCTCTTTTGCAGGTTTTGATTCAGAATTGATGCTCATTCGCTTAAACTTCGAAAGCCATGAAATGGGAAGAACATGAGAAATCAAAGGAAGGCGAGATGAAGAAGGTTTTTTTCTTCCCCACTTCATCGTTCACTGCTGAAAACAAATACCTTGAACTTTGTTGTAATCCCTTGGTTTGAATGAGAATTGTTTGATTTTTTTAAGGTTCTGAAGTTTTGTAGAGGAAGAGATTGATGATGAGGAAACTGAATTGGATGATAATGGAGGGTTTTAGCAGTTAGGGGACAGTTATGCTGTTAAATAGGATCGTGGGTTTCTTACTGGTTATGTGCTGTATTTTTTTTTTTTCAAAGGAAAGGCCCGCCCTAAATCCTGTGACCAGTTTGCCAACCTTTTTCCACTTTATGGTTTGTACTTGGGGGAAAAAATTATGCCATGTAGGAGACCAAGAGGGTCCCCTAGTTGAAGGAACAACATAAGTTCATTTATGAGAACTCACTTTAAAGCAAGTGATCTGTTACTTTACCTTATTCATATTTAGTACTCTCAAGCCCCTATCAAAAAATAAAAGAAGAGGAAATTACCCTATACTGCTTGTATTGTTGCTAGCTCACTTGAATGTCGATGGCGATGTTTGGGGTATTTTTAAGAAAACTTAAATCGTTTTTAAATTAAAAATTACTTTAATTAGATTTAAAAAAAATGATTTAAATTTATTTAAATTTAATCCTAAACAACTTCAATATCTCTCAACAACTACGAGTTAGACAACTAAAGAAGATTTGTTGATTTGCTTTTGAGTTTAGCTGATTTAGGAGTTCTCACTTTAGTGATTTTGTTTCCTCTTTTTAAATTTTTTTTTTTTGGGTTTTAGTAATTTGAAATTGTTCTTTATTTCAGTTTTTTTGTCATATTCTCTTGTCTTCTGTAAGCTAAATCAGAGAGGTTTATTCCTTCTTTTGCTTTTCGGCTTTTATTTTTGAGTTCTAGTAGATTCTGGCTTTTCTGCTTTTATAGTCAAACTTTGTACAGAATGTGTCGTATAGTTGAATTGGTTGGAGTGGCCTAAACTCAATATGGCCTAAGGTTGAGGATAAATTTTTATTTTTATTTTTATAAATGTATAAAGCATTTTATTTTTAGTTTTCTTGATTTGAAAGGTTGAGGAATAACCATACAAATTATGGGCTTCCAAAATCAACAAACAAATCAAGTTTCATAATGGCCCAATGTCATGAAATAGTTTCCTCTCCCTTAATGGATTACATAATTTGATGATTAGGGTTTGGTTTAATCATTAACAATTTTAGTGTCTGACATAATAAATCACCAAACCCTCCTCTTGCTTACTTGCTATGAGCCTTAACTTATCTTTAAGACCTCTTTTTCCCCATTTTTCTGTGCATACAAAACTTTTGGGAAGGAAAAGTAGCTTTTTATCAACGTTGTGTGAGTTTCCATACTTATGAACCGGACACAAGTGTTGGTTCATACTAATATCAAATAAGACTTTTCTTACTCTATCGTAAAACACTTTTGAAGAACTGTTAAAATTTTGATGATTGAAACTTTATTTTTAAAGAAGAAGTGTGATTACCGATTGAGATATGTTCAAAACACTAATTTTGGCTGCTTTAAGGAGATCACAAGTAGGTGATTAATAAAAATAACCTTAATTTTGCAGATGATAGCAAGTGCCAAAACCAATGAAGGAAGTTTATCAAATGGGCTAGTCCATATACATATTACAAGCCCCTGATTATGTGGTAATGTTCAAGTACACTAACATTTGCTGGTGTAAAGGCTTTTGCAAACTATTCTGCCTAGAAAGAAGATTTGCACCGCAAGGACAGAATATAAATTTTTTTTCTCTTTACTTCAAAAATGATGATGGAATCACTTTGATTAAAAGATAACCAAATTTCTTAATCCTAAAGGTCTCAATTTTTAACTATGCCCACCAATGCTGAATGATTTATGATCATTCATTGATACAGTACATTATGGCTGTGGTAGAATGTTGTTCCTTCCATGTTTAAAATTAAACACATCTGCATGTTATGATGAAGCTGCTCAATTCCAGTTGATCTGAGAATTCATGCTAAAAAAGGAAAGGTGATAGAATACACAAGAAAGAGCATATTTAAGACTTTTTAAATTTTATTTTGATTATAGAGGTAATTTTGTAATTGTGAAAGTAATATAGGTATTTAGAATTTTAAGAATTAATATATTTAAATTTAGTAGTTAGTTTTGTTATTTAGGTTGTTAGATATTTTTTAAAGTTTGCTTCGTTATTTGAAGTATTCTTTATTGGAATATAACTAGGGTTTTTAAGATTTATATATAAGAGGCATCCTTTTATTATTTTTACTTAGTCATTGATGAAATAAAAAATATATATTACAGATGAATTGCAGCTCGTGATTGCTGCTTTGCTTTATTGTTGGGAGTGTGACTCCTCTACTGTAAAAATTGAAAAGTAAACATGCAGTACACGTAGATCTAGATTATAAAATGGTATCCACTAAATTTCAAAATTTAAAGAATTCAAGTTTATGTACAAAAACAATGTATTATATACTTTATTTCATAATTTTAATAGCATAGGAGTTGCACTCTTATTGTTGGGGTGCTACTTCCCTGTGTTTGAGAAAATTCCCGTGATTCAGATTGTTTATCTTTATTTTGTTGTTATTATTCTTTTTCTCCAACTATTCTACTGCTCCATTTGTTTCTTTGTAAAATAATTTACGTCGTAATTGATTTTACAATTGTAAAACTTTTACATGGAAAATCAATATTTTCTTATAATTTTCTGTTTGGCTATACAACTGAAAATAACTTTAAAAATGACTATATTTTACATTCCCTTGTTTGGAATCAAAAGAAAATAAATTAATTTGTAGAAATAAGATTACATTTAGACATGATACTTATGAACAATAATATCGTATAAACAATGATGTGCATGTGAATATAATAAATGCACAAATAATAACAAAAGAGAACTTATAACCTTAAAAAATTAAATATCAAATAAATTATTATTTTGTTTTATATTTTTAAAAAAAATTAAATATAAAATTAATAATAAGTCATATTTTATATATAAAAATAAATATATGTATAAATATTAAAAAACTAACATTATATACAATGAGTAATGTACTTGCTGCATTACAGAGAGACTGATAAAGATGTTTTGATTTTCGTTTTTCAGTGTAAATCAACATATGACCAAAAAATGAAGAAATTGTTTTCTATATCTTATTTTTTAGTGGTGTAAAATATGATTTTACAATGAAATCGATTTATATTTATTTTACACTGTAAACATTTTAAGTCAATGATTTTTCTGCAAAACAATCGGAGTCTGCATCAAAGGGATCAAAGGGAACTGTTTTAATTTGTTAGAAAATTGGTTTGTACATTGTCCTTTTCTTTACTGGTATGAAAGTTGGTTTTAACAAAAGCTTAAGCATCAAACCACCATCTTCGAAACAGAATGTGCAACGAACCAACTTTTTTTTATAAAAAAAAAATATGATAGTATATAACATATTAATATATTGCTTTTTCAGTATTTAAATCTCATTAAAGCAGTATTAAGGCATATAAGAAAGAATAGGTTCCAATGTTCCATGCAAACAGAGTAAATTCCTAATATATAGAACATGTACTTATATATCACCTCAATAAATTAAGGTTGCATGACTTTCATCATCAATGGCTGAAAAAAGGACAACATTTAGAATTTTTCTTGTGCAAAGTCTTGTAGTTGTTGTGTTTTTATTTTACAAGGGTAGGCATGTAAATGCTGAAACAGAGTATATATCAGCTGTTGGGGATCCAGGGATGAGGAGAGATGGGCTAAGGTTAGCAATTGAGTCATGGAATCAGTGCAATGAGGTTGGAGAAGAAGTTCCTAACATGGGCAGCCCTAGAGCTGCAGATTGCTTTGACATATACAAGGCTTCTCCACCGGCGAAAGGTAATTAAGATTCCCAATTTAGTATTCAATAAATTCTTTACAATTATGGAATTAGAAAAAGTTTTGCATTGTTTCTTTCTGGTGTGAATTAGTGTTTGCTTGTAATCTACAATTTATTTCAAATCCGCCGAAATTTATAGTTACCTCGTGGGAATTTGAACTCTATGCTAATGCATGTACAAAGTTGCTTATCAAGAAGTAATTTATGGTTAATTAATTGTTTTTGGTAATAAAATATACTTCACAGAAAACAACTGTTCCTTCTGCAACTTGCTCCCTTACAAATTGGTACACAGAGTAACAGAGGATGACAACAAGCTAGGGGTTGGAGACCCTTTTCTTGGACTGCAACCGAATGCCCTATTCGACGCAAACCTTTACGCTACGTACAAGGAACTATATTTAGGCTATAAATGTCAAGTTGAGGGCAACCCAAATCCATGGCAGTTTTGGATGATCATGCTCAAAAGTGGAAACATGGATACTAATGCAGCTGAGTGCCCTAAAAATGGCCATAGGATAGGACCCTTCAGCCAAGATAACAAGTTCCCTTGCTTTGGAAAAGGGTGTATGAACCAACCATTGATTTATCATGATTACACCAAATTACAGGATGGGCCTAATGCTAATAGGATTACTCTTAAAGGAAGGTTTTATGGTTCATGGGACTTAGATGCTGATTTGAGTAAAGGGTTGGTGGGTAACATTTCTTATCATTCTGTGACCTGGGAAAAGGAAGTTGGCAAGGAAAGCAGCTGGGTTTTCCACCATTTCTTGAGGACTTCAGTCAAGTATCCTTGGTTGATGCTTTACTTGAGATCAGATGCTACACATGGATTGTCTGGTGGGTATCATTACCCAACAAGGGGTATGTCCAAAATTGTGAGTGATTCTTACTTTTCTATTACGCAATTGAAGTAAATGCTTTCAAATTTGTTAATCTTTCCATAATTGAGATATTAAACATGGAATTGTGTTAAAACTATTGTGAGTAAAGTTCCAAAAGGAGCATATTTTATGAGAAGTTTTGTTTAAGCTCAGGCTCTGATTGATAAGAAGAAAAATGGAAGTACTGAAGAGGGAAAGAAAGAAGAGGGAGGGGATAGAAAAATAAAAGAATAGATGTATTCTGTCGTGAATTTTGTAAAGATGATAGAAAAGTGAGAGAAAAGGAAAAAAAAAAAAAAAAAGAGCTTGTCTTAGCTTATACTCCCTGATTCTCCCAATTTGAGAGGAATTGAATGTGATATGAAAAGAAAACATCAACTCTCTCTTTTTTTCTTTTGATTTTTTTTCTCACCGAACAATAGAAAAGTTCTCATCACTCATTTTTCTTTCTTTTCCATATCCTTTCCTTCAACTTTTCTTTCTACAAATCATAGCTTAAGGTGCTATCATCCCCATTTATATTAGTTTGCATTAGAAGCTAAACAATTTTGTGGATAATTGTGATTAAATTAACTTGCTTTCTATAAGTACTATTCAGATCCCAGAGTCACCAAATTTCAAAGTAAGTTTCAACCTAAATGTAATCAAAGGTGGGGGTCCAAGCAGTCAATTCTACCTAATGGACATAGGCAGCTGCTGGAAGAACAATGGCAAACCTTGTGATGGAGATGTGACTTCAGACGTTACTCGTTACAGCGAAATGATCATAAATCCAAACACAAGTTCATCATGCCATCCGGGAAACCTCAACGTCTGCCCGCCTTATCACACATTCCCCAACGGAACACGTGTGCATCGTAATGACACTGAAACTTTCCCTTATGCAGCATATCACTTGTATTGCTCCCCAGGAAATGCAGAATACCTTGAGTTTCCTTATAGTTTGTGTGATCCGTATAGTAATCCTCAGCCTCAGGAGATACTGCAAATTTTGCCGCATCCTGTTTGGGGTGAGTACGGGTACCCTACTAAGCAAGGGGAAGGTTGGATTGGTGATCCGAGGACATGGGAGCTCGATGTTGGGAGGTTGTCTGAATCACTATATTTTTACCAGGTTTGATTTTCTCTAAATACTTTTTGTTGAGTTTGACAGTAAAGGATTGAGGTCTAAAAGTGGAATCAAGTGGAACTATTAGTTTTTAAACTGTAAAATTGCAAAGGAAGCGGGAAGCCTATCTTTCCATGCAGTTCTATTTTCAAGGTCTCAATTCCGTAGTTCCAAACACAAGTTTTGTGGCATTGGTGAAGCTTGATTTGATATTTAACAAATAAAGCAGTATTGAATTCTTGCAGGATCCTGGTACTCCACCAGCTAAAAGGAAATGGATGTCTATTGATTTGGGAACTGAGATTTTTAAGGATCCTGGTCAAGTTGCTGAATGGACTGTTAGCGATTTTGACATCCTTGTACCTAAGTAATGATGTTGGAAATGATTGAAAGAAACTCTAGCTTTAAGTGCAAACAATGAGATTGTTAAAAAGAGTTAGTTTAGGTTCGGCTTCCCTTTTTTTTTTTTTTCCTCTTTATCTTTTGAGAAAATGATGCAATAAAAAACTGTCACGGGTTATCAGCTTAAAAACTATTGAGCACTTCCCAAGGGAATTCTTGATAGTTTATTTTTTTTTGAATTGACAGCAGAATCCAGATGTTAGGAACCAGTAATATAAGAGGAAAAAGTATTTCTACTTTGTTATAATTCTCATATTTAAGCTAGTTTTTTCTTTCTTCATTTCAGAAATTAAAAACCAGTTGTCTGATATGCACAGGTTAAGAAATTATTAAAAAAGAAATCAAAAAGAATTGACACAAATCAAACTAATTGTTAAATATATTGATCCAATCATAAAAGGGCTCAGTAAAAAGCATAAAAAATGTGATTTTCTGTTGCTGGGAATCGGGTCTCCTGGGTAAAAGCCAGATATCCTAACCGCTAGACAACAACGAATGAAATCACTTAACATAGCAAACGACTTATTTAGTTAGTGACACGGTCCTGACCATAATTTGCTATATCAAGCAATGAGATATATTTATCTTGGCTAATTTCAAAAAATTTGTCTAGATCGAAACCATAAGGGCATCAAACATCATCAAATGGTTTTTCATGCTGTCAGACCGTGTTTGGTATTTTTTATCCATCCATCTCTCAGACCCTAATCTCGATAAAAAAAAAATTCATACAATTAACCTAGAGTTTTAGTCTAAACAAGAATTTTTGTGGACATCCATTTTAGTTTCGGTTTACTAATTGTGGGCATCCAAATTTTTGGAAGTCTTATATAGATCCTAAGTTTCTGGGCCAATAGAAGTCAGAATTATAAAACATTTAATTTATTAAGGGTCTTACAACATCATACTTCTTATTATTTCATGTTCTAGGTAGAGGTGAACATAGATTGTTTTGGATCCGATTGGTCTAAAAAAATCAATCAAACTCAATTATATCGAGTTGAAAAAAGCGCAATTTAACCCATTAACTCATCAAATTTCAACCCAACATAACTCATTTAGATCGGTTTAGTATTTTTTCATTTAAAAATTAATGTAAACATATTATGTAAGAAAAAATATTTTGCTATAATTATTCATTATTCATTACATCCAAACTCAAATTCATGCAATAATTTATTAAATCTTACAAATCAACATTTATAAATTTAGTCCTTTAAATCACTTCACACAAAGTTGAAACAACTTTAGTTTAATACAAACCACACAAAAACAAATAAAAATTAGATTTTAAAGGTGTTTGATCAATCTAATTCTTTAATACTAGTATACACTTGGTCTTAAAATCTCTATAACAAAGTTTCGTCATACAAAAAATATAAAGTGAATAAACATAAGATAAGCAAATAAATTCAATAAACTTTTGGAAAACATATTAAAAGTCCGAAAGAAATACTTTTATAAGAACAAACGGTTCTCTTTAACTAACGAATATTAAAAAGAAACATGTTCCTCACATATTTAAATTCTAATTGGCTTTTCTGATAGAAGTTATCGTTTTTTGTTAGAGGGTTTCTAAAAAGAAAAAAGAAATAAAATGAGAATATATATATATATATATATAAATACAAGAAATATATATTGTAATCCAAACTAACTTATAAAAATATAAATACAATATTTATATAATATATAATTATATAATGATTGAGATGCCGGTTTCAGTCGGATTGAAATTTTTTAACCCATGATCCAACCCAACCCAACTCACCAAATTCAAAAATTTCTCAACTCAACTTTTGAAAAACCCAACTTAATTCATTATACCAGTTTGGATCGAGTTAGCGGGTCACCGGTTTCTATACTCGCCCCTAGATTAACAAGTTGAAACTAAACAATGGATTTTATAGGTAAATTTGTAGGATTGGACTCTCAAGAAACTTCAGACAAGATGGTCCGAGTCCAAGTTCTGCAGTAGAAATTTGCAAACCAAACAATCGATATACAAAATGCAAATTCTGGTTCAATATATAGATGATTGATTCTAAAGATTTGACACATTCAAATGAATAGGTAGATTGAGTTTGGAAGTAAATTCAAGAAGCAATGACAGATAAATGGCCCCATGACTACTATTCTAACATCTTCAATATGGGTACATTAGTTGTAATCTGGTTTCTTTTGTTTGGCTGAAGCCTCAAAGTACATGAACATTTTCTTGGAATGGAAAACTCATGGAGAGGACAAAAGATGAAGAAAAGAAAAAAGAAAACCATTTCAGACCCTAGTCAATCTTATTATACCTTGCATTTTCCAAAAAGAAAAGTTTCTGTTTAAAGATTCAGAGAGTTCAAGAGTTTACTCATCATATGGTTAAAAGAAAAGCAAAAGTTTATTACTTCTTACATCCCACTCGTTAAATAACTATAACGAGTGGGATGTAAGAAGTAATCCAAAACGATGGTTTAAAACCATAATTTATATAGCAATGCTCTTTTTAAATAATAAAGTGGGTAACTTCATGAAAGTGCACTTATAATTTGATCAAATAACAAAACAGACGTTACCAATTAATCACGTAGCAAAGAGTAAAAACAGTAGTACTCAAGGAGGTGTACCTATCAACTCTAATTCTTTTTTTGTCTTTTAAGATTAATCAATCGAAAAAAATTAAATATCTTTTATAAGTTGATGTATGCTATTAATATTATATATAATCATTTATCTTTTTTCCCCGTGTGATTTTTATACGTTCTTTTTAAAAAAATAAAGAAACTTTTTTTTATCCAGCAAATTTAAGCATTGTTACTCTGTATTTTGTACAAACTAAAAAGTTTGGATTGGTTGATACCTAATATCTTGCTTTGGTTGTTATCATGGGCGGATGGCAAATGGAACTAACAAAGCTGACTGATTAGATGAGTTAAAGTCAAGCAAAAGGCACCAATCTTGAAATCTATAAGCCTTTGATGTAACTCATGGATGCTGACTACTTCCTAGTATTTCCATAGACGTTCCAGTAACAAGTGTATACTTTTATGAACTTTGCTTTTGCATGAAGAAAAGGTGACACCCTGCCATTTAAGTAAACCCACGAAAAAAAGAAATTGAGGAAACAATAAAGAGTAACATTTATATGAAGTTCAATAAGTTTCTTTTAAATTTTCATGTTTATAATAATTAAATCAATGATTATGAATTATAATATAAAATACATTCATGAAAATTTTAAATTTATAAAAAAAAAACCAATATGTTTTAGTAGATTTTAAGTTATGATCTAAATTCTAATTTAGGTGAATTCAACAAGGTTAGGTGAATCATACCACAAAAATCAAGTAGTACAATAAATGAAAACTAAAAAGAGTAATTTTTTTTTCATACCACAGAAAAGTACATTCCTCTCCTTATTTCTCTTTCTTCCTACTCTTTTTCTCTGTCAACAAGAGGTTATCTTTTGACCTATGTAGACCTTGTTTGGATTGATATTAAATCCAATTTAAGGCAATGTAGTTTAAATTGGTTCAAGGTAATAACAATTTAAGTTACCTTACTTAAAGTTGGTTTTAATACCACCTAAATAACGCCTCATTTCCTTTGTATGAAACATTAGGCAGAAGAATCAAATCAACCATTAATTAGCAAAATTTGTGATGGAAGGAAAAGCAAGGAAGAACCCCAGGACGGAAAGAAAATACATTTTTTTTGCCTCTATCTAATCAAATAGGTGGTTGGTGTAAAAAATTGGGACCCCAGGACAATCAAGTGGAACCACTTGCTCTAATTTTTGTTTCCTTCCCTTTGCCCATTTTTAGGTGGACAGTGAAGCTGTAGTATTTCTTGCAATAGAAAATCAAGTAAGTGTATAAATGCAAATACCTCATATTATCATATCTGAAAAAAGAACTATGATCATTACTATCCATTTATAAGACTACCTCCACTTGAGATAAGCTGAATCAACATCATATATTTTTAATCACGTTTCTAGCAAACAAGCTCCAATTACTTCCCCAGTAAATGGCCTACTTGAGTATCCACTTTTGATGTCTTCCATTCAATCTAATTCAGTGG
The DNA here is from genome assembly GCA_023935145.1 of Bretschneidera sinensis. Classification (NCBI taxonomy): domain Eukaryota; kingdom Viridiplantae; phylum Streptophyta; class Magnoliopsida; order Brassicales; family Akaniaceae; genus Bretschneidera; species Bretschneidera sinensis. Next base: position 18,720,224 of record CM043700.1, on the reverse strand, counting down.
AATATTCATTCTCATTGAAAAGGCAAGCCCCACCATACCCAACCATTACCAAAGTTCACAGTGACAGTAAGATTCTGCTAATAGTTAAATTTCCCCAATTTTCATAAAAAAAATATAAAAAAATTTCCCTAGGAATTGGAAGTGTAAAAGCAGCAAAGCTTTCTCCAAGAGAGATTATCAAGAGAACAACTCACTGAAAATGAGGACAAGCAGTAGATCACCATGTTCATCATCCTTTCTATATAAAAGGTTTTGATGCAGCATCGGCACAATGACGTGGCTTTGACGGGCACGAGCGATAAAGAAACTAAAATACTAGCAAAGTGACTGGCGTCACCTTATCAAAAACCAAATACCTAGTGATACAAGCCATTACTTGAATGAAGAAAAGTTTGTCCAATCTTTCATCACTCACAATAACAACCACTAACTTGATCTCCAGGAAATTCCCACAGCTGAAAATCTTCTTGACTATCCCCAGAATCTTCATAAAGTATTTCTTTTATAGTTAAAAAGAAGAGATGCCTTATTCTTATGATTTAGAACACAAAATTAATTAAACATGTACATTTTTTTTATCCTCAGGATTTCTAGATGCTTCTTTACTGGATCACATGAGAGCTAAAACAAGCAGAAGATGCCTTCTGACTCGAGTCCAATATTCAATTTAGATGGTAACAGATATACAAAGATTCTTTGCAGGACATGTTTGAAGAGAAAAAAAAAGGTAGATACTGCAAAGATCAATCTTAATCAGCCTTGTACATATTACATAATGATTTGGGTAAGGGTAAAACTATATTGTATCTAGCATTGAATACGCACCCTTAAGCATATAACATGAGATAAAGACCTTTAAATAACTCAGGACAGCACTTTGCACATGAAATGTGCAATCATAAACTTAAGTTCAAAAGACTAACCATTTCTCCATAGAACTTGCCACAAGATGTATTAATCAGTCAACCAGAGAACAACTTGAGCCTGGATGCTAGTAACTTTGCCAATGGTATTCTAATTATCAGATGTAAAGAGAGTTCTAAGAAGATCTCCTACAATAACGTTAGATGATGAGACAAAGTGACAAACCACAACAAGATTTTGTAATATAGAACTAATATGTAAAATATGAAGGAAAAAAAGGCATGATGAAGTGCTTTTTCTTGATGTTTTAAAAATAGATTGGCAGTTTCTTTTTTCAATAGTTTCTGTTCTGGTGTTCTAAATCACTGGACATTACATATTTTTAAACTAAACGCTCAGCCACATGCTACAATTCTATCAGAATAGATAAGATATGGTATCCCTGTAATTTTTTCTTTTTATCACCTTGTATTCCAATGAAAGAATTTGTAAATATAATCAACAAAAATGGCAACATGTAAAGGGCAGGGAAAACAACACCAGAAGGTGATGTTACCATTTACAAAACAGGTACTGAAATGGACATAGTCACTGAGACATCACCAGCAAAGCTCGAATCCCTATTTGTAGCTGAATTGCCAGCAAAGGCATATCCGACACCCAATCCACCGAAATGCAATGCTGCATTCTCACACCTTTGAAACACTCTAGCAAGTGATGCTGCCTTTCTTCTCGCCCGCTTTGTGCCAGTAAACAACAAATTCTGGAGCAAACCAGCCAAAGCTGGAGCCCTAAGCACTCTTTCGGTTGCAGCTGATCCACCACTCCGACATAATTCGAGCAATGCTGCAACTGCATTCTCTTTCCCTCTCGGCGTCCCACACTGCATCATTCCTATTAACCCCGCCACTGCCATTTCCTCCTTCCCCACTGCTTCGGCCCCAATAGGTTGCCTAACAATCAAGGCTAATGCACCCGCTACTTCCTCCGCAACACCTTCATATTTTAAAGCCCCTACTAGTGCTGTAACAGCTCCTGCCTCTATCATTCTAACACAATTATCTGTATGTGTAGATAGATTAAATAAAGCCGTGACAGCATCCTTCTTCCCTCTAGGAGTCCCCACTCTCAACAACCCTGCTAGGGCCTCAACTGCCCCTCCCTCATCTGCTATCCTCTTCTTATAGTCATGAACAGCAGAGAGGCTAAACAATGTCGCTGCAGCATTTTCCCTTCCCTCTGTTGTGAGACCAAACCTAAGAACTTCAACTATGGACCCTAAACACCCTTCCTCATTCATAATTCGACTCTTGTTCTTATCATAAATGGATAAATTAAGCATAGCGGTTACAGAATTCTCTTGTGCAACAGGGTTTGGTGATAAAAGCAGCTTACGCAAATGAGGTATTGCTCCAGCTTCAGCAATGACAGCGCGGTTTTCCTTCCCTGTTTTCGCCAACAGACGTATCTCCCTAGCGGCCAGAGTCTCTGCACCTTGAGACCCATTTGCAAGCTGTTTAATGAGAAGCGTTGCAGTGGCTTTATTGGCTTCAATTGCAGCTTTTGTAGGCAAAGCCGCGGCGAAAGACTCTGTGGATGCATCTGTGCTCTCTGTATCATACGGTATCCCATGGGCAGTGCACCATAGCATGATCAAATTCCTCAAAGCTCGATTGGTAACAAGACGAGTGTGGATAAGCATTTGTCCTGTCTTGGGACAAGTAGAATGTCCTTTCTCCAACCACCTAGCTATCGAGCTTCGATCATAAGTCTGTCCTGTGGAAATTATCACAGGATCCTTCATCAAATCCAGCGAAATCGGGCAACAAAAGTCCTTGGGGATCGTTAAAAATGTATCCGCAATCTCCTGCGTAATCAGGCCTTTTCTAGGCTTCTTCTGAATCTCAATCCTCAATTCCACTTCATTGTCCTCGAACCCGAATAGCAAAAACCTGCTATACCGCGTGATTGCAACGAATCCATTAAGCACAGAGGCTGCGGGCTCGATATCTCCCTCGTGGTTCACAATCTGCTCCTCCAAGAACTCGATTTCGGCACTGCAACTGTTCGCATCCTTAATCCCCAATCTCTCCACAAAGAACGAAATTAACTCCATCGCGCTCAGTATCCTCCCGTTCTCAAACTCATCAAGAAACGAAAAGAACCGAAGCCTTAAAGCCTCGTCGTTTTTATCAATGTTCAATTTCGATTTCCTTGCTTGCTTTTGAAAGAGCTCGAGTTGCTCTCTAATGTCATCGCTCAATTTAACGTCTTTAATAGGGAAGACATCCAAAAGGGTCGATATTTCTTGATTCAAATCGTGAAAATGACCCGAAATCGGGTGGTTTTGAAGCAGGAGCCATAACTTACTCGATTGCGTGCAATAATCGAGGAGTATTTTGGAGCGATAGAGCAGCAAATACAGCTCCTTGAAGCAGAGCACTGCCGTTGAAGGGAGACAAGAATCCGAACCCAAGTCCCTCAAATACTCCAACAAGACGACGAAAACCTCAATCTTTCGAATCAGAGACCGAGAGTTTTTGCGTTGAAAGAAGAAGGATCTCCCAGAGAAGCAAGAAACGAGCTCCGTCGAGATCGATGCGAGGGTTCGCACCAGAGCCACACCTGTCAAGTCAACAGAAGCCAAGAATGCCTGTAGAGACGGCGATCTTCGCCTCCTTAAAGACGAGAATATCGCTGCAGTTGCCATTGAAATATTGCAAAATTAAAAAAGGAGAACACTAAACTTTGTTTCTCAAAGAATTTATCGTTCTCCTTGGATCTAAACCCAAGAATTCACTTCTTTTACCTCTCTCTTTGAATAACCCACAAAAGAAAAGAAAAAAATGAATCAATGAAATGAAGCAAAATACTTCTGGGTTTGAATCTTCAAAGGTTAAGATCAAAAGATTTGGTCTATGTAAAGGGGTTTTTATTAAAGGGAAGGGAAATAAACAAAACGAATCCGCGTTTTCTTTCTCTTCTTTTTCTTCTCCCCCTCTTGGTTTTGGTTTTGCTTGTTTTGTTTGTTTATCCTCTCTCTATATCGCTCTAGGAATTTCTATGCAGTTTTTGTGAAAATGACTTGTAAAGCTTTGACGGATAATTATCCAGATTCCGGACCGTTCGTTTCTTCGTCTTCCTTCTGCTATCCAGTGAAGTTATTTATCTATAACCATTCTAGAGAAAGCGGTGTTTATCTTTTGTGTACAGCCTGTTTACAATGTAAAGCGGTTTTGTTGACCAAAAAGGGCATCATCTTTTGGTTAAATTACAATATTTGGGTTTTTTGTCCCCCTAGATTTGTATGAAGTCAGAGTACCAGATTGTACTATTAATGGATAAGTAAAGTAAAATGTGAATTTAGCATATTCATGGGCTTAGGAGATTAAAAAACATAAATTAAATCAAATATTTAAAAAATACAATTTTTGAAAAGCTTAATTCAAACTAATCATTTGTATTCTTCTCTTTAATTTTATGCGATTCTAATAGAGAGCTAAAGTTGTACAGAATGTTAAATATTGCTTGTGAGATAAACAATATATTATAGGCTTTCAAGTTTGACTTTTTTTTAATAAATTTATCAATTTTTAGCTTTGTAAATATTTAAAAATAAATAAATTTATCTTTGAAGTTTTTATTGTTGTGATTATTTAATTTTTAATTTTTAATAAATATCAATTTATTTTTGAATTTTTTATTTCGACCAATAAATCCGTCTATTAAAAATAACGTAAAATAATGAAAATGAATAATAAATAATACATAAATCTAAACAAAAAATTTAATTGAATTGAAATAAGACATTAAGAAACAACTTTACAACCGTTAAAAAGTGAAAGTCAAATAATCATAATAATAATAATAATAATAAAACTTTGGATTATAAGGGCATTTATGGTTATCTTAAATTTTAGCAATCTTTTTACTACTTTCCCTTCTTTGTTTTTGGTACAAGTTAACTCTTTCTTCTGGGTACCAGTTCTTTTACTTTTGTGCTATGCTATTCACCATGTTTAGCATTTACCATTTTACCATATGAATTGAATATTACTCCATTATCCAAAAAAAGATAGATATTTTGGCCTTCAAACTTTTTCTTAGGGAAATTATTTTGGACTTGAGGAATTACTATGTGAGGTCATATTGTCAGAGGTGAGGATCTGTGGTAGCTATCTCATTAAAAGCTTTTTACCCTTTAATGCATGCATGGGCTGTAATAAATGTGTGGTTAAAAATCTGGCTCCATAATTATTACTTTTGTCTTTTTACCTCACAAAATAAAAGTACAGTAGAATTTAATGGTTGCATTGGATTTCCATCAACGGTTGACAAAATAAAGATGCTGGGCCCACGAGACATTTCAGGCGCGTGGGAGATTAGGAAGATGATTAGATGGGGCATCTTTGCACTTGATGTCCTCACTGGTAATTAAATTTTCCACTTTGACTAAAAATGGCAAAACAACAAGTTGACCTAATAAAAAACTCCAACGCATACACACGGAAAGGGAAAAGTCATTAGGTGACAATGATGTAAGTTAGGAAAGTTACAATAAAGCAGTTACGTATAATTATTATTTATGTTTTTAATAAAATTATTTAATAATTATTAATAAAAATTTTATTCCACGTAAAATTTGTGTTTTGTACGAGTTTCGTGAACTCAATTATATATAATCATTTTATAATTACTATTTTCAATATGAATTATTAAAATTAAATTATATATTTATATATTTTAATTTTATTATCAGACTCGTTAATCTAAGTTCAAACTCAGATAAAATTAAGTCTTGCTCGATTCAAGTCAAACCAATCTAAAGTCATGTAAATGTGAAACCAAATTCGAAAATAGGTTTTATAGTTTGATTTGAATCAAATTCACATGCACTGTTCAGCCTAGTTTCCATACTAAAAGTTTGACTGTTCAACCCCTAAGGTGTCTAAATTTGTTACAAGCTCTCATTTTGTTATTTTTGTATAAATAAATTTGGCATTATATTCGCAATTTTACTCACATTTTATAACGATTATAATGCAAAAGTGAGAATAATAGATAAAGATAGTTAAAATTCTCAATTTCATCGAAAGGAATCAAAAAAATAAAAGTTAAAGTAAAGATTGAGCGTGAAAATGAGCTATTTTTGTCAAATATTTGAATAGAAAACCATCAAACGTGATCTTGAGACATTGGCCAATAACATGTTTTCAAAAATTAATATTTTTTAATCCATCCAAATTTGGGCGTATTCGTTGAGTTAAACTCAATATCAGTTTTAAAGATTAATGGCAAAAAAATAAAAATGAATTATATGAACAAAACTTGGTACTTGTTTGAATTAAAAGTATAAGCCGTTTATAGTTAATTTATAGTTTTTGAAATTGTTTAATTGTGAAATAGCAATAAAGCTATTGTTTAATGGTTGGTAAAGCAACAATGAAAACAGTTTTTTATATATAAATTCAATTTTTTAAAAACATAAAATCATTTCATAAATTATTTTTTTAATATTATTTGGTTTAATTTATGTTTATGAAAAACAAAAACTATTTCATAAATTCTATCGAATAGACTCGTTAAACACACGTCATGAACATCAACTTGTTATTAAAACTTGAAGAAAAATTGTATTTGACTTAATGGGAAGATGCAAATAAACATGGTGAATTGGGGGGATATGTGCAGCAAACAAATCTCTTTGATAAAAATTATCAATCTTTTCTTTGTTTTATCCACCAAACAAATCTATGCAAACAAAATTTATTTTATATCATTTATTCATTTTATTCATCAAACACACAATTATATTTGTCATGTTTAAATTATATTTAAATCAATTTAAAACAAGTAGTTTAATTAAATCTTAATTCAAACGTAATTTAATTTAGTTACATGAAAAATCTCTTTTCCAATCTTTTCACTCATATATGAATAATCTATAATTAAAGTATCATTTGGAAAAAATTTAGTTTATAATTTTTAAACTTAAATTATATATTTCACCTTGTGATTTAAGCAACTTTCGATTTCAAGTTTGGGATTTTTTTAACAAACCAATTCTTGAGATTTGAGCATTATTTAAAATAAATTAATTTATATAATTTAGTGGATTGTATGATTTAATTTATTGATAGTAAAATATGTATTTTGGACATGACTTAAAATAGATTAATTTACATGTTTAATAGGTGTTAATTTTTTTAAAAAAATACCATTATCTGCGACGGAATTCACATCGCTAACGCTAAATGAAATCCGTCGCAAATAAGACGGACATAAAGAATACTATTATGTGGAGTCACGAAATTGCTTTGCTTTCGTTACGTGTCAGTCAATGACAATGCTGTCACAATAGTAACTGTTGAATTACTCGTCGCCGCCTGTCCTGTCTCCAACAAATACGCCTCTGATAACACGTCGCAAGCACATTGGACCCAGAAGTTTCGTCTGTCCGTTAGGATCATACCACGTAGAACGCGTTCAATCCGTTAAAAGGTCAAAGAAAGGAACGGCCTATGTTTGACGATGACGAAGTCCACGGAGATATTTGCTGTTTTCCAAACTGCATATAATAAATCCATTAATCCGAAACAGCTATGTAGTTAGGTTTGCTGACAGAATAATGGGAAAAGATTGAAGAAGATTCAGCTCACCATCGCTTTCCGGATTCAAACAGCGTGTTCCAAATTGTATTATTACTGACCAATGAAAATGTAAGTTAATAGATTAGTATCAATTAATTGGACTTATGATGCATGGAAAATGACTACGAAATTGAGATTTCTTTGGGTTCATACCTATCATTCTTGACAAGAGGTGGATGCAAAATTATTAATAAATTGAGATTTCTTTGAGTTCGCATTTGACCTTTATATATGTTTTGGTTACAACGTTTAGATGATTGATTGATTCGAATTTACTTTTTGGTTGGGATTTTATTTTGTTAAAATTAAATAAAAATCACAATTTATATTGGAATTTGAGTGTGCTCTACCTTCTCTAGGACCTCTTCCTAATACTACTATGAAAATAACAATATGGTAAACTATTACTACTATTATAACAAACAATGATTCAATAGGAAACTACTTTTACTTCTACTCTTACTAGAATAAATAATTATGAATTAGGAAACCACTTTTCCCAAACCAATTAAAAATATTCATTGCGGAATTTAAGTCAAAATTCCAACAATCTTCGTTTTGGCTCAGATTCTTCATTTTATCATCAAACTTGACTTACTGCTTCGGTAAATGGGATCATTCATTTTGTTCTTTCCATCTCATCTACTTACTTTTTAAAGTAATCACTCATCATTATTTGGCTCATCTCTTTGCATATTCATAAACCATTCTTCATCCACGAACACACTTTATCTCTTCAACTTATCTCTATCTAGAAGTGACATGTTACCTTAACACATCTTTCACAAAATTTTGTCAAAGAGAAAAACAATTCTCCCAATAGAATAACTCAATATTAATTTTGTCTATCTTTAGTGTTTTCATCATCGCAACCACAACTCTAATACCATTTGCTAAGATTTTTCCACCAAAAATCCGCAACCATAGCTTTGACCCCTTATTGTCGAAATTGGGAGATTAAGTTTTAAAAGTTACATTTCTCGATACTTTTTATACTCCATTTGATCATAATAAAATTTCTCTAATCATAACCCGTGCAAGTATAACTTTTATCACAAAACCACCTAAAATTTGTGTTCTATTTATTTAATTTCCAACGCTTTTCTTAACAAATCATCACATTTTTCTTTTCTTTCATTAACCCTTCTTACAAAACGATAAAAAAATGTTGTTCCCTTCTGTTTTTTTTCTTGTATGTCAATCATAGCCTTATAATCACCCCAAAGGAGTTGTTAAAATTGATAGTAAGAAAAACATATCACTATGAAAGTATGAATGTTTTACACTTTAAACAGTTAGCATTTCGAAAATACTTCGTTTCAAGTGTCAAGAGCAGAACTCTAAATAATTTCAGAATTCGAGAGATAACAAAATCCTGATATTGGTGGCACCTGAATCCCATTAAGGCCACAATCATTCCTTAAAAGGCTTTTCACTCACTCATGTTAAGAGCTCATGAATAAATCAAATTTTACTGACACTGTAAAACAAAGGATGAAAATATAAATATTTTAACCTTAAAAAGACTATTTGATTTCTGAAAATTTAAAATTTCAAAACCGAGGAATCGAACTGTCCAAAATCAAAGATAGTATATATTTCTTTAATGAAAACTAAAATATCAAATTTGATTTTTCCAAGGAAAGAAATGACTGTATTGTAGGAAAGTGGCTCTTTTATTTGATTTTCCATGGAAAATAGATTTTTGTTGTAAATTACTAAATGACCTTTTGCATGCACAGACCATTATTTTGTTCGGTTGTTTAAACAAAACAAAGTCTAAACTAATTTTTTAGACTATAATTTAATCATACTTAAATCCATTGGTGCTGATGGCTTCCTGAAACTGTTAAAAAAGGAGGAAAATGAAAGAAATAAGACAACAAAAAAAAAAAAAAACCCACCTACGTGCTTGAAGATTCAACATTTGCCTAATCAAGATAAACCAAAATAAGCAGGCACTAGCTAACTGCTTCATAGATAACTTATATCTTTAATTCATTTTCAAAGGAAACAAGCGGTGTCTAAATCTCATTCCAGCTTACCTTCACCTACGTGCTTGTTTTACAGAAACCATAATACAGTAATAATTAGTAAATCCCACAACAAATCCTTTCAAAGATGAATACATAAATGAATCCCACAATAAAATGATTTCATAAGCACGTAATTATAATCAATTTAAAGCAAAATCAAAGTGATCAAGCTCGGAACTGTCCGAACAGTTGTCAGGCAGGCACAATATAGGTGATGAATGTCTCGTCCATGTCTGGGTTCAGCTAATATTATTCGGGAGTATCCAGCATATTATGGAAATCAAGGCCAAAAATAACTAAATGAAGCTACAATTAATTTGAATGGTCGATGGTCTAACCACATGAAAATTCACTAAAAGAGGCTGCACTATGAATTTCTTCCTACATTTTTCATCTGAATTTATTCACGGAAAGGATTGGCAGATTAAATTGACCTTGTAAACGGCAAGAAAATGGCTAATTACACAAGTAATATAAATGAACTCGCACAATGAATTGTTCAAAGCCGGCCAAAAATTTTCTTGTCCTACCTTGGAGATTTAGAGGAGAGACAGTTTCCACAGGAGACAAACTTCAGCAATGAACGTGGTTTTCGGCTCCTAATTTTCAAACGAGAAAGCTGCAAACGCAGAAATACATGACCAACAGCTTAGAAAGAATATAATGATTAATCATTGCAAAAATTTCCTAACATTCTACTCAAATTTAAATCTTGGGGAAATCATATAAGTATGATAGGAATGCAGCAGTACTATTTTAGCATTGATAAACAGAACATGGACCCAAGTTATAGACAAAATGTAATAAAAATTAATCTCAGAATCAGAAAGGTAAGAACTGTTGTTTCCCACTCCAGATGAGTAAATTCACATGTTTTTACAACTAAACCAAGTTTAACACATTAGTCAGATGAGATATTAATAAGTTAATAATGGCAATGATGCGTGCTAATAATCAAATCACTTTGGCTCGGGAGTTGGACATAATTATGGGAGAAAAGTATGTGGAATTCTATTATTGAGAGGTTTGAAATGAGGTTTGCAGGATGGAAGAGGAACTACTTATCAAAAGGGGGGAGAGGTTGACCCTTATTAAAAGCACTCTTGCTAGCTTTCCCATTTACTTTATGTCACTCTTTCCTATCCCATCGTCGGTTGCTAGGAGGTTGGAGAGCATCCAATGCAATTTTCTTTGGAGGCATATGGGGGATGATCATAAATATCATTTGGTTAAATGGGATGTGGTCAAACAACCTTTAGTGTACGGGGGCTTGGGCTTAAATCTATGGTTTTGTTCAATAAAGACTTGCTTAGGAAGTAGTTGTGGAGGTTTATGAGGGAGAGAGATCAATTGTGGAGAGATATAGTTTGTGCAAAATATGGGGTTGAGTTAAATGGATGGGTTTCTAAAGAGATTAGGGGGACCTAATGATTAGGGGATTGGAAATAGATTCGGAAATGATTGGATTCTTTCATTCCTTTTGTGACCTTCAAGGTGGGAGATGATCATTCTATTCGTTTTTGGCACAATGCTTGGTGTGGGGATGTTTCTTTGATAGAGCGGCTTTCGGAGGTTTTTGCGATAGTTCGGGATAAAGATGCTTTGATTAGTTCATATGTTTCTTCCATCAATGGGGACATCTCTTGGAATATTCCTTTTATCCAAGATGTGCATGATTGGGAACTTGAGTGTTGGGAGGTTCTTTGAATCCCTTTACCAAGTGCCGCTTGATTTGCATCGTGATTTTAAACCTAAATGGGCTTTGAATAAGGGGAGAGAATTTGATGTGAAATCTTTTTATAAGGTCCTTCTTGATGAGCTTCCAATGGAAGGTAGAGTGGATTTTCTTTGGAAATCGAGCGCACCAAAGAAAGTTTATTTCTTTGCTTGGGAGACTTTTTGGGAAAGGATTTTGACCATTAATAATTTGCAAAAGAGAGGTCACGTGACCGTTAACCGGTGCTATCTATGTAAAGAAGAGGCTGAGAATGTCGATCACCTTTTATTGGGATGTTCCTTTTCTAGGCAGGTTGGGGACAAGGCACTTTGTGTGATAGGGTTAAATTGGGTTAGGGCCGGTTCCATTCAAAGTGAAATTTGGGCTTAGAGTGGAGTTAGAGCTACTGGGGAGATGAGGAAAGTTTTCTCTATGATTCCTATCTCTATCATTTGTATTGTTTGGAATGAAAGAAACAGTAAGGCTTTTGAGGGTTTGAAGAGTTCTATAGACACCATTAAAAGTAAATTGGTAAATACCCATTATATCTGGTTTAGGAGGAATTATTTTGTTCTTGAAGAAGAGTTCCTTGATTTCCTAGACTTGCTATCTTATAAATAGTCTTCTTTTTTTTTGTAATGGGTTGCACCTCCTTGGTGCGTTTTTAATATACTTTCTATTTATAAAAAAATTATGGGTCTGATCTGGCTAACATGAATAAAAGGAAAAGATTCCTTGTTATGCAAAAAATAGAATTATTAAGCTGCTGAGCATCAATAAATTCTCTTCTGTTTTTGTATTCTTATTTATTTTCTTCAAACTGACCATCAATCAGACCTCAATAATCAATGTGCCTCTAGTACAACCTGTTATCTCGCTCCTTCAATGAAAAGTCACACTCACTATTCTATCACTATTTGTTCCTTTTCATCAAAACATTTAACACCAATATATGTTCTATGCATGTGATATGGTTATCAAGATTCTTTTTTCCCACAGAATATGTAGCAAGATGTGAGCTACATTACACAGCTGTGATTGTGCATAAGCAATTAATCACTTACCAAAATAAACCTTTATGCTGCTGCCCTAATCTTGATAATTATATTAAATAGGAAGAACTATATTAATAAGATATCTTTCTTCCCACAACATCAAAATTAATAGATTAATAAGATATCTTTCTTCCCATGACATCAAAATTAAATTTTTGCCAATAGGGGAAATGACTGTCATCAGTAGAACACACATTGTCTGTACTATTGAACGAAAAATGTCTCTTACAATACTCATTAAAAGACAGCTCAGCATGATGAAAAATGTATATAATGATCACCCAGTCTTAAAAGTCAACCACTCGGAAAGTGATTCAGGGAAATCCATTGAAAGATAAATTTACCTTACGGCGAGTTACTCTAGATGCTTTCCAGCAAAGCAAGCTTCTTGATCTCGGTTCCAGTCTCCTGTAAATTTATAGAATGCAAGAGCAAACTAAATCTCTATGGTGAAATAAAAGTACACAAAGAATTTTCATGGTAGTATAAGCCTTTTCAGTGAATAATAACTGACTGAACTTTATGGATATACGTACTTCAACCCAAAACAGGACATTCATGCAAGAACATGTATCATTACATACTTATATTCAACTAGCTCCATCCCCTATCAGGAAAAGAATTTGATCTAGGAGATGGTATTAGGAAACTTAACATTGCTGATAAAAAAAGCATAATTACACAAGGATAATGACTCAGTGAGCTCGTGCGTAGCTGTCAGCCAGCGGATCTGCATATTTTTCATGATCCAAAAATAAAGAGGCGTTTATTATTACCCATTTTAGAAGGCCACTCCTTTGAAAGATATCTAGTTGAATGCTAAGAGAACTTTAAGTTTGTGGAAACTTATACTATTGTATTCAACTCATGCAGAACATCTAATTTACTTTTTTTTTTGTATTTTCAAGGAAGTGAACAACTTAGCTTAACGTATATAATTTTAAGTGCCTTTATCTCATAATAATATTCCCTAGCAGATATATTCTTAACAAGAATGTACTTCCAAAAGGAATCAAGCTTCAACAGGAAAAACAAAATCTATCAAATTCATGTTTCTCTATTCCAGCGTATCCATACCGCTGAAATCAAATGGTCCCTTTAATGTAAAATTTCAACATTTTCTACTTTCACTTAGTTATTACTCTGTACGTATGAGGTTGTGCTACTCTCACTCAACAATCTAAACTAGTTAACTCCACCCAAATTAATAAGAGACAACAGGATGGTTGGAAAAAGGAATACTTGCACAAAAATACGTACAGATTTTCTTGCTCAAGCTTTTCAGCAATAGAAACAGCTTTTCGTTTTGACCACCCGTTTCGCTGTGTACATCCTTCTGCCTGCTGAATTACATGTGCAAGGGACACCTTGCTTCTCACAATGCTCTGGCTCTGACTTCCTTCCCCGAGTTTCCGTCTTCCTGGAGTAGAAGCTATGGTTGATTTCTTGTGTGAAGCTTCTGTTCCTCCCACCCATGCACTCTCAAAACCTCTTCTATTAGATTCAGTGTTATCAGCATGTTCATTGTTCTTGGGTTCCCTGGGAGATGCTGGTATTTCAACAATTTCACTCCTCCCCACTTCATGAGGTTCAGAGTGCAAAAGTTGAACTTGGGTGCTGACCCCATTAACATCTCTATCCCATGCTGCCCTAGGCATTCTGTTGCCAGTGTTAGACTCCGGGCCTATTGAACTACCCTTTGAAGCTTGTAAAATAAGAGGCACAGGAGACCCAGTTCTTGCATCTTTCTTCGATTCACATCTAATTTCAATTGTAACTGGAGAGCCAAGAACAAACTCGAATGCTTGTAAGATGTGGCCTCTAAATTTCTCTGCTGTAGATTTAGTTGTCTCTGAGCTGAGCATCAACTGCACGGTTGGAGCTGCATGAAAGAACGATTAATTTGGGCCAATTTGAAGGCATACAGCTAGAAAACATATATAAAAGACAAATTTGTAAATGTCACGTCAAGTAGAAGACAACCATTATATAGCCCTCGGTAAAGGCAATGCAAATATCGAGAAAGAAATAGGCCCAGAAGGCCAGAAAAAGGTTATACTCTTGTATTAAATATACACATTAGTGTTTAAAAATAGCATATAAGGAAAAATTGACATAAAAGCATTTATCAGCTACCATAAGATCACAACAACAATAATAATTAGAATCAAAAGTGTAATTAAATCCAAAATTGCCCCTACCATCCAGGAATAAATTGTGTATATTCATGAATGCAACATGTGTATTCAGTGCCAAAGAAATGGTAAGCATGGAAGTGTTTTTTTTTATAAGTAGTAAGCATGGAAGTGTTGGAAGGTGAATCCATATAAACAGGCATAATGAGACACTTGGGCTAATCATTACAAAGGACAAGCTAGAGAATCTCATTAGAATGTGAAGCTTGGAAGAAGGTAGATTATATAACACTAGAAACTGGATACAAAAAAGAATTCAAGCTAAATTGTGGACATGATTACGCATGAGTATTCCAGGGGCCGTATAGAAGCCAAACACCTCATCAGCTAATATTTTCTAACCAAGTTATGCTTTACACCTACTTGGCAAAGTGAAGCAAGCTGTACATCATTTAGACACAATTGGAAAGTTAGATGCCACTCGGCAGTTTATGGACCAACTTGCGGCTGCAGACTTGCATTAAACTCGACACGGAAAGGCATGTGGACCTAGACTGTAACATTTCATGAAACTTCTAAACAGATCTTAAGCAAACTCGACAGGATTAGCATCTCCTCCATCTTTTACAGCTACTATTCCACTTCCAGACCCATAACAGTGGGCTCATTATTCATCATTGTATCATCTAGAATCAACTCTCAGTGATTTCACTGGAACAGAAGCATGTCAGAAGATGGAAGAATGCCTCTGTGTGCAATTTAATAGTGAGCGTGTTTTAAGGAGAAAACAAATTTAAGAATTCCAGTCATTTTGAATAGGGTAGGAGGCGATATTATTTACAACTCCAGAGTATATTACAATAAGGATATGGCATTATTGCTATTCTTGGAAATATGGTATATGATACAACAGGGATGCTAATGAACAAATATATTTGTTATATTTATGTTAGTTCTCTTTAATTAAATTACTAAATATTATTCTGTAGCTAAAATTTATCATAACATATTTTACCAACCATTCCTAATTACACACTAGTTGAAAATTATGTTATGTTCTAATATGCGCTTAGAAGTACCCAAGAAACACGAGATGCCTTTCAAGGTTAAATTTTCTTACTCTTAAATTTTTTGATATCTTTATGGAGTACCAGATATACATAGGGGAGTCCCCTATATCTTTTATAATAAGGATACAATATCAGTCATAAGTATCCATGCTACATGGCTTACAACATGTCCTTTTAACTTGTAAATGCTGAAAATGTTTCAATAATTAAAGTCTGTGTGAAAGAAAATGAATTTTATTGGTCACAAATGATTCAAGTCCATTCCGTTCTTTTGACCATGGACAAAAGAAATAGAGGGGAATATATGGCAAAACAGTGAAGATTGTCTAGTAAATTATGGAAACTGAAAGTTTTTTTGTCTTTTATATTTCAGTGGTTGGAACTTGGAAGACTTTACAGAAGGTAAAAATGTCAAGCTATTTCCATCTTTGAGATCATTATTAAATTCCAGAAATTAGAATACACACCCATTAGTCTCTCTATCTCTAAGAAAAAAAGGAAAGGAAAAAATCTATACAAAATTATAATTAAATTTGAAAACCTGAAAGAGGTGTCCAATTTCAAAGAAAAATAAACACCACTGTAATATTGGAAAACCCAGTTTGTCCTGAAACTTGAATCAGTTCTGCAAAATAATCTGGCCCCAAAGTGTTATCATTGTGATTGAAATTTCACATAAAATTAAAATAAGAAATCAATCATGTCAAGAAAAAGAAAATCTTTATAATAGTATATTATACAGCAACATAAATCATCACAAGTTTAAATGAGCATAATGCATGTTGTAGGATGTACCTGCACCAAAACTGACAGAGATAAGCTTTCCTTCTTGGTACAGGAACTCTTTTACACTATTAATTTGGATCTTCTCAAGAACCTCCGACCATATTTCTTCAATCCCCCTTCGGCTTTTACCTGAGACCTGCCTGCCACTCACCCTAATCATATCAGTAGGTTGAGGAGCCACCCCAGGCCCAGCATGTCTTTTTCTATCAATACTGATACCTTTCATCATACTATTGTCAATGAAATCACTAGAACTCCCAGCATGAAGATTTTCCAATCTAACATTTGTTGACAAGCCTCTCCTGTTACTAGGCATCTCAGCATGCTCACCACCTTTTCTTGCTACTTCTCTTCCACCTGCATTATTTAGGGTCAAAGGACTATGATTAAAACTAGTGTCTGCAGACGAGCTAGGCAACATATACTGCTGATCAGGAGCAAGTTGAAGCAATGCAGCCGTTAGCCACGTTAATTTGTCATTTGATATCCTCAGTTGTTTTTCAGCCTCAGACAAAGTTTTCAGAGCTTGGCGCAGTTTTTCCATATCTTCTTTGGACACTGGAAGGAACAAATTTCCAAACAACAAATAATGAATGCCTAATATAGTTATCACCAGAACTTAAAACTGAATGGATATTAGTCAACATATACCATAACTGCATTAAAGCAGCAAATAATTTCAAACTCACATGGTTGCCGTCGGAAGAATTTCCTTCTATGCCTTTCTTTCGTGAAATCATAGCTACCAGCAAGTATATCGGTTATAACTGTCGCTAGTTGTGACATCAAAGCCAAAGGCTCCACCCCAGTTTCCATAATCACTCTCAAATTCTTCACAGTGTTTACTGTGTCTGCAGATAATGCTAAATCGAGAAGATCCACCAACTTTTCATCAGAGATGAGCCCAACCTGCAGAAAGGATCAATATATATTTATATAAATTCATGCAGACAGCAGCACAAAATCATATTTAGTCATGGAGTACACAAGAAAGCATACAGATAACAGAGATAAAATACGCACTGTAATTTTTTTTCCCCCTTTAATTTTTCTGAGGCTGTATGAACTTTGACATTAATGCAATATAGTTAATAGCACCAAGTACTTTATCCAAAACTATAAGGTCCGCATTA
Source organism: Bretschneidera sinensis (assembly GCA_023935145.1). Lineage (NCBI taxonomy): Eukaryota > Viridiplantae > Streptophyta > Magnoliopsida > Brassicales > Akaniaceae > Bretschneidera > Bretschneidera sinensis. The sequence continues at coordinate 18,702,778 of CM043700.1, read as the reverse complement.
TGAAGACTAATCACATTGTTTCAAGCAAATTATCTCTAAGAAACCATGGCCCTTACACCACAGCAATTTACTTTATCAGAAGACACACCAATGCGCAGCACCTTGCAGAATCAGAACTCTGATGTCTAAAATGAACATATTAATTGCGTTACTTCAAAGCTCATTATTATTATCCGATGCAAGTAAAATGAATAGAAAACATTTAAATTCCAAGAATGAAAAATGACTTGGAAGCCACAGTTATTGAAGTAGAGAAACAAATATCCTCTGCCTTAGGAAACACAACTTATCATGAGCATATATAACATCTGTTAAACAGAAGCCATATCTAAATGCCACCATGCACAACCACAAGCCAGTAGATACGAATCAATGCATATTGATATGAAATGAAAGATTGATTTTGGTCCCAAGAATGAGAAAAGTTACCAATTCCTGAACCAGAGGAACAGAGATTCTCTGTCCAAGCAAACTCAGCTGCTCAAGAGTCATCTCAGCATCCCTCAATGAGCCATCCGACCGTGACACAATAAGTTTCAGTGCATCCTTATCAATTTCTATATCTTCTTTAGATGTGATCCACTGCAAAGTATAGATAATATCTGCATCCTTCAACTTTGGAAAAAAGAATTTCTGACACCTGGATATGATTATATGAGGCAAAACATCAAGACTTGAACAGACAAGGACAAAAACCACATGTCGGGGTGCTCGATCGATGACCTTTGATATAGCACTCCAGCAATCAGGGGAAAGAGTATCACAGTCATCAAAAATGAAAACTCTGTACTGTGTTGGCAACTGGGAGATGATCATATTGTCAAGTAGATCCATAATGCTTTCAAAGCCAAAATTACTGACAGGACCTACTTCCCTTATATTTCGACTCTTACCCATATCATAAGAAATGCAAGAATTACAAAAGCCACAAGGCTTCGGATGTTCCAGAGATTGACAATTTAAAGCTCTGGCAAATATGCGAGCACATGAAGTTTTCCCTGTCCCATGGGGTCCATAAAATACATACAGCAACCCCACCTTTCTTTTCATGACAGCATTGGAAAGAGCTTGCACCACCAAATTCTGTCCCACAAGATCTCTGAAAGTTCTTGGCATGTATTTTTGCGTCAAGTTCTGGTGCCTAGCATTGTGGTTCCCTCCTAACTTGCGCTGGTCACCAGATCTAGCTTCAGAAGCAAGGTCAGAATCAACATCATGCTTAAGTAAATGGTCAGCAAATATACCTAGCTCCCCGGAATAGTCATGGACCCAACCAACATTTCCAGTGCTGTCCTGAGATCCAGATGCCTCAACTAGTAGTGGCAGTGCCTCTGCATCAGATTTTGTGGATGAGCTTGAGCGATCAGATGCCACAGGCATATCAAGAATATCTCTCCCATTAGAAGCACCTTTTCTTAACCTTGATTCTGACAGACCACAAGATAAGCTCCTCCCAGCAATGTCAAGGAAAGTTTTACCCCTATGATGGATTCTTGACCAGTTCCAGGGAATCCCACAACCATTTCTAGGAGCCCTTGTGACATTCCGCTCTCCATATTCCTCTTCTTCCTCCTCCATGTGATACTTCGGGCGCTTTGAACATTGAGCTAACGAATTTGAAGCCACAGACATTTCATTCTGACCTCCAACATCTCTAGAAGATGGAGCAGCCCGAGTTCTTCTTGGCCCTCGAAATTTCTGCCGTCTCACCCTATTAACTCCACTTGAGTAACCACGAATTCTGGCTTCAGATTCCTCACCAATTCTCTCCTGTCTAGAAGGCCTTCCACGAAAATGGATGTTAGAAGATGCCATGTCATCACTATCCAATGGAACATTATTCAATTGCTCAGAGAGGGTCTTAATTTGAACACCCTGGCTATACTTCCCCTTTTTCTTAATCTTTCTATCTTTAGATTCGGAATTCCCAGAAACATCATGAGCCAAATCTTTTCCGTTTTGATCGGTTGGAAGCTCCTCATGGACACCAAAAGGATCAGTCCTACTACTCTTCCGACTAGATTCTTCTCTCGTGACTCTTCTACCATCTCGAACTCCACTCTTGCTAGTACGATCATTAATTGTTGCTACCCCATCATTACCAGCACCAGTCTCACCTGGAGCAACTTTTGATGTTGCGAAATTTGCTAAGGGTGGTGACCTTCCCGACAACCTCCTACCTTCCTTCCGACGCTCAATGCCTACAGACCTTCTGCCCTCCCAAATTGCAGCATCTTTATCACCGTTCTTGGGAAGCAAATCAACAACAGAGGGCGAATGCCATGAGTGAGGGCTGGCAGAAGGGTCCCTGAGGGAGCGTGACCTCTGAAGGACAACAAGGTCCCTCATAAGTGCCCTATCCGCCAATATGGGGCTCTGCTTATGCATATGGTTCTTCAAGTGAATACAATTAGTCAAATGGATGTGGTTGCGCAGATGATCACTAATATCACCATTTGCATCCTTTAGAATCCTATCACGAATAGCCCTGGTCATGGTCAGAACATTAATGTCTCTAACAGCAGAATCTCTTGCAGATTAAGGAAACAAATCGAAATGTATCTCATTTTTCTTCAAACTCTTAAATGCCCCAAATCTTCCCAATTAGAGCATTCTAACAGCAACAAATTCCTCACAATTCACTGATCATATCCTGCTACTTATTTAGTAAAGCCTGGTAAACTGCCAAATTCAAGCTCTCAAAGATCCTTCATCGAAAACAAAGCATTCAACCTCAATGACAACAACCCTATTCACAATTAGAACACCGAAAACTCCCAAAATTCATTTATCACTCAAGGGCATGGACCCATCAATACATACTGCAACCACGTCAGCCCCATGTAATCAAATTGCAAAATTTTAAGCTTTATAGACAAAACTGCAATGTTACTCCACAAAAGGCAACAATAGCGCACTAGCATACCTCTCTACTTCAATGCAAGAGATTATCAACACATACCCTTTTAGCTTGAAAATGCAAATCACATAACACAACGAGCTAATAGGAAAAGACTAGTGTAGCAAAGTCTCAGTCTTCTCTATTATAGCCCTAAAAGATCATAGTTTTTGACAAAACGGTTAGAGAATAAACAGGGGTGAGATTGAAAAAACATGGTGTCACACCAATAAGGAAGCAAAAAGAGAGATAAGAAATAAGAAGAAGAGGGAAAAAGAGAGAGAATGAGTAACTTCAATCGCCTGAGAACTCACAAAAAGCAAAACTACCCGTTTCCAAAAATGAGATAATCACAGATCTCTTTCTCTTACCAAACTTCACATGCACTTCGCCACCTGAGTTTCTTTCAAGAGAAAACGATAGTCCACAAAAGCCCCACAAAGAAACGCTAGGAATTTTTTAGAGAGAGAAAGGAAAGTGTGTTTTTGTGCTTTAGAGAGAGAAAGGAGAGAGTAGTGTGATATAGTGAGAGAAAGAGAGTACAGAAAGAGAGTGTTTTTAGTGAGAGAGAAAGGGTGAGATCCGTCACAGGCAGACCCAGAGAGACCTCTGAGAACAGGACACATTGCTAATAAAGCGATGTGCCCGTTTTGTTTGAGCATGCAAGTACAGTTCTTTGTGTTTATATATTTTTCGAATTTTGAAGTTCTATATTTTTCTTCCAAGAAAAAAGAATCTTAACAGTGAAACTTGAAGTTTTTGAACGGGGAGGAACCAAAAGTCTATTCTGTTGAATTTGCTGTTTTTCTTTTCTTTTTTTTTTTCTTGTATTATGCTTTGATTGGGTGACAGAATTGGACTTTCTTGCACTAATGTAGTATCATTGGGGATAACCGCATGTAGGACCTAAACAACTGTTTCACAAAATTGTTTTTTTTTTTTTTTTTTCTGTTTTTGATCTTATCTTTTTCTTTATGTCTGGGTATATGTTCACTGAATGATAATTTCAGTACAGTTGGGTTTAACAGTAGTTCCAGGTTATACAAGGCTGTCAAGATAGTTTTTAAAACCGTTTTGCGTTAGATAAAATAATTTTTTTCATAAAACATTAGTTTTTACAAGAAAAAATTATTTCATAAACTCTCATAGTGTGTTTAATAAAAAAAAAAAAGTAAGATAAAACTGAATTAAAATGATAAAAAAATAAAAAAATTAATTTTTTCTTTCGTATATTTAGTAAAAATGATAAAAAAACTAGATTGAAAAAAAAATGATGTTCTCCTACTTTTGTTTAATAGAGTGAAAAAAATGAAAAGATTATTAGTTTACCATTTTATCCTTCATAATGATAATAAATATTGATGTCAAAGATTTAACGAGGATTAATTGGTAAATTGATAGTCTCATCTTATTTGTCTTTCACTTTTTATACTTTAATCTTCTTAATTTTGAAGAATTATGATTTGTATATGCAAAAGAAAAAAATTAATTTTCTTTCGTATCATCTCTCTCTCGTACTAAATAAGAGAAAAATACATTCCACACATTTTTCTTTACTTTTACTTTTCTTTTTTTTCACTTTTCTTTCTTACTAAGTACGTCATTAACCAGAGTTATAGTATATTTCTTGTGATGTAAGCACAACCTAACCTTAAATATTTTTTTTTTTGAGTGGTAATACATAACCATCCAATTTGTGCATCCATTGTCTATCTAGGCAGTTATAGATGCTTAAGTAGTAATTATGAGAAGTTAGAATGGTCACGGGAATATTCAGACACGGGTAAAAATAAAAACTTTGAAATCTCCGCCTGGTGTAGCATCTTCTCATTAGTTGGGCCTGTGAATGGATAAAAATAATGAACAAAATTGATTATTACCAAGTTTTACTCATTCTTTTTTCGTTAGATTATATTTTTTATTTTAGTTTTATTATAGATATTTTTTTAGATTAGATTAAATTATTTTAAATAGATTGAACTACTCAAAAGTACGATAAGGAGGTATCACAAATCAATCTACGTGCACGGTACTAGATCCATTTTTTCGTATGGATTAAAAGTAAACCATCCGCGTTTGATCTAAGAAATTGTTAAAAAAAAAATTCTTTATGACCTAACCACTTGCAAACATAAATCTTAAAACTGATAACTCTGTAATTATTCCTATATACCATTCTAATGTTGATTTTTATGGTGATCACAGCTACTACTATATGATAATGGAGTTTATTACTAGTTACTCGATTACACTGTTATCTCATTCATTTCTACATTGAAGAAGGAAGAAATTATATAGAAGTTCACCTTCATCTAATGTTTGATATATCTCTTTAAATGAAAATCTAGGTAAAGAAATAAGAAAATGTAGTTAAGAGAGTAAAAAAATCAAGGTTAAAGTTATGAAATTTTAGGGTTTTAGATTCAATTTTTACCTGCTTTAAGGGTGGGTTATTTTTTTTAATTTATAAATTAATTGGTTTTTTAATTTTATGTGAGTTATATGATAATATTATGAACTATATAATAGTATCATATTCTCAAATATTATGATTAAATCATTTTATTATTGTATTTACATAGCACCCTTTAAAAAAAATTATAGTACATGCAATTATTAAAATAAAATCATTACATAACCTTGTCCTCAAATAAGAGGCTAATGCCACTCTAGCTAATGGTCGTAAGGTAAAATTGTTATCATTTATTCCATTAAAATAAGTTTTTATTTTATTACATTATTTATTTTTAAGTTTAAATCTTAATTTGTATTATGTATTTTCAATTTAATCAATTCTTTCTATTTTACTTTAATTTCAATTGCATCAATTCGCATGTTGTATATTAACACCATTTTTAATAGGTTATTTGATCATTAATTTCTTACTATTAAATTTTTTATTCTAAGGCACTTGTTTCATGTGTAAGGTAACTACATGTAACTTTAAGATATCCAAAACAATTCATTTAAATTCATGATATAAAACGGAAAAAAAAAATCGTTATGTTTGGTCTTATGGAATTGAAACGAAATGGAATTATATATTTTTTAAATATAAAAATAATTAAAAAAATAATAATTTCACTTCAATTTTAATTTTATACTACCAAATACAACAGAAAAATTTAAAATTTTGTACAGGGTAATTGTTTTGCTTAAGAGCTACCAATCATGTTTTAGTTTATTTTGCTTTCTAATAGGACTATAAGATTTTAAAAATTGTAACGAAAATCCTGACAATAAAATTAAAGTTAAACATGTATTAAAAAAATAAATTATTATGATGAGATCATTTGATCCTCTGAGATGTTCACGTGTGGTTATGTGCCTCATCATCAAATAGAAAAATATTTAAATCTAAATTTATAATAGTAACATTCGTTTTTATTATGAATGTTTATTTCAATATTCAAATGAAAATGATCAAAATTCAACCTATTAATAATTAATGGAGAAAAGCCTATTAAATAATATGTAAAATGTGCAACAGTACAAATGAAAATTAGTGTAAAACTTAAAGACAAAACAATAGGATGTAATAAGATAAAAATCCAATGGATCTCTTTGATAAAAAAAAAAAAACCCTTTAAATGGTTTTATCATTATCAACTTATATGAGATTTCCAAAAGAAAACAATTTAAGTTTTGTTATTTATTAAATATTTGAAAATTTGGATTTGTTTGGCTTAGTAATAAAAATAATTTATGAATTTGATAAAACTAGTTTATAAATTTATTTAAGATTAATTGTGTTTAGTAGATAAATTGTAAAAGTACTTATGAACGTTGAAATTGTCAATAAGAATATATCAATATTTGATTATAAATTTTTATGTGTAAATTATGTTCTTTCTATAATTTGACTTTGATAATTATACTAAAAATAATAATTTAATATAATAAAGATATTTATTAATAATTCTGAGAATTAAAAAATAATAATAAAATCACAAATTTATTTTTAATGGTAAGACTGTAAATAGTTGTGTTAGTTAAAAACAAAACTGGAAAAATATGTTAGCCAATGAAAATAGTTTATCTTTGGTTTATTATAGATAGGTTTTTTTGTTTTTAATCCAATTTATTAAAAAGTGAGTTAGTTTTTATAATAATCTCAATTTGAAATTTTTTATTTGAGAATTAAAATTACATCAAATTCGTAATAAGATTGAATAATCCATTCAATATTATTGTAATACTGATTTTCATTTTAATTGCCATATAAAAAAAGTTATTAAAAATATAAATAAATAGTCACTTATTTTAAAAAAAAAGAAAATCCAGAAGCCTTTCACAGCAACGTGCGCCTATACAAGTGATGAATGATGACTGATGTTCAGAGTTCTTCGTGGTTTCTGATTCTGATGATGCTATTACTAGGCTGGATGAGTCGATTGACTTGACACCCACCTGCAATATTTTTTCTCACCGCTCCGAAAAATGTTTATATACTATTATAATAGTAAATATTTATTTATTTAATTTGTATATTAAAAATAAAATAAAATGATTTGATTTTATCTTATTTCAATTCCATTATCGTCTTAATCTATTGTTTATACAAGAGTAATGATTCACGTCAATTAAAAACACAATAAATATGCACATAAAAAGAATAGATTACTAGAAACATGTTAAGTAAACGTGAAATATTTTTTTAAAATTATTTTATATTATTAATAAATTTTAAAAAAGTATTAATCAGATTTTGAGAGAACCACAATAAAATTTCAAAATAAAAAATATACAATCTAGTTGTACATTTCTCAGCACTCTATAAACGCTTTGAATACTTAATATTTGGCTAAGAATTTGAGATTATTGAGATCCATTAGTTTTATTTTTCAAATGATTGAGACCCTTTGTTAGATGGATACAGATTAGCAGCTTTTTAATTCTCAATACTCACTATTTTTGTCATTAACCTACAAATGTTATTAACTTAACCATTGTCACCCTCCCTTTGATGACATTTCAATAAATATATTTCATCAGAAGACAGGGACAGTCAGGATAATAATTAAATCTTCCCTCTTGTGTCTTTTTCAACCAATTAAGTATGAAAGTTACAAATCAATATTCCCTTTTATTTTCATAAAAAGAAAAAGAAAAAGAAAGTTATTAAAAATTTAAGAAATTTAAAAGCTCACTGTGGCACTGGACTTTCACAACTCCATCTAGCTATCATCTAGAAACAAAATTCTGCAACTTATGCCTGATGTGGTCCATAATGGGTGACACCAAAACTAAGATTGTGTCTTAAATTTATTCTCTTGGCAGATACAAAGAACTTGTTCAGTCAAAGAGGCAGTCTACTGTCCAGTGAGCTTGACTAAAGCTATGTGATGTCTCAAAACTGGATTTTTTTGCAAGAAAAGCTTCCCATACAAACATGCTGGGATGAGTCATATATATGGAGGGGGGCCTCCAATATTGGTGTTTTTTGGGTGCTCAAGTACTTACAATTGAAAGGTTGTATAGACTGAGTGAGATAAACACTTCTACTATTACTAATCTGTTTGCTAATGGAGCAAATGTCTACATATATATCTTTTAGATTATTAAACATATTAATTTCATACATCCATCGTGAATGAAGTATTGGTTCATTGATAAAATATCAAGGTTGAGGCTTTGAATGAGTAAACTTTATCTCATATATGGGTTGTTTGTACTATCCCTTGATTGTGTGACTTATTTTTAACATTTATTGTTATTTTTCACTTTAAGTGAGTAATATGATAGGATTATGGATTTATAGATGGATTATGTGATTGTATCATGGATTTATATTGTGATATGTATGATTGTATTTGAATGATATTGCTTCAGTAAAAAAAGTTATACATCCATCTACAGAGAATTTTATTTTAATAATGATGTAAGAGAAAATTCTTCAACCAATAATATAATGTCATATGGCACCCTCAAAAGATGAAAATGTAATTTCATAAACAAGACAAATAGTAATCTTACATTAAAATCTTAATTCTACTATGGCGCTCTATTATTTGGAAACCTTAGTCTTATCTCTTGCTCCATACTTTATTACACTTTCAGTTTACTAACTGATTTCAGTATCGGAGAGTCCCTACAACATGAAAAATTCTTGGTTGCACCGGATGTAAATCTTGACGGGTAATTTTTATGAACTTCATTAATAGTAACAATTGTGTATGTCAGACATTACTAGTGAAATTCTAAAAAATTACTAGTTAAGTTTTCAACTAGTGCAACCAAGAATTCCTCCAAACAACATAACCACAAATCAAATTGAGGCAATTACCAAAATTCAAATATCAAAGATTTAAGTGTAATTAGGTCAAAGTTTAAGGAACTTCGATGAAATATACTTTTTTTTATATATATAACTATGGCATTCATATAAGATTAACAATGTATTTAAAACAAACCTCAACTAGGCATCCTAGCTACATTATTTATATTTACTAATGACAATATGACTTTGATTTATATATACTCATGTCACATGTGGCCAAAACAAGGTGTTTGTAGAGGCATGGGCGATAGGCTATATAAATAAATGAATGTGGATTTCCTTGGATTCTCAATAGTATTATAGAAATAAACCAAGAAAGAAAGGACCACACATTTTTTGGTGCCTAGCGAACCGTCGGTAAGAATGTCATGTGTTTGATCAGCCTCTACAGACATAAACTGGTGAAAAGTTAGAGAGAAGATTGATTTGTCCCCATACCAGTGTAAGTGTCTGCATTTATATGAGATAAAACTGGAAAAAAGTTTCTGACATCAAATGTTAATTTCCTTTTCACCTAAAAGGGTCCTGGTTTTTTTGTGTGTATTATTTACTTGGGTTTGGACGAGAACATTTAGACGAGGCATTTATTGATTTTGATTTCTTTTTTTCACAGAGCCCAAATAAGAACTTCTTAGGGTTGTGTTTGCAATCGAATTTTACTTAAACAAAATTTTCATCTATCTGAAAATTAGTAGATTAAAAGGTTTATGACTAGTTTATACTTTAGACCAATGTTTCCATATAATTATTACTACGTTACTTAGTCCTTTTAATTAAGAGCAACATTGAAGAACAAACTATATAGTTTGCAAATACCTTTGTCATTCAACCACAAGTTATGGTAAATGGGTTGGGTTTGGTAATCATGATATTTGGTGAGATCATAATCATAACTAAAATTTTATTTTATTTTAAATTATAATCATAAATTAAAATTTTGGTTTCGATTTGATTATCAGAATTTTACAATTAAAAACACTAAAATCTCATTTAGTCCACACTAATGAATCTAAATTAAAATTCTTAACATCATTTAATCCACATTTAAATACTTCAAAATAAGATATAAATTTTCAAATGAAAACTACAAAATAACCAAAACGTTCAACAACCAAGCTCTTCTCTCCAAGTTCTTCTCTTCCATTATTAATGTTCAATATTGACTGGACTAATGTCAAAGTTGACATCTCGAATAAAAAAAAAACAAGAAAAAAAATTATAATTTATTTAACAATGAAAAAATAATAAATAATATTATTATTTTTAAATATATTTATAAAAAATTAACATGTTTTGATAAATTTTAACCTATAATCTGAGTTTTAGTTTTTCATATAAAATTTTACAAGTTTTAAACTATTGACAAAATTTGGTAAAATCATACATAAAAGTAATAATTTTTTGTCGAAATTTTATTTAATTGATCTATTACATAAGTTTTATTAAACTGTAAAGTTCGATTTTGAATTTTATTTTTAAAAGTGTTATTTTTTAAAAAATAATTTCATAAACTTATATATAAAAAAAAACTTCATCTAAATTTTACATTTTTTATACTAAAGTTGTCATATAGGGTATAACCATAATGCATGTGACAACATTAAACACACCATTTCAATTTACGGCAATTATTGCTATCTTAAATAATTTCTTTTGTATTAGAAACATTGATTTTGGTGGCCTCTTTATTTCCTTTTCTTCTGAAGTAGTTGCTTCACTAACTATAGATGGTTCACCATTAACACTAAAAAGAAAAATGCCAATTATACATTATATGTTCACATGGTAGGTGGCCCTTTGCATTTAAAGATTAATTATCATCTTCTGCTATATCAGATGGATAGTGACCACTTATTTCAAGTTAAATTTGGGGTTTTTAATTCGATTATTTACACCAACACCTTTTTTATGGATAAAAAAACAGTTAGAAACTGTATTCCACTCAAGGAGACAGAGGATAGAAGGGAGAAGAATAGATGTGGATGCTAAAAACAACTGGCTAGTTGAAGAAATTATGTTGTGTGGATCTTATGGCAGGACCAGCCACATCCAGATACTGTAATACTACTGTGTACAACTTTAATCAAGGATAGTGAGGGGCAAACCATAGCCAGCTCGTTTGGTATATTAATAAAGGACAAAATATGATTTCTTTTTAGCATCACTGAAACAAATCAAGAATAAGATTATCCTATCATGTCGTACTTTCCAAGTTTTTTTGCAATTAATCCTTGCTTGAGATGGGGAAATTTTAGGGAAGGAAAATTTTATAAAGCAGTTGAAAGACATTAATTTCTAGGGGAAAAAAGAAGTACAAAGACATTAATAAACAGAGCAGCATGAAACTCATGTACTACTGGGCTTCTTTATACTTTATTCTGTGCTTAAAAATCAATTGGAGATCAACCATGCTTTAATTGAGTGATAACCCATGAGGTAGCTCAACTAGTAATCACATTAATGTATTATATTGCCTATCAATTAAAACGAGTTTAACTTGGTAATTGCATTTCTTAAAATGAAAAATGAGAATAATATCTCGTCATTATTTCAATAAAAAAAACTTATAAATACCTCAGTGGAAGTGCTTATTTAATAAAATCAAAGTAATTATGAAAGTTGATGTATTATAATCTCCTCCCAAAGCAAGTGATTAGGGCACCTTCTTAAAAGTGATGTGTGATTTGAGATGATAAACAACATATTGACATTAATATATGAATATTTTTTTTGATAAGTTCGAGCTCGTTGAATCAAGATCTTTAATTAATATATTTAGTGCATAGATTGTCTTTAAGAAAGATGGTTAACAAATAATGAAATAAAGATGGTGCTGGATTTTCTTTCTTTTTTTTAAATGGGGGAAAGGTGAATAGTGCCAAAATCTCTACTATCAATGATGTGGATATATATCCAATGAAGCCGACCTTGTTGAACTTGAAGATTTCTCACTTTATATATTGACCTTTTACATAAAGAAGTGGAGGGTATCATTTTTATTCATTGGAAAAGCTTCTCTATGTCTAGTTCCGGAGAGACAACGTTCTGGTTATGTGTTCAAGCCCCCCCTAATCTTTATTTGCTTTTGGGGCAATGCAATCTCTAATTAATCTTGAGAAAAGCAGTTCTTAATTAGCATTTTTGCTTCTTGGTAATTAGTTAACTCACATGCACTTGTGCTACTTTGCGGCGTTTTGCCACTCCTTTGCTATTACATAGGAGCTATATTAGGGATGTTAAAGGGGCGAGTTTGATGCAGTCTGCATACACGCATGCATTTTAATACAAAAGATGCAATGTTATTAAACCATTAAAAATTGCTTGTTCGATTCTCATTTAGAAAAAAATGATAGGATTAAAAAGTATATGATATACGACAAAGCCATCAAACTTGGCAGTTTATATGCATTTGCGAAGCTAGGGTTTTGAAGTTCAACCGTGTTCTCCACATTTTAGACAGAGTAAAGCCAAAAGAAGGGCATAAATTGAGAAGAAAAATTCAATCATGTTTAGCTAAAGCATACAACTTGGGCACAAGTGGACAGGCTGGCTTTGAGAGCTCGCCAGTCAAGCCTTACTAGTGCACTACTTTGTTCAGTAAATCCCACAGCCAGCCCATCAATCAGAGGGGAATTATAACCTGAAAGGACATTCAAATAAATGTATGCTTATGAATATGCACAAAAGGAAAATAACTTAATCCACATAATTTGAGGTTAGCTGTCTTCTTTGCTTAAATTATGTGACATCATTGTCTATTTTGGAGTCATAAGAGATGCATGAGGAGACATCGGAAACCATCCAATGACAAAAATTTCTCTTTTCTCATGCAATCAGACGGTATCTGATACCTCCAGTCCATTTATAATCTCCCATAACTCTAGTCTAAGCAAAAATCTCTCTTGAATCGGATGCCGTCCCTTAAAACATTAATCAAATTAGTTTTGCTTGCCAGGAATTACATAATAGGTATTACCTTAGACATTAACATAAAATTGGTATAACATGCAAGACATTGCCATTAGGATAACCAAACCTCAAAGTCTGAGATGATGAGGCCCCAAATCAAGCCATATCATCTTAATGCTATGTAAAGATTCAACTGCAGAGTGAAATGAGCAAATTATGACAATGGTTAAAAAACAGCCACATCGTGTCGAGAACCTGAAATGCCTGTCTCCAGAAACACCAGTCTCAATAGAATGAATCAGTTTGCATTGACAATGGTGCTTGTATCAAAATGCTGAGATAATTCCCTGAGCAGGAAACAGAGGATTGATAGATTGCCCTTCGTAACAGTTGATAGTCATAAAGCAACATGCTTACTTTAGAGTTTAGACATGAATGCATTGAAAATCAAATGAATATTCATTTGTCTCCTTACTCATACAAAAAGTGCACTTACATTTTAAGCTTGTAATATTCAAGTGACAGAAATTATCACTGATAAGAACAGTAATGCTACATATATCTATCCTAAAACGGAGGTATTTCTGTGTAATGCCCCACCACTATATTCTAAGAAACATCTACTATTCTTTTGAGCAAAATGTCTATTTCAAATGAGGGGGCTATATGAGAATGAGAATATATCAAGAACGTCAACCACCACACATTTCAAAGCTAAATCCGAATGGAGATGAGATCAATTTACAGTCTAAATGGAGCACTGTATTATTCTTTACTGTCAATTCTGTCGAATCAAATTGGTTGGCTCACTCAAGACATACTTCGGAAGTTCATACTTTGCACCTGCCAAAGGAATTCCATAAGCAGGATGAACTATAGCGAAAATAAATAAATAAACAAAGAGATTGATTTGGCACCTCGCTCATCATAGCAGACTGTTAAATCCTCACTCTGAACAATCACACCAGCACTGTCAATAATTGCTTGTGCATGGGTCAACTCAGCTTCAGCAGCAGCTCGAAGTGCATCCCATATCTCTGATAATAAATACAATTGCATCACTCTTCAGATAGTGACATTAATGAATTAATTCTTCAAGGAAGAAATGTAGGGGGTGTGGGGAATTGTCTATTCATCATCATCATCATCATCATATAAATAATTATAAAACTTTCAATATTAAACAACAATGTATAATCAACAGAAATGTTAGAAGTAAGCAACCAGACCATACCATAATAAGTTTGAAATTCAGGTTATTTATAAAAGAAGGTTTGAATTTCAGGTTTTGGGCCTTTCTTTGAAGAACCAAGGAAAAGTACCTAGCTGAAATTCCCCTAGAAGAGGAATTAAATTTTAAGATCTCTCTACTCCAGATATTTGTTAAATGTAGACTTTTCACTCTCAATAATTGATATCTAATTACTTGTTTATTGAGATGGATAGAAGATTTCATAACTTGGAACAGTCATATGTAAATGTAGACAGGCATGAACAGAAATGAACAGTTACATGCAAGAAAAAATGGTGCATCTGATTAGAAATGATAAATACGACAGAGCAGAATGATAAATATGACAGAGCAGACAGCAAAACCAAAATGCTAAACAATAATACTGCACAGAAGGCACTTTAACTCCATTAATAACTTTCACTTCTCATTGGTATAATTCTCAATATCACATGTTTCAATAAATAGCCAAATCCTTTCCTCTAACCCAAGCCTCCATATATCAGCATCTGGTGCTTATACATTAAAGATATTATTTCACTCATTTTTTTCATAACACAATCCCACTCTGCCACACAGAAAACAAGAAGGAAGAAAGAAAAAGAAGAAGAAGGAACAGAACAACCAAGTTATGACGTCACACCACAGACTTATTATTTCCTATAGTTCCACTGCAAAATGGGGGAAGGATTCCTAATGGGGGCAAGTTTTCACTTCTCAAAAGCAGATCTTTAAGAATGAAGAGACTGCTACCCCCTGTGTGTGTGCACATCTCTGTGTGTACTCAATATGATGGATGGAAACATGCCAAACCCTATCCTTGTTTTCCTTTCAAAATACATGCATCAGTGATATACCAACAGTCTGTAACACAGGTTTAGTTAGAGATCTACTTCTAAGTCACAAAAAAATCAACAGTTCAGAAAATAAGTGCATTAATTTTGTGAAACCACGCTTCAGGTGCTACCAGAGTCTATCAGTTCAATGCTGCAACTTATTTTGTGATCATTCTCCATATTGAAAGATGCGTGCGCCTAACAGTTAAAATAAATATCTAATGCCGCTCACTTTGTGAATGTGTCCATTTAACAAGTAGTTGAGCAAGGACACTGTTAGGTCATATAAATCAAAGCTAGAAGGGTAACAGACATCTAATGTTTGTAAACCACACTACAATGACATGGGTTAATAGCAAAGCTCATTAAGCACATCAACTGTTTCACATGTGAAACAGATATTGAATCAGAGAACTCATCATCTAATATCTTCCACTCAATTCGACTATGAAGAAGCAACATTTTCCTGTCCTTTGCAGATATCTGGAAATTTGGAACTCTTGGAAACGTCCATCATTGACTCCATTTACTACTTTTTCTCCACTATGATATCTTCTTAATTCCGTGTTATGGAGTCTATTCAATAAGTGGGTAAAATTGCTTGCTAAAGCCCACCTTATTTATGAAGAAGTTTATGTTCAAACATTTAACATTTAGTTAATATTTGCTGGCAGGTATGCAAGCGCGCATGTGCGCATCCGCACAAAATGATCAGGACTACTCTAATAAATAGACAAAGCCAGTTCATTTCAATAAAGTCTTCATGACCAGGTCAGGAAATCAAACCTTCACCCAATTACAGAAAAAAGAAGGCAAACAAGGAAAGAAATACTTGCACATATGTTTGCTTCAAAGAGTGTACAAATACAAGTCACATGCATGTATGCTATATATAATTTTTAACAATGAAAGATTTGTTAATATCAGCCAATCAAGTAGATTTTGTGTGTTCAAGTAAAAGCCTAAGAACCACTTTTCCTTTTTTCTTCTTTCTTCTTTGCTCTGTCTAGTTGGAGGGTTACTCTTAATTAGCTTAATAATTTTGAGCTTAAATTCCAAGCAGTATGCAACTAAATTGCATTTCCTATCTGGAAGAGGCTTGCACATAACAAAAGTACCAAGTATTCTATAGCATCTTCAATAACGATAATTATTGATATAAAAAAAAAACTCGGGAAAAATACCTTTCTGGCCACCATAATGGGGAGCAGTGTCCCAAAATTCATCACGCAACTTCATGAGTTGTGTCCTTGTAATTGGTTCAGAATGCTTCCAAGGTTTCGGCTTTCGGATTCTTTTCCTATTCTCTGTGAGCATGTAATGAGCAGTATAAATCCATCAAAGTTAACTATTTTATGTATCCAACAAGAAAAAGAGGATCAACTAATTATAACCAGAATTCATGCAGTCAATCTCATTATACGACTGCAAAACATTTGTCAATAAGATCAATTACAAGCCACAGGCATACAAATGCATACAATTTTTTTCTAGGTGAATACATCTATACATATATGTGCATGAGTATGCATATGCAGAGAGAGATAATAGATGAGAAATAAAATATTTTGAACAAAATCATTCATAGGTACTACATTTCTTACTGCCAGCCTCTGGTTTTTTCATCCATGTCATTGGCATACAAATACATACAACTTTTTCCAAAGTGAATACATTCATACATTTATGTGCATGTGTGCAACTGTTCATATGGAGAGAGAGAGAGAGAGAGAGAGAGAGAGAGATGAGGTAAACGTACTGAACAAAGTCGTTCATGGGTACTAGATTTCTTGCCATCAGCCTCTGAGTATTTTCCATCTACTCTATAGCACATTCTCATTCTTGGTTAAGATGTTGATTTTTTGGCAAGTAATTGAATTATATTTCCCATTATGTTAGGCAAAGATAACAGTTGCAAAACCATTATCTATAGCGTATAACACAATTTGCCAAACATCACTTCTAAAGGTTGAAAATCCAACCAAGTGAAAATTATATCATAAATATCAAGGTCTGAAGAAATTAATACAGCAACATTAGTTTACAGAAGTAAATACTTCTAAACCATGGTCTACAGATCCTGTACATCTGTAGGAAACTGTCTTTCCCCTTCTCTAGACGCATTTCAACAGATACATAGGCGATGTTTGGGAATTGATTAAAGTATGCTTAAATAAGTAAATTTAGGCAATTTCTGTCTTTAACTTACTGATTTAAGCAATGTTTTAATCAGTTCTCAAATATCGCCATAGCACAAATACAGTGCACAGAAGTGGTGTTACATCAGATTGGTACAGGCCGTAAGGCGTAGAGGACACTTATTGGTCAAATGTGGTGGAGATGGCCAGAATACCAGTAAAATATGGATTCTAATTCAAGATTTTGACAATGTGATCTTCTTTTCGCCCTTCAAGAATATATCTAATTACCATGCTTAATTCTTGTCTTGAGAATCGAAGAATATGATCTTTTGAGCTTCAAATCCCCCATAGACCACAGTCAACTTAAATTTCCAGCAACCATAAGGAATAACTCAACAGACCAAACCACGTTTTGTCAATTGTTACCACATTCAAACTAACAGGAAAAGGAAATCGAGTAATTCCTTCTTTCTTCTAACTTTGATTCGATAGTATCGACACACCCCATACACAATGTCTTGGATAGTGCAAAATTCAACACCTAAGAACCTAGCAGACATAATACCATAATCTCATTAACGATTGAAGATCTCTAATAATGTAGAGTATTAACTAATAAGCATCAATGCCACGAGATCATATATTCAAGAGGCAGAATACGTGATACCCCTTCATCAAATCATTAATGTGAACAAGAAAAAAGAAAAAGAAAAAGAAAAATCTACCACAAGATCAATTTTCAATCAAAAAGATTAGTTTTAACATTAAATCTGCCAATTACAAGATGATAAAGAACAGAGTCAAGAGACAGTAAAAACAGACCAGAGTGATAAATCAGACGAGAATTGGTACTACAAAACAATGATATATCAACTTGATGTGAAACTCTATTCAAGAAATATATAAACCAAGAAAGAAGAGGAAAAATTGACTGCGCAAATAGCACAATAAAACCAAAGCAAAAGATAAATATCAGCAGAAATGAAAACACTGGAAATTCAGTTACCATCTCCTTTAGCCTGAGACGATCCGGTACACCCCATTCCTGTTAATGTCGAGAATCGAACCAATAAAGAAGAGTGCAAAGAAAGGGAGTCGGATAACCACCGAAGCTGGTGGTTAGTACGAAAGAGAGATGGATAGGTTTAGTTTGCTGGGATTATTTTGTGGGTTTTTTCTTTTTATGATGTTTTGGTTTCTTGATTTATGAAGCGACGGCTAAGAAGCTGTTAGAAGTTTTCTCTTCGGCTATGAAAATGCTATGAGAGTTGGAGTCCACACTCAGGTCTCTATCATCATCCCTCTCTTCTCTATATGGCACTCTCTCTCTCTCTCTCTCTGTCTCAGCTGTCATCTGCTGGCCGCCCTTTTATCTTCTAGTTTCTCATGTTTGCCGCTTCATTACTAACGTGTAAATCACGTGTAAAATTAATTAGTAACTATTAGGCTTAATTACACTTTAAAAAGCCTCACTAATTTACACGGTTAGACTTTTTTTTTAATCAAAATAAACCAAAAATATATGAAAAAATATTTTTAAAAAACACTAAAATACCTCATAGTCTGAAATGTAAAATTATCAATTTTTCATTTTGTCTAAACCCAAAAAAAATATTTAGAGTATTTAGTCGTGTCTTCTTAAAAACTGTTAAAAAAACGTGTGTAAGTGCAATCAAGCCTAAATATTAAAAGATAATTTTTTTATAAAATAAAATAATTTTATAAAAATAATGATAGATGTTTTGATTTGATCACAATAGCACACAATGCTAGCTCATAATTCATCCGCAATACTATCGCATTACCACATAAAATGAAATAAAGAACCATGACAAATAATTTAGATATTAATAAAGTCAAACTTGAAACATTATGGTCATGGGGCTTTAGGCTTAATTTTTCTACTAGTGAATGAATGCCTCATTGGTAATAAAAATATTTTTTTAATACATATACCTAGGGGTGAGCATGGATCGGTTTGGGTCGGTTTAGCTTAAAAGTTCAACCCAACCCATTCATACCAGGTTGAAAAAATCTCAACCCAACCCAACCCATGAACCCATCCAACCTCAACTCAACCCAACCCATTCTAATCGGTTTGGATCGGTTTGGGTCACTGGGTTGATATATTTTTTCTACTAAAAAATTAAATCATACATATTACATAACAATAAAATATTATACTAAATCCAAAACCAAATTCATACATATTTCAAGTAAAAGTTGTGTGCATCAGCTTTATATAAACTAATATTCAATACTTTTGTTAACATCTTGAATATTGTTATGAAAACAAGCATTAACAGATACCCTTTCCAACATACAACACACCAAAATTCGCAAACCAAACAAGATGACTAGAAGCACAACAAACTCTGTGTTCTTTACTTTCTCAAATGGGTCAATAGTTTTCAATGCTAAATCCATGAAATGGACTGTATATTGTTTGATTGTTGAAGAGAATGCAACACTGAAGGTGAAAATTAAACGAATTTCTATAAGCCTAAAGAAAAGTAATTTAATTTTTTTTATATCAATATGATATTTTAAGGAGTGTTTTGTTTGTTTATGAAAAATTAATTAATTAATTATTATGTTTTACATCTATCTTTGTGATATATGGACCGTACGTCCATGTAATGTTAAAAAAACAATTTAAAGATTGATAATCAAGATTCAACACATGATTTATGAGTAAAGTTTAATTAAAGTTTAACTTATTCATAGTCGGTGGGAATCCTCTTCAAAAGGGTAAACCTTTCAAAAAAATCTTCGTAATAAAATATATATTTTTCATAATAAAATATTTTATTAACTAAATGTGCTTTATAATCCAAAAAGGCAAGTGATTAAAGATTTCTTATAGTTTTTTTTCCAATGATTTCTTATAGTTGATATTTACTTATTACTACCAATTAGTTACAGGGAGATGCAAAATTGATTGTGTCTTAATTTAGCATAAGCTATATATCCTTACTATAATCAAAATTCCCCATTTCTTAAAGCTAAAGAATGTTTAACCATATTAAAGAAAACAGACATAAAACTCTAGAAAATGAAAGTTAACATTAGATTTGAAAATACAAAAGCCTGAGGGCAATTAAAACATTGGTTCCAAAATTGATATTGTTTGTTTTCGAAAAGGAAAAGTGTAAAAGGAAAAAGAAAAATGCAAAAACCAGGCCAGCACTTTCTAAGGAAAAGGAAGGCTGCATAGTACTGGATACCTTTTTAGTTTTCTCTCACCAAACTTCACATTCGTCACTTGGGTTTCTTTCAAGAAAAAACGAGAGCCCCACAGCCCTCACAAAAAAACGAAGAAAGAGATAACGAGGAAACTGAAATTTTCAATCAGAGAGACTAGGTTTAGTGAATTGTAATTTTTTTCCCCAAAATACCCATCATTCTATTATCTAATTACAACAAGCTATACTATGTTTGGCTGTTTGGATTTGGACTGTGCCACATATAATTTTACTCATTCATTATACTATAATTATTTAAACATAATTTTATATTTAATAAATATAATATATATAAAATATAATTATATATTTGATCGGGTTACCGATTTGGGTCGGTTTGAAAATTTTGAACCCATGACCCAACCCAACCCATCGGGTTCAAAAAAATTTCAACCCAACCCAACCCAACTTCTAAAAAGACCCAACCCAACCCAACCCATTGTATCAGTTTGGGTCGGGTCCATGGGTCAACCGGGTTCTATGCTCACCCCTACATATACCTATGTCTTATTCCTGGATTTTCTGTAGTTGGATTCTCTTTACTTAATGATATTTATGATGAAATAGTATGTCATATAATTTTAAAATTAAATTTACAGTTATACTTGTAACCATGCCATTTATTTTAATCGGGTGTACATGGATATATAGTTTATAATAGGCCCATCTATTTTCTTTAGCGTGTTAAGGAAATTGCACTAGATATATTAATGGTAAGGGACATTTGGTGAGTGACAACACTAAAAAAATGTTTTTTTATCAACCCTCTATCATAAATTATCTCGTAATAATTAGGTGATGTTTGGGTTCAGTTTAAAGTAAAATTTTCAAAATTTAACAAATCAAATCAAATCACCTATTGATTGATGTTTATTTTTTATTTAATGAAATTTAATAATATTTGTCTCAACTTGACTAAATTTATGATAAATTTTAGAAAATAAATTTCAACTTAAAATTAGTTTTAAACTGAACCCAAACATCGCCTTAATAAGAATTACAATTCTAAAATATTAATTTACGATGTTTTATATAAAAAAGTGAGAAAATTGAAAATTAAAAGAATAAAGAAGCAAAAAGATTGTTTTTTTCGTGTGATTTAAAACTAAAAGAGAATAAATACTTATCTTTTCTTATTTAATAGAGTAGAAAAATAAGATAAAAAAATGTAAATGATATTATTTTCACTATTATATCATTCATAACGTTAATGTAAAAGATTTGATGGAGATAAAATTGTAAAATGAGAGTCTAATCTCTTTCTCACCAATACAAATAGTTCTCTTTTTTCCCCACTTTTCTCAGTTACTAAGAAAAAAAAATGCATCTCAATTACTTTTCTTTATTATTCATTTTTTTCTTCTAACTTTTTTCTTTTATTTAACACAATCTTAGAATATGTTTGGATTGAGAGGAGCGGAAATAAGAGAAGAAAAGTACCATTGTAAAATTTATCATTTTCTCATTTATTCTATCTTACTTTCCATCCAAAACTCCAAATAATATAAAGTAAAATGTATAGAGTTTTGAGAGATATGAAGAGACAATATAACTTAAAATATACTCCTAGATAAGAGGTACATGTAACATTTTATTTCTTTTACTCTCATTTTTTTTTTCATTCATCTCAATCCAAACAAGGGGTTAAGAATTACAACGCCTATGAAAAAAGATACTTTATGCATTAAAAAAAATCATATACCTAGATGGAGCATATATCCATTATTCAAGTTTTAAGATGTGTATAATTTCATTTAGCTCTCATTGGTTTGTGCGTCTCATTCTCTAATAGGGTGATTTCTTGGAATGCACCTTTTATCCGCAATGTCTATGATTAAGAAATGGAGATGGCTGAGAGATTCTTGGAGACTTTATACCATGCTAGGATTGATGCGAATAGAGAGGATTCAGCTAAGTGGAGACCTAGACTCGACAAAGACTTTGAGGTGAAATATTTTTATAAGATTCTCCTTGATGGAGCTACATCGGAAGGCTACCATCACTTTCATTAGAAAGCAATTTGGTGTTCTCGTGCCGCAGAGAAAGTAAGTTTTTTTTTTTTTTTTTTTTTTTGTGGAAAGCCTCTTGGGAGAAGATTTTTACTCTTAATAATTTACAAAAAAAGGGAAAGTGATTGTTAGTATGTGTTATATTTGTAAAGGTTGCATCGAGTCCGTGTTTCATCTTTTGTTGGGTTGTTCATTGGTTAGAAATTTGTGGAAGATGGATTATAGAGTCTTGGGGGTTTCTTGGGTGGTTGTCGCCTTCGTAAAAGATTAAGTGTGGGCTCGGAGTGGTTTTGCAGGCCTGTAAGGAGATAAAGAAGGCCTACGCAATGATCCCCTTCTCTATTTTTTGGGTGGTGTGGAATGAGAGGAACCGTAGAGCGTTTGACGGTTTAGAGAGGCTTATAGAAGTAAATAGAGATAGATGGTCTAATACCCTTAATTTTTGGGTCAAAGTGATTTTTTTTTTTTTTTTTTTTTGTAAATGAGGTAGATCTTTTAGATTTTGTAAAGCTTCTTTCTTGTAATTAGCTTTTGACTTTGAGTTCCACCATCTTAGTACTTTTTAATACAATTTTGCTTATAAAAAATATTATTTTCATGCATGTTTGTTTCTCACTTTGTTTTGGAATGGATTGGATTCACAACAATTGTGTTGTAGATTTTTGAACTATTGCTTATAAAAAAAAAATCCTCTTGATTGACTGTGTATGCTTTTTTGTAGTTGTTCTCTCTCTTCTTTATTTATTTTTCTCTAGGGATGGATGAGCATATTCAAGTTCTGCTAGATATATGCATACATATGCACATGTCTTCTGTGTTTTTCTATATAATATATATATATATATATATATATATATATATATGTTTACATATATTATATTCACATGTTTTTTTATATGTAAAGAAACATTATTAATAAGTTGGCACCAAAATAGTGCATCTCAAAGACAAAAAGCTAATTACAAGCTAGGAGATCTACAAAATCCAAAAATGTCAAAATTATTTACAAAGAAATTCCCTTTAACCCAAAAATTAAGAGCAATTACCCAATTATCTCTAATACTAACAAAACTTTTCTCTTTTCCATCGAAAGCTCTGTGATTTCTTTCATTCCACACTGGCCAAAAAATCGAGTGTGGAATTAAGGAGTAAGCATTTTTGATTTCCTTTGTCGCTTTCAACCCACTCCAAGCCAAAACTTCATCTTTCATGGAGCCCGCGACCACCCAAAATATTCCCAAAATCTTATAAGTCATCTCCCATAAGCTTCTCCCCAACGAGCACACCACCAAAAGATGAAAGACGAACTCATTGCATCTCTTGCAAATAAAACACCTATTAACAAGTACTCTCCCCTTCTTTGCAAGTTGTTAATGGTAAGAATTTTATCTCAAGAGGTCTCCGAAACAAAAAAGCTTACTTTCCTAAAGGCATGGGGACACCAAATTGCTTTATAAGGGAACTCAACGTGCCCAACCAATTGCTCCTTATTAGCCAAAATTTTATAGAAACAATTTACCTCAAAACCCTTTTCCGGATTAGGGCACATCTAGACAAGTCTTCTCTAGTCCCATCCATCTTAATGTTGTATAAAGTTTCATAAAATCTAAGAATCTCCCCAACCTCTCAGTCATGGACATTACAAGTGAGTGGAACATCCGAAATAACTTCATCGAAAGTGAATGAAGCATAAGAGCTAATTAGTGCATTTCTATCCTTCATAATATTAAACATTTCCAGGAATTGGTCTTTTAGAGGGGTGTTCCCAAACCAAAAATCATACCAAAGTCGCGTCCTCTCTCCATTTCCAACCAACATCAAAATAAAAGGGTGAAAGGCCTCCCACCCTTTTTGAATCCACTTCCACCATAAGCCCCTCTCACCTCCTTCGACATCCATTAGTGTCTAACCTAAATTTTGCCACCACTACTTTTCTCAAAGATGATATCTCTCGACAAGAAATCTCCATAACCATTTCCCAAGAAGAGCATTGTTAAATAAGAAGAGAGATTTGATACCCTATCCCCCTTTTTCCAAGGGTTGTCCGACCACACCCCATCTTACCAAATAATACTTGTAATCTTCTCCCAAGTTACCCCATAGAAATCTTCTTTGAATCATTTCCAATCTATTAACCACCGAAGAAGGAATAGGAAAAAGGGACATGAAGTATATAGGAAGGCAAGAAAGAGTGCTCTTGATAAGGGTAAGCCTCCCTCATTTAGAGAGATAATGATTGTTCCATCCAGCCAATCTTTTCTCAAATTTTTCCACAATCAGATTCCAAACACTCTTATCTTTGAATTTATCTCCTGGAGAGAGACCAAGGTAAGTGATAGGAAGTGATCTCACTCTGCATCCTAACAAGTTGGCACGATAACGACTGTCAATGTTCTCACCAAGCGGAATTAGGTCACTCTTGCTTAGATTGACCTTAAGCCCAGAAACTACTTCAAAGCAAAGAAGCACACAGTGAAGATGCAACAATTGTAAAGAGTCCACGCCACAGAAAGCTAAGGTATCATCAGCAAATAACATGTGGGATTTATTGACACTAGCACCATTGCTTCCTACTTTGAAATCATTCAGTAGGCCCCCATCAACCGCTTTTGTCTACATCTTACTAAAAGCTTCCATAAAGTGAATAAAAATGGAGACAACAAATCTCTTTGTCTTAGACCCCTCGACGCTTTAAAGTAACCAGTCGAGCTTCCATTAACAAGGATAAAGAAGGGCATCGAAGAGATGCATTTAAAAATCCACTTACATCATTTCTCCCCGAATCCCATCATTTTCAATAAATAAACGACAAAACTCCAACACACATGATCATACGCTTTTTCCATATCAAGCTTGCACAACACCCCTCTCCCCCATCCTTTAAATGGGCATCAACCGCTTCATTAGCTATCAACATGGCATCCAAAATTTGTCTTCCCTCAACAAAGGCATTTTGATGAAAGCTAACCACTTTGTGCAAAACAGCTTTCATATTCACATGTTGCTTTCAAGATCAGAATGTTCTACATGCATTAGTTTAAATTCAACCTAAATTTGATTTTTCTTGATATGTTGAATTGTTTGAGAGGTTTTTGATGCTTTTAGTTGTCGCTTTAGGTCAGGAATTTTTAGATTGCCTGCAGATATTAGGGAAGAATTCCTTTTGTGGTGTGGTTCAGTGGGAGACTGGGAGTGATGATTGATGGATGGGCCATGTATAGCCTTAAGCTGTGTACCTTTGATACCTTTTCTTCTTTGCAGATGAGAAATAAGCTTTAATCAAATACTACCTCATGGCATTAGATTATGTGTGGTGCAATCTTTTGTCTTATTACCAGTTTAATCATTTTGCTCCCATTTTGTTGTTGGTGAGGGTCGATAGTTCTAGTGCTTGCCTTGCTAGTCATGTATTCTTTTTCCTGTGAAGTCATTTTTTTTTTTGGCAAGCTGTCATGTGGTTTGGTTCTCTGTTCATAACTAAAGAAACTTTGGCTCTCTAAGCGTGGCTTTGGATTTGGGTTGAGATGGCCTTGCATTTTCTTAGTTTAGCATTTCATTTGGAGATAGTAGAGGATTTTATCGTGTCTTTTATTCCCTTTTGATGCTCGTGTAAAGTATTTCCTCAGCAAGTTGGTTTCTACTTATATATGCTAAAGTATTGCTACTGCTTCATGTTTTAGTAAGGCGAAGTGCTATTCTATAAACAGTGCATTAGTTTTCTTTTAAGCTTTCGAATATGTGCCTGTAAAGACTTTATTGATCAACTGGGTAATGACTCTTTACTGTACTAGTTCAACCAATCTCAACTTTGGCAGTCTTGAAGAAAGTTAGTGCCACATATTCGCTTGCCTGTTCTATTACAGGGCGTTTGGTTCACGGGACCCAAGTGGCACTAGATAGGGTTGGACTAATTTAATCCCTTTATGTCAGTCCTGGTGTTTGGTTCAAGTTAGGGGTCGGATTTGGCTAATCCCACTCCATCTCTAATCTTGGTAATTTTGTCCGATCCGGTAGGAGACAACAAATCCCACCTGGTGAGACTAACCATATAATTTTTTTTGGTTGTTTTCACCCTTGGTATTTTAATGCAATTCCAAAATGACCTCATCATTATATTATTTATGTATTTATTATTATTATATTTTATTATATGAAACAATAATGATATTTTATATTTTACTATTATTGTTATTATATTGTAATATTATTCTATTATATTACTATATATTTCATATTATATTAACTCCTATTATTATATGATATTATGAAATTATATTAGTTATTTATTGATTATATTATTATTATATTAGTTTATATATGTTATTTTGTTATACAAAGTATATATTATTAATTTAATTATTTTTTAGTTCCTATTATATTTTATTATTTACTATATTATTTCATTATTATAATGTTAATTTTACACCATTATATGTTTATGTTACTATCTATTTTATATTATATTTATTATTATTCTTATATTTATGATATAAAGAATTATATTATATTATATTATTTGTTTATTTATTAATTATACTAGTATTATATTATTTATTCATAATATGAAGTATATATTATTATTTTGTATTTATTTACTGTATTATTTTATTTCTATCAATTTTCGCTATTTATATATAAGGGCATTTTAGTTATTTATAACTTAATCCAACCTTAATTTGAATGTAATTTCATGAAGCAAACATTAGAAACAGGTACAATATGTGAACCAAACAAGACATATTCCACCAAAATTCTCTTTTAATTCGATTCCACTGAAATTCTAATGCAGTTCTACTTCAATCTTGTTTGCAACTGTTGATGTCGGAAATAAGTCAAGTCTAAATGCATCAATACAAATCGTCCTTTGAGGACGAGTCTGCATTACCTGAGCCTGAAGAACTTGAAAAGGAAGCCGCTCAGAGTGTTATTCTCTGGGAAAAACTCTTTGATACTTAAATCAGCGATGGTATAAGAGAGAAGAGATTTTTTTTTTGGCGAGTGTAATGAATAGTACACGTAAAATAGTATACCCTTTATATTGTACTTGGAATCTTACCCTAATGAGAAAAGATGGTAGAGCCTTCAAGGTGAAGTTACCATTTTGCCTTTCGGTGAAAAGTGAGAGATTGATCTCTCTTGTGGGATTTATATCTTTTCTTTTTGAGTGTGAAATTACCTTTGTACCTTTAAATGTTACCATGTGTCGTACTCTTATTGAGTGATAAGTTTTACCCATATCATATGCACCTCACTTTCTTAGAGAGAGTTTAACTGGGCAATATGTTTTTTTTCTTGGGTATGAATATTTTTCCTTGGTAGAGACTCTATCGGTAGCTTCCAATTGCAGTTCAGAATTTTTCATAATTTAGTACAATTGTAAGGTCTAGTATTGAATTTAAAGTAGTCCTGAAATAATATCACTCTGTCATCTATCTTTTGATTTTCTTGCTGGCAAACACCTAATGTCCACAGAAACAAAGCGCATTATGCACACAAACACCCAGCATATATCTACAATTATTATCTTAGCACTCATAGGGTTCTTGTTTCTAATCCCTCCTTGTTGCTTATAAAAAATGATTGCTCTACTTGAAGATAACAACAAAAAAAGAAGATCGAAACTGGCACTAGTCAGCTGGGAACCAACATTATCTGAGAATATATGTAGATTCTAGTAGACAGTATAGTCAAATGTTAATTTAATTGAAGAATCATGTATTTTTAGTTCCTATATATGACTTGGTTAATATTCTCTGTTCCATTCTGTGTCCTCAACTCATGGTCATACCACACATGCACATTTTGCTTTGCTCCTTCATTTTACAGTTCCTACTCAAATGTGTCCTTAGTGGAGTATGTTTGTGCACAAGTGAATCTAAGACCGATCTAGCTATAAGAAAAATAAAAAAGAAAACAAAACGATGTAAAGTGGCATCTTTGTATCTCTTATATATGTTTTCTTTCTATTGTACTTAAATGAAAGGCTTTTACGCCTTGTCCAACAGCATGTATAGCTATGTTGCCTTTTGCTGATTTAGTTTTCTATTTAGATCACAGGATGATTGTTTGTCGCAGTCCTGGTTGATACTTGTGAGGGAAAAGGAGGATATACATAATTTAGATAGTTCTTACTTTTAGATCGGATTAAATATCCATGTTAATATGAGATGGTAGTTTTTCAAGTTTAACCAACCTTCCCCCATTATTTCTAACTTGTAAAGATTATATTGGGAAGGCAAAAAGGCAGATTTTGGCTAACAAAATATGATTCTTCTTCTTCAGCAACATATTGATATCAAAAGTATAGAAAAGGACATGATAACAAAAAAATTGATGATAACAGATGTGAATAATGATGAAAGCACACGGGCTGCCAACAAATCTGATGCAACAAACATTAACTAATCTAATCCAATTTTACATAAATACACGTGGTGATCTCATAAAAATAAATAAATACACGTCCTCGTGTCAGCCGTTCCTCTTCTCTCACAGTGCCACGACACAATAACAATCCACCAAATGTAAATCGAATCTACAGCGTTAACGACTCTTCTTCCTTTCTCTTTTGACCCTTACAAGGGTTTTTCACTCTTTAAAATATCGAATTCATCCATTTCGGGCATATATTCAAATCTCTCTCCAAAATTTGTAAGTCTTTATCTTTTCACCGTTTTGGTGAAACTTTTGAGCAAAAACAGCTTGTTTGCAGCTAGAATGAAAAGATTTTATGTTACCATTGATGTGGGTTTTCGCTATTTTGTACGAATTGCATGTGTTGAAGCTTCGGTTAGTACTATAATGACTTGATTTACTTTGTTTGATTTTACATCTCGTGTATTTTTCTCTGTTAGATCTGATGTTAAAACACTTGTGCTTGATATATACATAAAATAAATAAAATCATAGATGCATATGAAGTATATGATATACATTTGAGTTAGGATGTTTCACTCTTATTCTCCTCACATTTTTGAATTTGGATTACCCTCCATGCTTTGAACTGTGTCGATTTTATGATCTTGAGTTGCATAAATTGATCGTCCTGTCTTTGTTACGTGGAGCTTATGGAGATAAAGTAATGGTTAATTAATGTTTACATGCCTGAGATATCCTACGCTTATTCCGGCAATTAATGCGGGATAGGGATCATTGATCATTTTGGTAATTAAATGATATTTATTAATGGTATTTGGTCGCTTTTAATAGTGTTGCTTTCTAGAAGGATGATGTCTCG
This sequence comes from Bretschneidera sinensis, assembly GCA_023935145.1. NCBI lineage: Eukaryota > Viridiplantae > Streptophyta > Magnoliopsida > Brassicales > Akaniaceae > Bretschneidera > Bretschneidera sinensis. The sequence goes on along the minus strand of CM043700.1, from coordinate 18,672,991 downwards.
TTACTGATAAAAAATATGAAGTCTTCGATTGTTTTTGCCAAGGAGATTAAATTGCAATATATAGCATTTAATTTATTTGTGACTTCTTATCTCACTATCACTTTGTCTTATATTCTGCATGTTTGTATTTGTTTCTGCCATAATATCGCGGTGAGTCGGAGTGATATAGAAGTCTTGAGAAGAAACATGAGTGTCTGTGTAGGAGATGTTTGAACTATGAAAAGATCTCATGTAACTATGGGTGCCTTGCCCATAATCCTATAGGTAAAAGAGGAACAGCTTTTACCAATTTGATGTGAACACGTGTGGATGTCTGCAGAAGCAGAATGCATCTTTTGGTGGCAAACCATTCCTTGGATGCTCCTCGGTCAATCTTGAAATAATTATAAATGAAGAGCGTAACCATAATTAATTTTTTTGAGATCTTCCCATTTAGTCCCCATAATTTCTCCTCTGTATAACTGCAGGGTAGAACATGGCATTCACAATTAATATTTTGGAACCTTTCTGATTTCGACTTGTGGAATCACATCTTATTGACATGTATGTTATTTGTTGATCGATGCTGTAGGATCGGATTAGATTTGCAATTGATTAATAAGCTTTAATGTCTGAAGATGTTGTATTGATGTGCTTCTCATGAAACTATAGCATTTCATTTGAATTTGTTGATAAAGGTCTGTTGTCATGTTATACTGTTTATTTCATTAAATTTCGTTGCTAAAAAAAGTTGGAAAAGTGAGCATAATACTTTTGAAACGTCTTGAAGCAGGTTAACGTGATCTAGTTTCGGCTAGCTAGAATGGGTGGAGGTTTTAGAGTTCTGCATCTGGTCAGGCCATTCCTTTCTTTTCTGCCAGAGGTTCAGAGTGCTGACAGGATAGTTCCCTTCAGAGAGAAGGTTATCTATACCGTGATCTCTCTTTTCATCTTTCTCATGTGCAGCCAGCTTCCTCTTTATGGCATACATTCTACAACGGGTGCCGATCCATTCTATTGGATGCATGTCATTCTTGCATCAAACCGTGGGACTGTAATGGAGCTTGGTATTACTCCTATTGTGACCTCTGGACTGGTGATGCAACTCTTGGCTGGGTCGAAGATCATTGAAGTGGATAACAATGGTCATGAGGATCTTGCGCTCTTGTAAGTATTGTAATTGTTATTGTCTATTTTAACAGTTTTTTGTGTTAAGTTACAGCATTTTAGAAAAATCTTAGCAGTATGGTTTGTATGTGTCTCTCTATATATCTATTTCTTTTGTGGGGTTCTGTGTCGGGCCTGTACTTATTCCATCATTTGCCTATCCAGCACAATCCTTGCTGTATTTGTTCAGAAGTTGTATCATCTTACTATTTTTTTAGTAGATATAACAAGAATTGGAATGATAGTGCTATCCTGCCCAATGTTCTTTTAATGTTTTTAATCTTCTTGAAGTAACTAAAGACCTATGTTACCCGGACTGCGGTGCGAGTGTCGTACGTGTATATGCATGGGGTTCGTCTTTTTATATTTTCCCACAGTTTTCCCTTGATATAGAGGGTTCAAGTATTTAAGAGCCATACCCATATTTTCCAGACATGTCCCCAACGCAGGTACATTCGGCTAAATTAAGGAGTCTATGTGACATAGCTAAAGGCTTTGTTCATCCTGAAGAAGGTTTCATGATGGACTTTGTAATGCCATCACTACCAAGAAAACTATATTGTTTATTGTAACAAGTACTTTTGACACATATTTATGAGCACATTGTCATATGCTGCATGTTCTTGCATTGTTATTCTTGTAAAGATAAACCAGTATTCAACTTTATCATACATTATGTGGTTCATTTAATGTGTCTTGTTAAACTTTCTGCTTTTCTTTGGTATGTTTTTTTGCAGAAATGGAGCGCAAAAGTTTAAAAGCTGTTGGTGAGGCTGTCGCGTATGTCCTATCTGGGATGTATGGTAGTGTCAGCCAACTTGGTGCTGGAATCATTGTCATCTGCCTTGATGAACTTCTCCAGAAGGGATATGGTCTAGGCTCTGGAATTTCCCTATTCATAGCCACCAATATCTGGTAGGCTGAATTTTTTTGCCATTTGTAATCTCCAGCATATGATATAATGTCGGGTGTAATCGTAAAATTATGGTTGACCATGCAGTGAAAGCATTATCTGGAAAGCTTTTAGCCCGACAACTATCAACAGTGGTCGGGGAGCTGAATTCGAAGGTGCTGTTATTGCCTTGTTCCATATGCTGATTACCAAGTCTAACAAAGTCGCAGCTCTCCGACAGGCTTTCTACCGGCAAAATCTTCCAAATGTTACTAATTTGCTTGCTACAGTTTTGATCTTCCTAATTGTTATATACTTCCAAGGTTTTCGTGTGGTTTTGCCTGTGAGATCGAAGAATGCCCGTGGACAACAGGGCTCATATCCAATCAAACTGTTCTACACCTCCAATATGCCCATCATTCTCCAATCTGCTCTTGTTTCAAATCTCTACTTCATCTCCCAGGTACCTAGGTTCTCTATGTATAGGTGAAAATTAAAGGTTTAAGTTGTGTTGATGTTGCAAACAAAGATAACGCCCTCTTTTTCCTGTGCAGCTGCTCTACAGGAAGTACAGTGGAAATTTCTTTGTTAGTCTGCTGGGAAAGTGGCAGGAATCGGAATATTCAGGTGGCCAGTATATACCAGTCGGTGGTCTTGCTTACTATGCCACTGCACCGGCAAGGTGACACGGCCTCTAGTTTCTATACCATTTCAATTTGATTACTATCATGTTGGTAACATGCGTGTTTTTTTCTATAGAACTCAACAACATACATCTATTTTCTACTCTCTTTACATGAGCTGATGCCCATCCCTTCTCTCACCCCCCAAATGTGTTTGCAGCTTGGCAGATATGGCAGCCAATTCCTTCCATGTTCTGTTCTACCTGGTGTTTATGCTTTCAGCCTGTGCACTTTTCTCAAAAACTTGGATTGAAGTTTCAGGGTCTTCTGCTCGAGATGTAGCCAAGCAGCTCAAGGTATATTGAGATTAGATGTAATGGTGCATGCTTGTTCCTTTGACTATTTTTTCCTATTCTAACTGTGAATTTTTATCAGGAATCTTATAAGTAATAATAATCTGAGAAACTTGTCCATAACAATCATGCATTTAAGTGCAAGCATTACAGATCAGCGTTGTATGCAAGTTAGTTCTTACCATTACTAATTGAGTGGTGACATCCATGCTCTGTGTTTGTTAATTTAGTTCACAGAGTTCCTCGTAGACTTTGCATGTGTGACTATGGCATTTGACCTGTAGTTCCATTTTCTATTTTTTTTATAGTTGGCCTGCACCTCTATTCTTATGAGTTATCCTGATCAATAAAGATGCTCATTTGATTTTAACGTTGTGGAATTATATTTTCCTTTTTCTCTGGATTTTTGTTGAATTTTGTATGCTGGTTATGTAGGAACAACAAATGGTGATGCCTGGACATAGAGATTCAAATTTACAGAAGGAACTCAACCGCTACATCCCTACTGCAGCTGCATTTGGAGGAATATGTATTGGTGCATTGACGGTCCTGGCAGATTTCATGGGAGCAATTGGCTCAGGAACTGGGATATTGCTTTCTGTGACAATCATATATCGGTACTTTGAGACATTTGAGAAGGAAAAAGCCAGTGAACTTGGCTTCTTCGGCTTTTGAGCTGTAGTGGTCTGTTTAGGGATAGTTAGGTGGTGTGCTAATGAGCTTCGTGGTAGTTTATGGTGAGCTCAAAAATTGTAAGTAGATCCCACCTTGTTGACAGCCGATAGATAGGGATGGAGAGATCAAGATAGTAGTTTGGTTATGTTTAGACACTGGTTCTTTTAGTTTTTCTTTTGAACTTACATTACGTATGTTAGAAAGCACGGTTGAGGCAGCCAAACAAAAATCTTCCAAAATAGAAATGCAAATCTTTCTCTTTTGCTGCCTCATTTTAGCATTTCTCAACTTGCATGTGCCACTGGACAAGTACAGTGGTACCTCATACAAGATCCTATCAATTACACTGTTTGGGAGTTTGGAGTGGAGGGGAAGAGGAAGGTAAATTATTGTCCCGCTCTGTGTTGGGAAGAACATTTTCTTGTCCACAAAGTGGTTAGGGAATTGAAGCGCGAGAGTGGGTGAAGAATAAAAATTCAATCCCTTCTCCTCATCTCCTGTAGCTTCAAATTTAATGATAAATTGGAATTTGGAGGGGATCTCTACCAATACCCTTCCCCTCCCTCTTTAAATTAACTTTCAAGCAGGGTTATGATATTCAACCCCCTCTCTTTGTTTCCTTGCTCCTTCAATACTCTCCCATCTCCAAACACATTGTTAAGGAAAGTACCGTTTGGATCCGACTGTTATTAGTTATTACCCTAGTCATCCCACTTCTACAGTTCCTTTTCCGGTTGTCTAATCAAGTTATGGCTTGCATGTTGAGCAAGATGAATGATGGTGGAACTGTGGTGGACAAATACGTAGGCTGCTAAGCTCATATTTAGCAGGATTTGTATTTGAATCTTTTAGATATGGGATTTGCAGGTAGAGATTAGCTGAGAAATTTGAAATTAGGCTGAATATGTGGTTTAGGGTTTATATTAGTATTTGGCTTAATTGTGTCTCACTCTAAACAACTTGGCTGAACTTTGGATTCCTTACTAAAATGAGATTATCCCAAAAAATAAAAGAAAAAGAATGGGACATTATAATTTTAGGTACACTAAAATGCTCTGTGTCTGGTAAAAGCATGTTTAAGACAAGCAACATCACAAGTGTTCAATTCTAATGAAGAGCATAATATAACAAGAAATGGCTTTCAAATTGGCTCTTAAGACTAGAATCCTTAATTTGTTTCTTTTTTCTTTTCTTTTTCTTTTTCTTTTGTAAAAGGGCATAAAAACTGTACAGTATTATAATTTTTGATGTATTAAAAAATAATAAATCCAGTTGATCTCATGAACTTTATTGATATTGTCTGATTTCTTTATATGTCTAGCAATGATGGTGCATACCTTTGAATAATGACCTTAAACTAACCTTATTAACTACTTTATTCCTTCAAATTTGGCTTTTATATTTTTGTGCGTTAGCTGAAAAGGCTCCCATGTACGAATGCCTCAAATAACTTTGTGCTGGCAGAGATGCTTATCAAATACACAAGTTTCTACCCAAAAAGAAATTTAAAGTTCTTCAATCTTTAAAATTTGTTTCGATCGAGGAAGATTGAGAAAAAAGAAAAGAAGAGAATTTTATGAAGAGGTATGCTTATTTTTTTTATTTTTTTCTTCCTCTATTGTCCGTAACTTTAATGAAGTAACATGAAAGTAAAAAAAGAAAGAATAGATTTGAATTTCCAGATTTAGTGGTTACTTTTGAGTTTTTCATATAAAAAAATTGAATAATTCACTAAATTACTAAAAAAAAATTGAGAGAATATTTTTTCCCATAGAAAAATGTACTGTCTTTCTTTCTAAACACTGTTGAATCTGAGCTTGAGAGAACCATTCAAGTGAGGGGCTACATGTAAAAGGGTAGTATTTTGGCAGGTTTCACATCATTAACTCGTGGAGAATTGGAAGCCATGGCCATGCTCGCGTGGAATAAAGTCATTATACCAATGAGATTATGAGAATAATGCCTTTGAGCAATTTTTTTTTTTTTTTAGCACTGAATAACTATAGTTATAATAGTTAAAAACTCTTGTTGATAATTTAAATAATTTATTATTTGTAATCGTCGAGAAATTTTTATCAATAATTTTAAGTGTTTGTTTTGGATATCCACACCTATTGGAGAAATAAAATTACCATTATTATTTTCTTGAAAGCTTAAAGTTTATTTAAATTTATTCAATATAAGATTTAGACAAGCTTTAAACTTGTTTAAATCTAATATTAAACGATGTATGTATAACATCGTTTTGATAAGTAATTAAAATTAATTTAAAGTAAAAAAATCTTAAATAATTGAAGGTTAAAAAATTGATTTTAAATTAACATTAATCACTTATCAAATAACATTATAAGAAAACAAACTTAAAGGGTTTGCTTAGAATTTTGAAGAGAAATAAATGAAAGAAAATGATGCAAAGGAAGGAGGAAAAAGAAGAAATACTGAAGGCTACAAATAATGTTTGAGAACACATTTTAAAAACTATTTTTTAGTTTTAAACTTTAAAAAAATGTTTTCCCTCCATTTTCTTTTCTTTTATTTCCGTATCTTTCAAACAATAAATGAAAATTTCAATTTTTTTTCTTTCTTCTCCATTTTCCCTCCTCTCTTCAATCCAAAGGGAAAATGAATTGGACTAAAAATCAACACAATGAAAATAAACACATTAAAAAAAAGCTGAATGTGAATAAATTTAAAGTTCATTGAAATTTGTACTCATAAATCTCTTTAATTACAAAGTTCATTGAAATTGGCCTGTATTAAATATTATTGATGATGATGATGGTAAGCCTTAAGTGCCCAAATCCGTCACTCTAGGGTGGCGGATCTAGACAAAATCGCAAATTCAACGGTTTAAAAACAGAAATTCAGAAAATCCGCGCTTTTCACGCGGTCAATCCATTGGGCCTGAATGCTTTTCTATAATTATGCATTTTTTGACTTATTGGATTATTTATTACTCTGATTGTGCCAAATGTTTCGTTGTAAGAATAATGATTTGGGTATACCACCGAAAACACCCAAAAAAAAAAAAAAAACCACAATTCAAAATTTAAATAGTAATTATTTGAAAAATTTAATGGTTATTTTCATTCAAAATTTTAAAATATCTGTTTTTAAGTGTTTTATGCTAGTGTTTGAATAGTAATGCATTTAAGTGCTTAACAAAATCAATTAAAAAATTTAACTGAAGATAAATATAAATATCGTTTAATTTCTTTTAAAATAAATAATATTATTTTAAATATAAATATACGATGGTCTAAAATTTTACTAATATTTAATGAATTTCTTACTATATTATTTTATATATTTGTGTATACTTCTTTTCTATACATATATGTACATACTTTCGGGGCATCGTAAAATAATTTTACTTTGAGGAGCCGAATTATATTATAGATAAACACGTCAAACTTTTTTATCGAAACTTTTATATTTTAAGACGTAATTATGTTTCATCTCTATCTTTTTGTTTAAAAATTCTTTTCTAAAATGTGAAACAATTTGAAAATTAATTTTATTCATTCAAATCCCTTAAAACCTCAAAACATTTTTAAAAAGTGTATCGCATATTTTTTTGTTTTGAAGGGTTAACTTTGTAAATTTCTCTTTCGAATGGCAACTATACTTTTGGGACATATTATATAATATAATATTTAAATAATAATATAACATAAATGCTCTCATTATCAAAACATTTTCATCTTATCAAATCTTAGAAAATAATGTTTTCACCCTCTCATTCTCACTTTTGCTTTGGTCTCACCCTATCAACTGATCACTTAGACTAAGCCTTGAATATGGAAATACCAAAAAAAGTAATATTGTTTAGAATTATGTTTTATTTACATAGTAGTGAGACAACAAAAATTTATTTTAAAAATAATGCTTTTTCTTTAATACATCTCTAATAAAATTACAATTTAACTAGATAAAATTCATTATCTACTTTTAAATGTTTTTTTCTATTATTTTAAAATTATTATAAATCCAGTTGTAAAAAATAACATGACATCAAAAAATTGTCTTAAAAATAAAAATGTTCTCAATAATAATATTCAGAAACTTGCTTATAAAATCATTAATCAAACAATCAACAGTTTTGATTCAAGATATTTGAGTGCAATGAAATTTTAATTTTAATTCTTCAAATCAATAATGGGTGAGCATAAATTAAATATAATTTTAGATAATCGTTGTAAATCAAAAAAATTAAACAAATATATTTTAACAGTGAAACCGATTTTTAGTTTTTTAAAACACTACTCAAACATACCTTTGATTTTTGAAGTAAAGAGAAAGCAGATTGAGTTAGGTTGCTGAGACATTGGTAATAGATCGTAGTTTGAGGTAGTCCCACAAAGCCGAACAAATGGGTCCTACACTAAACTAAGCACGAGTAGAGTAGTGGACCAATAGAATACAAGAACATCGTCATATATAGGCGTTGGATTGGATGTCTATGATTAGACCTTTTTATGCTTTGCCAAGGCTGAAAAGCTAGAGTAGTAAAGGTGTAAAACGCAAAATATGCTGAAAATGAAGTAACGCCCTTTCAAGTTTCAAGTACAAAACTGAAAAGCTAGACAAGTCGCTTTCACTTTTAAGGTTTAAAATAGAATAAAGATTGCCATTCACTCCGTTATAACACTGCAAATTCAATTAGTAATGGTTTAAAAACTTGGGTTTTGGGGTCTGGGATGAATCAAAAAGTTGTGATTTTCATGTTTTTGTTTTGTTTTAAAATAAAATGTTCCTTTTTTAGTTTGTTTTGATATATTTAATGATATTTTTAAAAATATTCATATATGGATACAAATAATAATAAAATCATTACTATTTAAATATAAAATGAGCTTAATGTTGTCATTATAAAATATATATATATATATATAAAATGTGAAAACTAATTTAAATCAATTGAAGAAGATAGAAAAAATTTAAAAAAAAAATTATATAATGTTATGTCCCGATCAAAATAAGGTCTTTCAGTCGAAACAGTCAAAACAAATCGAAATAAAAAGTGAAACAGAATTATTGATGTCAAAGATTTGGCGTGAAAGCAAATAATCAAAAAACAGTATCTGCAGACACGAAACAAAAAGAAATTATAAAAAATTACCATAAGGTCAGAAGATTGTATCATCGAGGGACTCTTTAATACTTAAGTGAGTAGGACTACCAAAGAAAATGAAAAAATACATGAAACTGAGAGCTGCAAGTAAAAATCAAATATACCATGCAAGCATAAGATTTCTATTAGTATTATTTTATTTGAGAGTATTGGCTTATTACATGAATTTACATAAATCAATAGTGTTCATAGACATACTAATGTTATAGGAAGCTAGACATACAATTTTTTTATTTAAAATTTTATTGATAATTATTTAAAAAACGAAGAGGTAATATAAATGGATTAAATTTTATTTTTTCATTTTATACTTGCATGACGTGTTTTCATTAATGATAGAAGATTGGTCTGTTTTGATTAGTTTGTACTTTATCTCTATCCATAAACCAACCAGTTTGTCATAATTTTTGCAGTTAAATTATTTGAAAGCTAAGTCAATTTCATTATCCATCACTTTTGGAGCTTTCCTTTTACTTCTTGGTGCAGAACATTGTTGCTTTCAAAGCACTTCTCTACACTCTCAAGAAAGATGTATAAATTATCATTAGATATTATTATTTTTATAATAATAATAATAATAATAATACTAATACTTGCTGTGATTGATATTTGCTTCAAATTAATTAAATTGGATTGCACTCCAGATAATTTGGATATACCTAATTTGCAATCACCAAAGTGATTAACTTGCTTGAACAAAAATGTAATTAATATCAATTGATTATTGGTGATTATAAATAAATAAATAAATTATTATTGCCCCGAAAATAATCAAGAAACAAGCAACATTAATTTTCTTTCATCACTCGAGATCTACCAAACATAATGTGATTAACTCTTTGTCCTCATTTATATTTGGTAGGAAGCTTGCATTAGATGCTATTGCGGTCCCAATTGAATAAATAATTAAGTAGGGGACAAAAACCTTCTTGAAGGCTCATTAATTCACCATCTACTAATAATGATACATTTGTCATGATTTTGAATGACCAATCCATCGCCATAATTTTGATTGCCGTACTTAATTTAAAGCTCAATGTAAAGTTATCATTTCAATAAGCAGGAGAAATTTTTTTAAATATTTATATATTTACTTATAAGAATGCATAGCATTTGAGTTTTTAAATTAAAATTTTAGCATTTGATATTTTCAAACTTTTAACTAATTATATTGTTATCTTTTTTTTTATTATTAATTTAGTGTTTATCATTTTTTTAATTTGAGTTGGTTGAATACATCAAAACATGTCTCTAATAAATTTTAAAAACCATTTGAATGATATCAAATTATTTTTGAGAATTTTCCGTTGGTATACTATTTTTTGTGGTTTTTTTTAATTGTTAATAGTGAAAAAATAAGTGAAGATAATTTTAATACTTAAAAAATTCTCGGATTTTTTCTCATGAAATGTAAATTTATATTTGCATGTGTTTGAAAAATCATAATCAAATTTTTTGTATTGTTAAGATTTTAAAAAATTTTGTCGATGAGTTATACTTGAACACTATGTTTACTTTGCAACTAATTGAAAGTTTGATCATATTTAATGTCAAATTGAAAACTTGAGAATCTAAATGCTACACAGATAGTTTAAAGACTTTCTGTGCAATTATCTATCCACAGTTAAACTCATAAACAATGGTTATCACTTAAATTATGTAATATACACAATTGAGGGTTTAACATAAGGATGAAAATGAGTAATTACTCGTAAAATTTTACATATCTATAACTGTATCCGTTTACTTATCTTACTATTCGAATCCAAATCCGAAACGTTAAAAATTATGAAATACTATTTATAATCGCAAAAAAACATTTATTTTTATCTATATCCATTAAACGAATACTGTTCAAATCAATCATAAAAAAAAAAATTGCCAATTGTGATCCCAAATTACACTTTAACACAATGGTCATTAGTTAATGCAGTTGAACAGTACTGATAGAATGAATGCAGACTAATGCATCGTTCGATCAGTAGTGAAGCTGAGCACTCTTTTGACATGCAACCATACGTGCTTATTATCATCATTTAGTCAAAAAAATTATGAGCCTGATTAAGACTTAAGAGAGCCTTCAGTTCACATCATCACATGTGATGATAATTAATTAAAAATTATTACTTCTATCACGAGTTTAAACAAGATTGGTCCTACCCAATTGATTTTATAGACCAATTAGTAAACTTAGGTCTTAGAATGACCATTAAATATTTTAAGTTTTATTTGCATTTGCCCTAAAAAAATCAAAACTATTTTTATTGATATCGAATATAAAACTTATTTTTTCATCGAAACGAGAATTTAATTAATAATATTTTATTTTTTATTAATAACATTAATTAAATATATATGAATATTACCAATAAAATTTTCGCTTTGCTGTAAAAATAAGTTTTGCGCTCATTGCAAACAAGAATTTTTCAAAAATAACCAAAACCAAATGTTAAGCCAATTTAAGTTCGGTCTCGAAGAAATTCTTATTTACATCGAATAAAAAACTTATTTTTACACAAAATTAAAAACTTAACTAATAATTTTAAAAAATTTCATTAATAATATTCATGCATAATTTAACATTACTAACTAAATTTTTACTCCCACGTAAAAGTGACAATTATATGTTATGTTCCACATGTGATATGACTGTTTCTCAGTCACCATCCTCTTTCGGCTTTGTCAGTTTATACCATTTTCTTCAAGCTTTTTTCCCCAAGTCTAAATTCTTAGTTTTAAATTAAAAATATATAAAATAAAAGGTTTATTAATAAGCAAAGAAATTCTTAAAATGTTTGAAATGCCAGCTCCTCTTCCATAAATATTATTGTACATCTTCGTGGAAGCGCATATATATATATATATATATATATATATATATATGTGTTTAATTTCTCAACTACTCACCATCTATCAATCTAAATATCATCACCTGACATTCAATAATGCATTTTTTTTATGAGGCATACGTTAATCACATCGTTAACGAGTTTGTTGAAATTTGATTGTTTTTTTTTCTCACTTATTTTTTTCAACAACGAAATGATCAAACAAAGCATATGACTAATTAATAGTATTTTGAGAATTTAAGTTAGGTGGTATAAATAAATAAATTTATTGTTAGTATATATCCATCAAATTTCCATATTACATATTAACGTGTTCAAAATTATATGGTCCAATAAAAATTGGACATGTGGAATATCACAACAGTAAGTTACCTTAGGCATCGTAAGGACTAGATCTACTTTGGCCTCAATAATGGATTCATTGCCTTAAAGCCTGAAGATTTCATTCTTATTAGAAGAACTCGTAGGTAGAGGTCGCTTTCCACAAGACTCAAGACTCAGAGAGTCACATTCGAACTGTATCCCACTTCAAAACTCCGTAGATAAGGATCGTCAACGCTTATATAAAGAGGTTAAGAACAGGGGAAGATGGAGGTACAAGCGTAGACGTACAAAAGAGAGAAGAAATCCAAGAGAAAATCAGATATATATAGCAAACACACGAAGGACAGAGATAACCATTTCAGTCATCTCCTTTTCTTTACTTTCACACATTGGTATCACTCTAAATTCTCTTACTTCATTCTAGACATATCTATTGACTTAATCATTGGAAGTTCCTCCCTGGAGAACCACGCTTCGAGTGGCTTCACCTGCAAGTGTTCAACTCACCCAAGAGTCACGACAACAAGAGCAAGACCTCCTCAAAACCTCTCGTCTCCCGTAAGCCCATAATCATCAAACAATCCTTCTACCTCGTTGAAGGACACAAAAGATAGAGCTACCCTTCATCGTTTTCTGGCATCAATACATACCTAAAAAAATATATAGATTATAAATGCATCTATAGTATATATACATCTATCTATTTTAATTTGTAGGAAATTTTTATTATTTTTCTCATAATCATTGGTGCTTTCTTGATTTCAAATGTGCATGTTACTCTCAATGAAGTCTTGGCTCAATAATCAAAGCTTAGGTCCTGGTACTATTAGATCTCAGGTTCAATTCACACTATGTGTGAGTTATTTGTCCAATTTTATATCAGTTTTTTTCTCACTTAAAATGGTTTATGGTAATATCGTGGGCTTCTTTATAGTTAATGTGATAATAAGGATTTATATAGTAATCAAATCAATTATCATGCTAGTTGTATATTATTGTGCAAAAATCTACCTAATTTAATAAGCAAATAATCAAACAGTTTTACTTGCAAGTGCACAAGGTCAACTTAGTAGTATAGTGTGCAAAATTCGAGATCATCTTCACAAGGATTGGTAAAGTTTGATTTAAAATTAAATTCGTAATATAAAATGATAGAAATAAGTATTGAGTTTGAATTGATAATGATAAAAACATAGGGCTTTGATATCCACCACTAATCATATTTTCCCAATAAAATAGTGTGCCAATGCTTTGGTCATATTATGAATACCTACTATTGTCAACCTAAGGGCATGGTGTATACTCCTTAAACTATTGATTTTCCGAAGCAATGAGTTAGGCATGGTGTATACTCTAACTCATTTCTTTCTTAAGGTATTTAGTATGGTGTTGCTAAGTTGTTCCTCAAGAGAGCATATTATCTGTGATAATCAACAGACACACAAGACCTAGGGCATGTTATATACTCCCAGTTTCCCATATTGATTAATCTAAGAATCTGGTGTGGATTTCTTTTGTTACTATTGTCAGACCCAGGACTCGGTCATCCAAATTGATCTAAATAACTAATCTATACCACATGCATATGTTGATCAGGCAAACACATATGAGGAATTCAATAAAACAGACATTAATCAAGTTAAGAATCATAACACAGCTATCGCAAAGGAAACAATATTCATACATGGAAAAACATAATCAGGACTTCAATCGAGCCCTACTAGTAAGTTAGTTACACATGGTTATGATGTTAAACATCTTCATAATAAAATAAAAGAAAGAAGAAACCCGAAAAAATACTGGCTAGAAGAGTCATCAATTTTCCTCTCCAAATCTCTTCTCCAAAAGCTAAAACTAAAAAGAAGCCCTGGTTTCTGTGTTTTACAGGCCTATTTATAAGGTTTAAGGACACCAAAAACCCTAACTTGTAAAACAAAACCCTAACCCTACTTTCCAAAATAGGTTCTACCGTTTTACTGCACGTGTACGCTCGATCACACACTGGTGCGCTCGATCGCAAGGTGCGCTCGAGCCAAATTCTTGTGCGCACAAGTGCTGGTGCGCTCGATCGCACACTTCTGTGCTCGATCGCACACTTCTGTGCTCGATCGCACTATGTGCAGTTTCTAGTTCTTCTAGTTTTTGTTCTTCAAACCAAATAATGCTCCATTTTCTTCAATAACCTAGGAAAACACAAAAAACAAAAAAGATATAAAATATCGTGAAATAACACAACTAGGAACTTAACAAATGTAAACTAAGGGGTTTAAATACGAATATTTAAGCACTTATCACACCCCCAAACTTACATATTGCTAGTCCCTTAGCAATACGAAACTAAAAAACTAACAGAAAAACAATTAACACAAAGATAAATCCATCATTCATGGTATCCAAAAATTTAGGTTGCACACAAAACCATGATATTCATTTAATGAGCAAGCTTAAAATACAAATCCATCTTCGCAATGAATACGAGTTTTAAAATTTAATTACTTACACGAGATTGGCTAAGGCATCACAAGTTTGACTTGGTGTAAGGTGAACTAGCACATAAACGATGAAGCTTCCAAATAACTCCAATGTGTAGTGTTTCGGTGTCTCAAGATTCACTGAATTTCCTATCTGGATGAACAAAAATGGCATAGTTTTATTTCCTTCTTTTCTTTTATTATGAGATTTTTTTGCCATGTTTAGTTCCCTTAAGCTTTCTAATTGACCAATGTAGCGAGTGTTTAGTCAATGACTCCCAAACCAAATGGTTTTAGAACATTAGGTGTAAAGACACCCCTAAGGACTTACTAACTCGAGTAAAAAAGGCTACGAAACTAACTAGTCTTAATGCTACCAAGCAAAATTTTCACTTTTTGACGTGAACACTCACTGTTTGCTGAGGCAAGAGGTCTAGCTACTCAGTGAAAAGTTTATTTAATGATCATTATGAGTAAAATTCCCACAGTTTGACATGAACACTCACTGCTTACTGAGGCAAGAGGTCCAGTTACTCAGTAGAAAGTTTATTTAATGATCATTAGGAGCATTTTTTCTCTTTTTGTGCAATAATTTTTTTTTTCTATTTTTCTATGCCAAACTGTTCATCTAACAAGTCATCTGGTTATAGTTAAGCCATGGAAACATACATATTAAAATTACATGTCATACACCACACAATTATGTGCTAATGTACTCGTGTCAGATTAGATCAAACTTGTGAATTAATTATGTGCTAATGTGCTCGTGTCAGATTAGATCAAACTTGTGAATTCTTAAATGCCTTAAAGTAAGTAGCTAAACTTTTAAAACTCTATTATTAGACCATATGTTCAAGATTTTAAGCTTATTGATGAAATCTTATCACAATATTCGTTTATATCAACCAAAATTTTCAGAACAATATGAACATGCATTTATTTTTTCAATAATAATAAAAAAATTGGGACAGAGTGTGTGTGAATGTGTCTCTCATACCCCTAAACTTAAACTACACATTGTCCCCAATGTGTGAATAACATGAAAAGATCTGTCATGGGAGATGGAGAACTAGCTGGCTGGCATAGCTCATAGCACACCCCCAAACTTGAACTGATGCACACATTGTCCCTAAAAACGAAAAACGAAAGTAATATTGGAAACAAAAGATACTAAACTAAACAGTAATGAGAAAAGCAAAAGGTCAACATAAAAATAAACACTAACAAGAAATGTGAAAAATAATAAAAACAAAAGGATATGCTGTGGGGTGCCTCCTATGAGCGCTAAGTTTTACATCTTCAGCCAGACAGTGCACCACTCTCACTGATGGTCTCCAGGTAGTGCGAAAAATAAGGCAACAGAGGCGGAAGGTAGTCGATCTAGAATGGTCTGGAGCATCACTTTCTACCTCGCAAAGTGTGCCTCTAACCCATCTATGCACTAATGAACTAGGCACATAGCCTCTCGATCCTCTCAACGAATATCAGCTATCTCACACCGGAAAGAAGATATCTTCTCAAGAATGTGCTGGTACTCTATGGGTCCTATGTCAGTAAGGTCTTCCTCCCATGTCTGGCTAGCTGCTGGGTCATTGGTCTCCATAGAATTATCCTCTACCCTCTCAGCAGCAAGTGCATACCCTCGGAGTCCTCTAGGATTGTGTAACTGGCTCTGAGTCCACTAGCTCTTGCCGAAGAAGGGGTGCTCCTTGACTGGTCCATCGATGGAGGAGCCCTTAATTCCTTTCTTCTTAAAAAGGTAACTGAAGAGGAACGGGAATGGAAGCCCCCATGCATTAGCAGTGGTGACCTGGCGTGCATGGATATGGTCCCAGAACTTATGAATCCGGCTCCAAATAATAGTAGGGATGGAGTACCAGTGGCCTCGGTGAAATGCATATAGTGTCTGTAAGAACTGGTCACGCATCTGAGTCTAGTGTCCCAATGGGCACACATTATACTGAAGAATGGAATCCACAAGCCAAAGTCATGGAGGCAACTTGGACCGGCTCCAGCATTATTGTGCTGATCGGCATACTGTCCAGCACACATGTCTTCAATGATGGTGTTTAAGGAAAAGAACTCCGGTTGCTCAACTATCTGGGCATCCTCAGGAGGGGAGTCATCATTGCCTCGGAAGGTTACAGCAATATTTGATGAGGTCAAGTCAAAGTACGCTCGACCTGCTGCAGTTGAATGAGAGGTTCTCATAGAACTAAACCACGAATCTGGTGTAGGCAGTAGAGCACACAGGCTTGAAAAACCTCTTCAAACCACGGCGCTTAAATTTTTAGACAGCCCATTGAGTGGCTTCAAACCCCTTGAAATCGCCGTCTATGTTGAACGTGGTTTCGAATAAGATTTCTCGTTGCTCAAAGGTAGGTTGGGTTGACTGTGCTCGGCTTCCTGAGGCACGGGATATGGATGCAATGTGCTTAGGCATCCTGGACAAAGTTCTGCAGATTTTGCGCTCGATTACAATAATGTGCCATTGATCGCACTCTGCCTTTGCGCTCGATCACACTACCCCCTGCACTCGATCGCAATGAGCCAGGATTTTTCTCTAGTAGGTGGTGTGCTACCTGTGAACCAAGTTAAGCTCAACGCTGCCTAAAGTGTTTCAACCTCCTGTAAAACCACTAAAAACAACCAAAACAAAACAATAATGTGCAAAGATTAGCAAAAAGAAGAATAAAAAATGTGTGTGATTGTGAATGTGTGTGATTTGTGAGGAGCGAAATAGGGATATGAACATACTTAGAGGCGGAGAGGAGGTGGGAATGGTGGTGTGGGGTGGCTGGAGTTGGCCGTGTGTGGTGGTTGGTGGTGCTAGAAGTGCAAGTGGTGTGTGGGTGAAGTGCGTTGGAGGCTTGTGTATAGGTTATTTTAGAGAGTGAAAAGAATGAAAGTGAGGAAGAAGGAAAATAAAATGACCTAAAATAGGCATATGACTCTCTGCCCCAAGTGTGCTCAATCGCACTTGTGCGTAGTTGTGTGCATGTGATTGCACTCGCGCACCATTGGGCGCATGATAAGAGTGCACTGGAGCACACTGTGAGATGCGCTCGATCGTAGTGGGTCAGAATGTACCGTACCACTAAACTAACTTAAGTAAGGTTGAAAAATTAAAAAAGTGAAGAACAATCAACAGAAATAAAAATGTACCGTACTCAGTGGCCTCAGAACCACTGACCTCAATAGAGGCATTTGATCTACATGTTTATCAAAGTCAGAACTGCTCAAATGCTATCTATAGTAGCTTCAGTGCTACTCTCTAGGAATGGAACACTTAAAGTCCACTTCATGTGACTCAAGTGCTCTTAATGCGGCTGCATACTGGACAGACTGGAGTGCTTAATCTTCATCTCTTAGTAGAAATTGGATTTCAAGGTATGGCTTGACTCTGTATCAATTCACCGTGAATGTTCGAGTGCTGTCGGAACCATAGATCTCCAAAGCACCATGAGGAAAAACCTTGGTAACCACATAAGGACCAGACCATCGGGACTTGAGTTTGCCTGAGAACAATCTTAATTGTGAATTGTAGAGTACTACCTTCTGTCCCACATGAAACTCTTTCTTAACCAGCTGTTTATCATGATAGGCTTTGGTCCTTTCTTTGTAGAGCTTGGCGTTCTCATATGCATCATACCTTAATTCTTCCAGCTCATTCAAGTGAAGTTTTCTCTTTTCACCCGCTTGTTTCATGTCAAAATTAAATTGTTCGATGGCCCAATATACTTGATGCTCCAACTCTACCGGTAGATGACATGCTTTTCTGAAAACTAATCAGTATGGAGACATGCCAATTGGTGTCTTGTAAGCTATCCTATATGCCCATAGGGCATCATTCAGGCGCAAAGACCAATTCTTCCTATTAGGCTTCACGGTCCTTTCTAGGATGCCTTTGATCTCTCGGTTACTTATCTCTACTTGGCCACTGGTTTGAGGATGATATGGAGTGCCAACTTTATGGGTGATCCCATATTTCTTGATTAGGGCAGCAAAAGATTGATTATAGAAGTGGTTGCCTCCATCACTGACGATTGCTCTTAGAGTCCCAAACCGTGTGAAGATGTTATCATGTAAAAACTTCACTTTGAGGGGACAGCCTCGACCCATTTAGACACATAATCCACACCCACAAGAATATATAAATAACCATATAAGTTAGGAAATGGACCCATGAAATCAATACCCCATACATCAAAAAGTTCTACTATATGAATATTTTGTAAGGGCATCTGATTTTAAGATGAGATGTTACCTGTCCTCTGGAATATATCACATGAGCTACAAAATGAAAATGCATCTTTAAACATATTAGACCAATAAAAACTGGATTATAATACCTTAAGAGCTGTTCTCTTGGCCCCAAAGTGTCATCCATAAGCAAACTAATGGCAATGTTGCAATAAGCTCAAATGCTCATCCTCGAAGACACACCTTCTGATGATTTGATCAGGACAAAATTTGAATAGGTAGGGTTCATCCCAATGGTGGTGTCAAGACATAGATATCAACCACTTCTTTTCTTGACTGGACATACCTGGAGGAAAAGCCTTAGCAGTTATATAATTTACAATATCGACATACCATGGAAGTGTTACCTCTAATGCGAACAATTGTTCATCAGGGAAGTTCTCATTCAAAAGTAGCTCATTTTTGTCCTCATAAGGTAACCTAGATAGGTGATCTGCAACCACATTCTCACTTCCATTCTTGTCTTTAATCTCCAAGTCAAACTCTTGCAATAGGAGTATCCATCTAATCAACCTAGGCTTTTCATCTTTCTTAGCAAACAAATATCTTAAAGCAGCAGGATCAATAAAAACAATAACCTTAGAGCCAATCAAGTATGATATAAACTTCTCTAAAGCAAAAATAACAGCTAACAATTCTTTTTTAGTAGTAGAATAATTTAGCTAAGCATCATTTAAAGTTATAGAAGTATAATAAATAACATGAGGTACTTTATTGACTCTCTGGCCCAAATCAACTCCCAAGGCGAAATCACTGGCATCACACATCAACTCAAATGGAAGACTCCAATAAGGTGCCATCATTGTTGGTGCGGAGATAAGCAAGTTTTTTAATGTGGTGAAAGCTTCCATACAATCATCATTCCATTCAAATTTGGTATCTTTAGCTAACAGTGTACAAATAAGTCTAGAGGTCTTAGAAAAGTCATTGAGGATGTCGATCTTTGCTTTATCTACCTCAATACCCTTGTTGGAAATGGAATGACCCAACACAATGCCTTGTTGAACCATAAAGTGACATTTTTCCCAATTTAACACCAAGTTGCATTCTTCACATCTCTTGAGGACACTCTTCAAATGATTGAGGTATTCATCAAAATTAGAACCAAAAACACTAAAGTCATCCATAAATACCTCAATGAATTTTTCCACCATGTCGAAAAAAATGCTCATCATACATCTTTGAAAGGTGGCTGGTGCATTGCATAAACCGAATGGCATCCTTCTGTAAGCAAATGTACCAAAAGGGCATGTGAAGATGGTCTTTTTTTGGTCCTCTAGTGTTATGGCAATCTGGTTGTAACCACTATACCTATCCAAGAAGCAATAATAGCTATGGCTAGCTAATCTCTCTAATATATTATCAATGAAAGGCAAGAGAAAATGATCTTTTCTGGTTGCCTTGTTTAGCCTTTTATAATCGATGTAGACCCTCAAACTAGTGGTTATTCTTGTAGGTATTAACTCCTCATCTTCATTTTTCACCACTGTGATCCCACTCGTCTTTGGAACAACTTGGACTGGACTTACCCATTTACTGTCTGAGATAGGGTAGATAATGCCAACATCTAATAGTTTTAATATCTCTGCCTTGACTGCCTTTTTCCTGTGTGGGTTGAGTCTTCTTTAAGCATCCCAGGTGGGTTTTGCTTCATCCTCAAGGTAGATATGATGCATGCACTTGGCTGGACTTATCCCCTTAATGTCAGCAAAGGTCTATCCGATAGCAGATCTGTGTTCTTTAAGAACTCTCAACAGTTTCTCTTATTCCCCAACACTTAGATTGGCAGCAATTATCACTGGTAATGTATTATTCTCTCCCAGAGAAGCGTAGGTTAAATGTTCTGGCAGCTGCTTTAATTCCAAGTTGGGTGCCTTACTTGAATGTTTTGGAGAGGTCTCAAGGAGTTGCACAGCTTCAATGATGTCATTAGTAACATTGTCAGATTCTGGCTCAATATTCGATCTTGTGAAACTATGAGTAAGGGTGGTTTCCAACGGATCAATATGATGGACCTGAAAAGCTTGCTCAACAAAACTTTGCAACATACATACATTAAAACATTCCATATCATCTTGAGGTAATTTCAATATTTTGAATTTTATTTCAGTATTCGATCTTGGGGTAATTTCAATAGAATTCAAATATTTTGAATGCTATTTTCTCACCATTTACCTTTATATTTACGATACCCTTTTTCACACAAATTTTTGTATCAGCAGTTCTTATAAAGGGTCTTCCTAAAATGATGGGTAGAGGCAATGGCATAGGGCATTCTTCCATATCTAACACAATAAAATCAGCAGGTAAAATAAACTCACCTACCTTTACCAAGACATCCTCAAGAATACCTCTTGGTCTTTTGATGCTTCTGTCTGCCAATTGCAAAGTGATGGAAGTCGGTTGAAGCTACCATAAACCTAGTGTTTCAAATACTGTGTATGGCAGCAAATTGACACCCGCTCCTAAATCTAGTAATGCTCGTTCAACCAGTTTCTCACATATCCTGCAAGGAATGGTAAAACTACCTGGATCTTTTAGCATTGGTGGTAGTTTTCTTAACAACACCGCACTTACTTAAAGCCACTATCTCATGCTCCTGAAACTTCCTCTTATGAGTGCAAAAATATTTCAAAAATTTAGCATAAGTATGTATTTGTTGAATTGTATCTAATAAAGGAAAATTTATTTTTACTTTCCGCAAAGTTTCAAAAATATCAAGCAGTTTATTTTCTTTCTTTTGCTTTACTAACCTTTGTGGGAAGGTTGGTGTATTCACCTTCTCCATTTCACTTACCTTTGATATAGATGGTTTCTCTAGAGATGCTTGTGCAGACTCATTAGTTCCTATGATCTTACCATTTCTGAGAGTTGTGATAGCCTTTAGTTGTTGGTGTCCTCTTGGATTAGGTGGTGTTTGTGCTGGTAGTTCACCTTGATTTCTTCCACTCAACTTTTTAGCTAATTGCCCCACTTGTACCTCTAATCTTTGAATGGCTTGTTCATGTTTTGCAGTGGTTTGTCTTTGCTCAATCCGAAATTATCTTTCATCTACCATGAACGGATCTTGTGAGGTCATCAGTTGCTGTTGTTGAGTGGCTAATTGTCTTACAAGACTTTTTAGGTCACTTTTCTTTGATTCGGGAACTGATTGGGCTGCTGGTTGGGAGTTCTTTTGCTACCCTTGAAGATTTAGGGTATTCTGGTTGTTGTTCAATGAGAAATTGGGGTGGTTTCGCCATCCAAGATTGTAGGTATTTGTATACGGATTGTTCTTGGAATGATAGTTGTTTGGTCCCACATAGGTTGCTTGCTCTGGATTTGCAGATGAATATAAAGGGCAAGTTTCAGTAGTGTGATCAAAATAAGAACATATAGCACATACCTGGAGTGGTGTAGCTTGTGGACTCGGTGAAGCGTTCTGAGCGGTTATGGCTTTCACAAACATATCTACCTTTCTTTCCATAGCAGCCATTTGATTCGAGGATCCACCATTTAAGGTTACCTCATACATACCTTTGTTCTTGACTCCTTATCTACCTCTAGAGGAGAATTACTGGGTGTGCTCACTTAATGTCTCAAACAGCTCTATGGCTTCTTTACTACTCTTTTCCATCAGCACACCACCACAAGC
Organism: Bretschneidera sinensis; assembly: GCA_023935145.1. Taxonomy (NCBI): domain Eukaryota; kingdom Viridiplantae; phylum Streptophyta; class Magnoliopsida; order Brassicales; family Akaniaceae; genus Bretschneidera; species Bretschneidera sinensis. The sequence goes on along the minus strand of CM043700.1, from coordinate 18,650,627 downwards.
TGAATCCACAATACCTTTATTAATGTCACTCAAACATTCATAGAAAGCTTGTACTAGTTCATCCTGAGGTAGATTGTGATGTGGGCATTTGAGTAACTGCTCATTGAAGTGTCCCCATGCTTCAAAGAAAAAGTCTCCATCCTTTTGTTGGAAAGATTGAATCTCCTTCCTCGTCTGTCTTGTCTTTTGTGTTGGAAAAAACTTCCTTAGGAACTTACTGGATTGTTCTTCCAATGTATGGATGGACACTGCAGGCAATGAATTATGCCACAACTTAGCATTATCTTTTAATGAAAAATGGAAAAGAATTAACCTGATTCCCTCTTGATCTAGGCCCCGGATATGCTGGAACTTACAGAGATCAAAGAATTCTCAAAGGTGCATGTGTGGGTCCTCTGCAGGTGTACCTCTGAAATGAATCAAAGTACTGAGTATCTGCGGGGATATGTAATAATTTCCTTCTGCCTCAAGTTGGTAAGCGATGCATGAGGGCTGGTCGAGGTTCCGTGAAATGAAGGATTGCTTCATGGGTTTTCACTCTTATGGAGGTTGATTGTCAAGCTGTTCCGCCATTGGCACTTCTCCCTCGAATTCTTCTTCTACCTCTTCAACATTATCTCTAAGCCTTTGTCGAATGGTTCGCTCAAGCTCTATATCGAGTGGAAAAAAGGTTGGATTCCTGGATCAAAGCCCTTGCATGAATTAGTTGAAACACTTCAGTGCAGCAGTTTCAGTACTGCTGCTCGGGTAGTTTATACCCCGAGTGCGTTCGATGGCACTAAGCACTGTGCTCGATCGCAGTGCTAGCAATTACTCAGTTGCAAGCCTGAAACAGAAAAAACAGCAAACACAAAAAGAAATAACTTAGGCTTTTGATGAAATAGAATAAAATAGAATAAAAAAATAATTCTAAACTGAAATTTAGCACAATCCCCGGCAGCGGCGCCAAAACTTGTTATGCAAAAATCTGCCTAATTTAAAAAGCAAATAATCGAACAGTTGTATTTGCAAGTGCACAAGGTCAACATAGTAGTATAGTGTCCAAAATGCGAGATCATCTCCACTGGGATTGGTAAAGTTCGATTTAAAATTAAAATCGTAATATAAAATGATAGAAATAATTATTGAGTTTGAATTGATAATGATAAAAACATAGGGCTTTGATATCCACCGCTAATCATATTTTCCCAATAAAACAATATGCCAATGCTTTAGTCATATTATGAATACCTACTGTTGTCAACCTAAGGGCATGATGTATACTCCTTAAGCTATTGATTTTCCTAAGCAACGAGTTAGGCATGGTGTATACTCTAACCCTTTTCTTTCTTAAGGGATTTAGTATAGTGTATACTAATTTGTTCCTTAAGAGAGCATATTATAGTGTATACTCTAACACAAGACCTAGGGCATATTATACACTCCCAGTTTCCGATGTTGATTAACCTAAGAATCCGGTGTGGATTTCTTTTGTTACTATTGTCAAACCCATGACTTGATCATATGCATATGTTGATCGGGCAAACTCATATGAGGAATTCAATAAAATAGGCATTAATCAAGTTAAGAATCATAGCACAGCTATCGCAAAGGTAACTATATTCATATATGGAAAACATAATCAAGGCTTCAGTCGAGCTCTACTAGTAAGTTAGTTACACATGGTTCTGATGTTAAACATCTTCATAAATAAAATAAAGGAAAGAAAAAACCCGGAAAAATACTGGCTAGAAAAGTTGTCAATTCTCCTCTCCAAATCTCTTCTCTAAAAGCTAAAACTAAAAAGAAGCTCCGGTTTCTGTGTTTTACAGGCCTATTTATAAGGTTTAAGGACACCTAGAAACCTTAACTTGCAAAACAAAACCCTAACCCTACTTTCCAAAATAGATTTTGCCGTTTTACTGCATGCGTGCGCTCGATCACACACTGGTGCACTCGAGCCTAATTCTTGTGCGCACAAGTGCTGGTGCACTCGATCGCACACTTCTGTGCTCGATCGCACTATGTGCAGTTTCTAGTTCTTCCAGTTTTTGTTCTTCAAACCAAACAATGCTCCATTTTCTTCAATAACCTAGGAAAACACAGAAAGCACAGAAAAGATATAAAATAGCATGAAATAACACAAATAGGAACTTAACAAATGTAAATTAAGGGGCTTAAATACGAATATTTAAGCATTTATCATATATAGCATCGCTTTAATAAAAAAAATGCTTATCACTCTTGTACGTAGTTGTTGATGCCGAAAATCTGTCGAGCGCACGAAATAGCAGCAAAAGGCCGAAGAAAACCTCAGAGAGCTTATTCAATATCGTCTAGCATCGGGGAGAGAGGCTTCGAACCTATATATCCAGGTTCAACACGGCTGCTTGGGAAATCCCAGACCTCGACCCTAATGTCCAAATACTGGCGTTCAAAAACAGACTGAGATCTAGGGTCTTTAGTTCTAAACTCACCAGGTGTCCACCTAAAGATATGAACGAAATCTTGGCCTGAGCCGAGAGATACATGTTGGCAGAGGACGATCAAGCTTTTTGAAGGGAAATAGAATGAGAGACAGAGAAAAAAAGGAAAGACCTCGACCCCTACAGAGGAACAGCCAAGAGGCCTCATCAGGAAAGCAGATACAAGCCCCATACCTGGTTCGACAGCTTCACCCCTCTCAATGCATCTAGAACCAACGTCCTAATACAGCTACAGAACAAGTCAGTTCTCCAAAGGCTTTCTAAGCCGCAACACCTCAGTGGGGATCAGAGAAAGTGGTGTCGATTCTACAGGAACTACGGGTACGACACCGAAGAATGCCATAGTTTGAAACTGTAAATCGAAGCCCTCATCAGTCGGGGGCACCTGAAGGAGTTCACTGGGTCTCAGGGAAGAGAAATGCTTGCCCAGCCAAGAGGGGACTCCGGACACCCTCTGCTTCCACAGCAGGAGCGACAGGACCTCAAAAAACCCTAAGCTCGGGCTGTAAGGACCTAGTCAAAGAAACTAAGAGGTAGCAGTGACTAGGGTTATCAAAACAATTTGCGAAGGCCCGACTGTCGGAGGTAGCTCGGGGCAAAGCAGCAAAGCATACGCTAGAACTATAGCCTCAGTCAGCGGCCCCCATAAACAGAGAAAGTCAAGCCTAGTAATCTCTTTCACAGATGATGATTCGGAGGGAGTACAGATCCCACACGATGATGCGGTGGTAGTCTCTCTCTTAGTGGCCAACCAAGAAGTGAGGCGCACCCTGTTAGACAACGGGAGCTCAGCGGACATTATATTGTATAATGCATTCCACTGTATGCAACTGAAAGAAGAGCGGTTAGAACCGGCCCCCACTCATCTCTACTGTTTTGATGGAACCCCAGTGATCCCAAAAGAAAGCGTAGTCCTCCCTGTCATTGCAGGAACGACACCACAGACAATCACGGTTCAAACCACATTCTTGAAAGTCAAACATCCATCGTCTTACAGTATGATCCTCGACCGGCCCACCCTCAACAAGCTGAAGGCAGTTGACTCTACCTACCATCTGAAGGTCAAGTTCCCTACCGACAAGGGAGTAAGAGTGGTTAGAGAGGACCAGCAAGCCTCACGGCCCTATTATCTAAACGCTATTAAGGAAAGAAAGAAGGCCGAAACACTATTCTTCGAGTCAGAAGACCTCAAGGACGAAGTAAAGACTCCAAGAGGGCGACCCATGAAGGAGTTGACTTGGGCCTCCCTCGGTGAGGATCCATCCGAAACGGTTTAGGTCAGATCCAGTCTCCCAAAAAGCCACAGGAATGCACTCCTCACCCTCATTAGGAAAAATCAAGACTTGTTCGCTTGATCTGTGTCAGACATGCCCGGAATCGACTCTTAAACTATAGAACATCGATTGAACATAAACCCGAAGCATAAACCTATCATTTAGAAGAAAATAACATTCATCCCAGAGCGACAGGTCACCATCAAGACAGTGGTAGAGAAGTTGCTATAGGCCAAATTCATCCAAGAAGCAAATTACCCTGACTGGGTGTCCAATGTGGTAATGGTCCGAAAAGCCAATGGCAAGTGGTAGATCTGCATCGACTTCACCAATCTAAACAAGACTTGTCCAAAGGACATTTTCCCTCTACAGCCAATCGACCAGCTGGTGGACGCTACCTCAAGGCATAAGCTCCTCACCTTTATGGATTCATATTCCGGATACAACCAGAGCCTTATGCACGAACTCGATCAAGACAAAATCGCATTTGTCACTAGTCAACGACTGTACTGCTACAAGGTCATACCCTTCGAACTCAAAAACATCGATGCAACTTATCAAAGGTTAGTGAACAAGATCTTCAGGGAGCAAGTTGGGCAGAACATGAAAGTCTATGTAGGTGACATTTTGGTCAGCAGCACGGAACCATGACTCTGACTTAGAAGAGGCATTCGAAGTATTGCACAGACCTAAGATGAGGTTAAACCCAGTAAAATGCGCATTTGGAGTGACTGAAGGAAAATTCTTGGGCTTCATGGTCACTCAAAGAGGGATAGAAGCCAGCTCAGAGAAAATAAAAGCCATCATCGATATGACCCTTCCCAAGACTGTGAATGAAGTGTAATGGCTCACCGGACGAATAGCAGCCCTAAACCGCTTTATATCTAAATCCGAGGAAAGGTGCCTCCCTTTCTTCAAGGCCATCAGGAAGGAAAAAGATTTTGCTTGGACAGAAGAATGTCAGGAAGCGTTCGAGGAGCTGAAAAAGTACATGAGCTCACCCCCGTTCTTGTCCAAACCTCTCCTAGGTGAAGAACTGTTCCTGTACCTATTGGCTGGAAAAAGTGCCATATCCTCCGTCCTGATCCGAGAAGAAGCAGGCGCCTAAAAGCCTATTTATTACGTCAGCAAAATTCTCCACGAAGCAAAAGCAATATATCCTCTAATAGAGAAAGTAGCCTACACCTTCATAATTGCAGCGCAAAAAATTTGGCCCTATTTTCAAGCATACACTATCATCCTCCTAACGAGCCAGCCCCTGAGACAAGTCCTCCACAATCTCGATGTCTCCGAGAGAATGGTTAAGTGGTCTGTGGAGCTCGGAGAGTTTCACATCCAGTATTGGCCTTGGAAGGCGGTCAAGAGTCAAGTTCTCGCCGACTTCATCGTTCGACAGACCCTCCCAATAGATCCAGATGAATGAGCAAATTCGAAACCAGATGAACAAGCTCCAAGGTGGACCCTTCATGTGGATGGATCCTCGAATACTGCCGAGAGTGGGGCAAGACTTATCTTCTGCAGCCTGGATGGTTTCATCATCGAATATGCCCTAATATTCGAATTCCAAGCCTCCAACAATGAGGTGGAATACGAAGCACTGCTCGTAGGTCTGAAACTAGCAAAAGCGGTAGCTGCCGAGACTTTAGACGCATACAGTGATTCACAACTGGTGGTAAGTCAAATGGCGGGGGAATTCGATGCTCAACGAAAAAAAATCGCCAGGTACCTTAAGAAGGCAAGGGAACTCGCCACCGTATTCAAAACGTTCTAGATAACCCACGTCCCACGGACTGAGAATTCTAAAGCGGACACTTTGGCTCGGCTGGCCTTTTCTCGACATCTCGAGCCAACTCAAGCAGTATACCTCGAGACCCTCACCATCCCAAGCATCGATGAAGTTTCTGTACTGCCATTGACGCAAGAATAAACATGGATGGACCCAATCCTCCAGTACTTAAAAGATGGGGAACTCCCCGAACAAAGAAACGAGGCAAGAAAGCTAACCTCTCACGCATCCCGATACACAGTCATGAACAAATAACTATATAAAAGAGCCCTAACTACTCCTTACCTAAGGTGTCTCAATCCGGTTGAAGCCAACTACACTATTCGAGAAGTCCACGAGGGAATATGCGAGAATTATCTCGGGGGCCAGGCCCTAGCCTTCAAGGTGCTTCGACAGGGGTATTACTGGCCCGGAATAAAGAAAGACGCCAAAGATTTGGTCCAGAAGTGCAAAAGCTACCAGCAATACTCTATCGTACCCCACTAACTGGAAAACCTTCTTACCTCGATCGCAAGCCCTTTCCCCTTCACCATGTGGGTAATGGACATACTTCGCCATGTGAGTTTTAAATTACTTGCAAGCGCACGAATTGTTTGCAATATAGTGTTTGTGCAAGTGCGAGGTAGAATCCACAGGGAATTGCGTTGTGAAAATATAATTTTATCTAAACTAACCTTATCTTAACCTAGTTCTGAATTTTGAATTGTATTTTTGCAAAAGAAATATAAACTTAAACTAAATTGGTTTAAAGCAAATGATAAAAAGACTAAGGTTTCTGAATCTACCCCGCCGAAGTTAAGCATATATCTCAATGTTATAACAATAGCCTATTAAAACATTCTATGAATCCAACTTAAAACAAAAAAACAACGAATATCCCGATTAAACCAAAAGCATCCAATGTATCCGCTTTTAACAAATCACAAAGGAAATCCAATTTAATCGAAAATGATTCGATGTATCCATCAGATGAAAAACAAGGAATATCCAATAAAACAATTTAAACACAATCAATCATAAGATTCTACTCAAATAATTGACAGAATATTTATACTAAAAAAACATCAGAATTGTATAAACAAAACTGAAATTAATATGCCAAACAACAGCGAGGCTTCATCTTCAACCTTAGTTAAAGATTCTAGCCACTCATAGTTATGAAACTATAATTCATAATAAAAGTGCTAAACATTTAAACTAAACAAAACAAAATGAAAAGAAATATTTACTATACAAGGGAGAAATTCCACTTACTGTTGGGTGGCGCTTCCCCTCATGGTAGCAAAGCCTTTGGGATCCACCAGAATGCTAGCAGACGTCCACCGGATTACACCAAATGGCACCAAGAATTGCACACCGAATGATGAAGTCAGATGGTGTTTATATAGGGGGAGTCTCGAAGCACTATAGGTTTCAGATTCGATGTGGGATACTGTTCGAGTGTGATCAATCGCATAATGGTGCGATTGATCGCATGTGCACTCGATCGTATGTCTGTTACGATCAATCGCAGATGCACTAAACTGCAAATATTTCGATGTGGAATGTTGACCATGCGCTCAATCGATCGCACAAGGTATCCTCAGCTTTGCTCTTGAAGCTTGATCTCCCAAAATGCTTCATTTTCTCCACAAACCTATAAAAATACACAAAACACAGAAAATACATAAAATAAAGGGAAATAATACAAACTAAGAGCTTAACACATATAATTTAAAGGCTTAAATATACAATATTTAAGACTCATCAAATACCCCCAAACTTATATTTTGCTAGTCCCTTAGCAAAACAAAATAAAAAACTAAATGAAAAACAAAGAATCATAAAGATAAGTTCAATACTCATGGTATCCAAAAATTTAAGGAGCACTCAAAATCATGAAATTCGTTCATGAGCAAACTTAAAAAATCTAACCCATTTTCACAATGAATAAGAGTTTAAAACCTAATTACTTACAAGAGGCATGCTAAGACATCACAAGCTCGAATCAATATAAAGTGAATTAGAATATACTGACGAGGTGTCCAAATAAGTTCAATGTATAATATTTCTACATCTCAAGATTCACAGAATTTCTCAATAGAATGAACAATGATGGCATAGTTTTATTTTCTTTTTTTCTTTTCTTTTTCTTTTCTTTTTTAATAAGGCTCTGCTATGTTTAGTTCCCTTAAGCTTTCTAATTGACCCATGTAACGAGTGTTGAGTCAATGACTCCCAAACCAGATTGTTTTAGGGCATTAGGTGTAAAGACACCCCTAAGGACTTACTAACTCGAGTAAAAAATGCTACAAAACTAAACTGGCCTTAATACTACCAAGCAAAATTTCCACCTTTTGACGTGAACACTCCCTGCTTACTGAGGCAAGAGATCCAGTTACTCAGTGAAAAGTTTCGCAATAATCATTATGAATAAAATTCTCACATTTTGACGTGAACACTCACTGCTTACTGAGGCAAGAAGTCCAGTTACTCAATGAAAAGTTTATTTATGATAATTATTTTTTTTATGCCCAAGTGTTAATCCCACAAGTCATCCCGTTTTAGTTAAGATAAGAAACATACAATTAACATCATATGTCACCCTCACACAAATATGTGCTAATGCACGTGTTAGATTGGCTCAAACATGTGAATTCTCAAATGCCTAAAGTAAGTAACTAAAGTTTAAACTCCATCATCAGATCATGTGTTCAAAGTTTTAAACTCACTAATGAAATCACATCACCATTTTTCAGATCAACCAAAATTTTCAGACGAACATGAACATGCATTTATCTTCACGAAGAAAAAACAACAATAAATTAGGACAAAATGTGTGTAACGTGTCTCTCATACCCCCAAACTTAAATGATACATTGACCCCAATGTGTGAATAATATGGAAAGAGCTGACCTGGGATATGGAGAACTATCTGGACTGGTATGGCTCATAGCATACCTCCAAACTTGAACTGAAGTACGTGTTGTCCCTGAAAAATAAAGACTGGAAAACAAAAAATACTGGAAACACACATTAATCATAAATATGTAAAATAATAAACAAAGAAAAAAGATAAGCTGTGGGGTGCCTCCCATGAGCGCTAAGTTTAAAGTCTTCAGCTAGACTCTTCCTAGTGGATGATATTCAATCTGAGTAAATAGGATCCTCCAACAATATTGTCTCAATGTCTGGACTCCTCAACTCCAAGAATGGTTTTAGCCTCTGTCCATTTACCTTGAAAGTGTTACCATTCTTTGGATCCTCAATCTTGATGGCCCCATGAGGAAAAACTGACCGAATAATAAATGGGTCTGTCCAACGAGATTTGAGCTTGCCTGAAAAAAGATACAAGTGTGAATTATCAAGAAGAACTTTTTGACCCGGCTCAAAAGCTCATCTCAAAATGTGTTGGTCATGAGTCTTCTTCATTTGTGCCTTGTAGGACCGTGCACAATCTTATGCATCATTCCGTAGCTCCTCTAATTCATTGAGTTAGAGCTTCTTTTGTGTGCCAGCCTTCGAAAGATTGAAGTTCAACTGCTTGATAGCCCAATAGACTCTATGCTCTAATTCAACCGGAAGGTGACATGCCTTTTCGTACACAATACAATAGGGAGACATGCTAATTGGCGTCTTGAAGGTTGTCCGATATGTCCAAAGTGCATCAGTCAATCGCAGAGACCAATCCTTTCTACTAGGGTTCATAGTTTTCTCTAAAATATGTTTGATCTCGCGATTAGAAATTTCCACTTGTCCACTCGTCTTCGGGTGATATGGACTGGCAACCTTGTGTGTGATGAAATACTTCTTCATCAACTGCTCAAAAATCTGGTTGCAAAAGTACTTACCTCCATCACTTATGATTGCTCGAGGTGTACCAAATCGAGCAAAAATAGTGTCCTTAAAAAACTGGACCACAACTCTGTGGTTATTGGTCTTGCACGCAATGGCCTCCACCCACTTGGACAGATAGTCCACAGCAACTAGAATGTGCAAGTAGGCAAAAGAGTTTGGGAACGATCCCATAAAATCAACGCCCCACACGTCAAAAATCTCAACAATCAGAATAGGGTTGAGGGGCATCATATTCCTTCTAGAAAGACTCCCTAGCTTTTGGCAACGCTCATAAGATACACAACAGGTGTGATAGTCTCGGAACAGGGTCGGCCAATAAAATCCACAATGCAAAATCTTTGCAGCGGTCTTTTTAGCACTGAAATGGCCTCCACAGGCATGATCATGACAAAAGGCGATGACATTAGATTGGTCATGCTCAGGAATACACCTTATGATGATCTGATCGGGACAATACTTGTACAGGTAAGGATTGTCCTAGAAAAAGTATTTTACCATGGCTAAAAACTTTGATTTATCTTGCCGCCCCCAATACAAAAGCATGTGTCTGGTGACAAGATAGTTCACTATATCAGCAAACCATGGCGCGGAACTGTGAGCAATGTGCATCAATTGCTTATCAGGAAAAGTATCAGAAATGGGAGTGGCGGCCTCAGTGAAATCCACAATCAATCTAGACAAACGGTCTGCCACCACATTTTCTGAACCTTTCTTCTCACGAATCTCGATGTCAAACTCTTGAAGTAGCAAGATCCATAGGATAAGACGAGATTTAGCATTTTTTTTTAAAGAAAAGATACTTCAAGGTTGCATGATTCGAGTAGATAATGACCTTAGATTCTAACAAGTAGGATCTAAACTTGTCTAATGCAAAAATGACTGTTAATAACTCCTTCTTAATGGTAGAGTAATTAAGTTGTGCGTCGTTTAGAGTTCGACTTGCATAATAGATAACATGGGGAAGTTTATCAACATATTGCCCCAAAACAACTCCAACAGCATAGTTTGATGCGTCACACATAATCTTAAAAGGCACACTCTAGTTGGGTGGCTGAATAACGGGTGTGGACGTCAGAATCTTCTTCAGATCCCCAAATGCTTTCTTATAGTCCTTATCAAATATAAACGGGGCATCCTTCAACAATAACTTGCACAAAGGCCTGGTGATTTGGCTGAAATTCTGGATAAATCGCCTATAGAAACCTGCATGGCCCAGAAAAGAACGAACCTCCTTCACCGTACGTGGGGGTGGAAGGTTGGAAATCAAGTCCACCTTCACTTTGTCGACCTTAATCCCTCGATGAGATATGACATGCCCCAGTACAATTCCTTGCTTGACCATAAAATGGAACTTCTCCCAATTAAGCACCAGGTTCTTCTCCTTGCACCGCACTAAAACCAAAGTGAGACGGTGCAGGCACTCCTCAAATGATGAACCAAAGACAGAGAAGTCATCCATGAAAATTTCTAAGATCCACTCTACCATGTCAGAGAATATGCTGACCATACACCGCTGAAAAGTAGCGGGTACATTGCATAACCCAAAGGGCATGCGACGGTAGGTGAATGTCCCAAAAGGACATGTAAACATCGTATTCTTCTGAACTTCAGGGTCCACGGGGACCTAGTTATATCCAGAATAACCATCCAAAAAGCAATAATACTCGTGCCCAGCCAAACGCACCACCATCTGATCAATAAATGGAAGTGGAAAATGATCTTTTCTTGTGGCAATGTTCAGCTTACGGTAGTCTATACACACTCTCCACCTTGACTGAACATGAGTTGGCACCAACTCGTCGTCCTTATTCTTTACTACCGTCAATCCCGCTCGCTTGGGCACGGCATGAATCGGGCTCACCCACTTGCTATCAGAGATGGGATAAATGATCCCTACATCTAACAGCTTAATTACTTCTGCCCTCACAACCTCTTGTATAGCTGGGTTGAGCCTTCTTTGTGGCTCCCTCGATGGCTTGGCATTCTCCTCCAAATATATCTTGTGCATTACCACCGAGGGGCTGATTCCCTTAATATCCTCTATAGTCCAGCCAATAGCTTCCTTGTGCTCTCTTAAAACATCTAATAATTTCTCCTCTTGAACCTCACCCAAATTTGAAGCTATAACCACAGGCAAACAATCTGCTGGACCTAGGAACTTATACTTAAGATTATCCAGAAAAGGCTTAAGTTCCTTCTTGTGGGGTTCAGGTGCTACCGTTTCCTCCGTCCCATTGCTTTCTTGAGGATCAGACTCCAAAATGGCATTCACTTGCTCGTGTAATTTATTTAAGCCCAAGTCCTCTCCAAAGTGAGCAAAGCATGCCTCTAAGGGATCCTCAATGCTTGATTCGATCACAGTCTCCTCAAGAATCTCCTCTATCAAGCATACATTTCTCACTTCATCATACTCTAGTGGTTGCCTAGTGATATAAAAGATGTTTAACTCCACTGTCATATTTTCGAAGGAAATCTTCATCATCCCTGTCCTACAATTGATCAGGGCGTTAGCCGTGGCTAAGAATGGTCACCCTAGAATAAGCAGTATCTGAATCCCTACATTCTGAACCGGCTCTGTATCAAGCACAATAAAATCCACAGGGAAATAGAACTTATCTATTTTTATCAAAACGTCCTCAACTATTCCCCGTGGTATTTTCACTGACCTGTCAGCCAATTGAAGCATTGTGTTTGTGGGCTTCAATTCTCCTAACCCTAACTGCAGATAGACTGAGTAAGGCAGAAGATTCACACTTGCTCCTAGATCCAATAGAGCCCTCTCGATCTAGCTGACTCCTATCGTGCAAGAGATGGTAGGACTCCCCGGGTCCTTATACTTGATGGGTAGCTTGCACTGAAGGATTGAGCTAACTTGCTCGGCCATAAATGCTTTTTTCGGGACATTCATCCTCCTCTTGATAGTGACCAAGTCCTTTAAAAACTTGGCATATGACGACACTTGATGGATGGCATCCAAAAATGGGATATTGATTTGGACTTGCTTGAATACCTCCAAAATTTCCTCATACTTCCCTCCTTTCTTGGGTGCCTGTAATCTCTCAGGGTAGAGCCCTTTAGGTATAAATGACCTAGGAGGGTCCTTCACAGTAGGTGTGGCTGTAGATGGCTCAGCATCTCTCTTTTCCTTATTGCCACCTTCTCTCTCTCACCCAAGTGACTTGCAATTTTCCCTATTTGACTCTGCAGCTTGGCATTTGCTTGGGTGTTTACCACTGTTGCACTCCTCACACCACTCATATTTTGGCTAGTCGTCTTCATGAACTCCTTAAGAGTGTCCTCTAGTGACTGTGAAACTGGTGCTGGTGTTTGAGTGGGTGCTTGATAAGCAAGTGATGGTGCTAGATGGGCAGAACGACCATGACTATGAATTTGTGGGGAAAATCCAGGAGGATACTGATTGTGACCATGATGAGGGGTTCCTCCCTGATTCATTGGTTGGTTCTTCTTCCATGAAAAATTTGGGTGTTTCCACCACCCTGGATTGTACGTCTCGGAGTACGATCCATTCGACTGCCTTCGATAGTCATTGAAAGCATTTACTTGTTCCATAGGATACTCTGCAAAAGCCAGCATTGATGGACAATTTTGTGCTAGATGCATGGGACTACCACAGATGGAACAACTATCAACATTGAATGTGTTGCCAGCATTGATGGACTGGCCCACAGTGAGAGCGTCAATCCTCTTAGTGAGAGCATCTAACTTTATCCTCAGGTCAGTGTCCTCCTATACCTCATAGATGCCTCATCTCTTGGGAGCACGAGTGGATTTATCTTGACAGCTTGAAAAATCCCACTGTTGCGAGTTATCAGACAACTTGTCCAACTCCTTGTATGCTTCCTCCCCCGTCAGACTCAAGAATGCCCCCCCATTCATAGACTCGATCATGCTACGGTTGGGTTGAGTCAACCCTTGGTAAAAGAACTGAACGAGTCTCCACTTTTCATATCCATGTGGAGGACATCTGATCAGTAACTCTTTGAAGCGCTCCCAGTTCTCAGAGAACTTCTCATCCTCGTCCTGAGTGAAAGAACTAATCTCCTTTCGGCACTCATTCACTCTAGACATTGGGAAAAGCTTATGATAAAATTTACTAAGCAAGTTTTCCCAAGATGTGATAGACCCGGGCATGTTGGAATCCAACCACGCCCTAGCTCTATCGTGAAGAGAAAAAGGGAAGAGTCGAAGATGGACAGACTCCTCAGAGAATTTCTGGAATTTGAATGTAGCACAAATATATTTGAACTTCTTCACATGACTATAAGGGTTCTCAAGATCTAAGCCATGAAATGAGGGTAGGAGTTGGATGACATGTAGCTTTAAATCAAAATGGGTGGCATTGGTAGGTGAAAACACTATGCAATAGGATGAATTAGTCGCAACGGGTGCGAACAAATCCCTAAGAGATGTAGTGGAGTCCACGTTCCTAGCTCTAGGTTGCTCTACATGTTCCGGATGATTTATATTCCTAAAATTTTCTCCCATTTCAACTGTCTCTCTTTCAACTAGTGCTCTTTTCTGTCTCCTAAGAGTTCTTTCTAAGTCGGGATCTAAATGTATCAAATCTAAATTCAGGGATCTCCGACCAAGCATACACAGCACAAAAAGCACTAAAATAATCTAACCAGCAGAAATTTGCAAAAATATTTTTTTTTTATTATTTTTTTATTTAACAACGCAAATAGAAATAAATAAAATTGTAAACAGGAAAATCAAACAACAATATTGCTAACTAACTAGTAGAAAAATAAAATTAATTCAGACAAAAATTTCACTAACCAAACAATTCCCCGGCAACGGCGCTAAAAACTTGTTGTGGGTTTCAAATTACTCGCAAGCGCATGAATCGTTTGCAATATAGTGTTTGTGCAAGTGCGAGGTCGAATCCACAGGGAATTGCGTTGTGAAAATATAATTTTATCTAAACTAACCTTATCTTAACCTAGTTCCGAATTTTGAATTGTATTTTTGCAAAAGAAATATAAACTTAAACTAAATTGGTTTAAAGCAAATGATAAAAAGACTAAGGTTTCTGAATCCACCCCGTCGAAGTTAAGCGTATATCTCAATGTTCTAACAATAGCCTATCAAAACATTCTATGAATCCAACTTAAAACAAAAAAACAACGAATATCCCGATTAAACCAAAAGCATCCAATGTATCCGCTTTTAACAAATCACAAAGGAAATCCAATTTAATCGAAAACAATTCGATGTATCCATCAGATAAAAAACAAGGAATATCAAATAGAACAATTTAAACACAATCAATCATAAGATTCTACTCAAATAATAGACAGAACATTTATACTAAAAAAATATCAGAATTGTGTAAACAAAACTGAAACTAATATGCCAAACAACGGTGAGGCTTCATCTTCAACCTTAGTTAAAGATTATAGCCACTCATAGTTATGAAATTACAGTTCATAATAAAAGTTCTAAATATTTAAACAAAACAAAACAAAATGAAAATAAATATTTACTATACAAGGGAGAAATTCCACTTGCTGTTGGACGGCGCTTCCCCTCGTGGTAGCAAAGCCTTCGGGATCCACCAGAATGCTAGTAGACATCCACCGGATTACACCAAATGGCACCAGCAATTTTACACCGAATGATGAAGTCAGATGGTGTTTATATAGGGGGAGTCTCGAAGCACTATAGGTTTCAAATTCGATGTGGGATACTGCCCGAGTGCGATCGATCGCATGTGCGCTCGATCGTATGTCTATTACGATCGATCGCAAATGCACTGAACTGCAAATATTTCGATGTGGGATGTTGAACATGCGCTCGTTCGTAGGCAGGTGCGCTCGAGCACAGATGCGCTAGATCACATGTCTCGTGCGATCGATCGCATAAGGCATCCTTGGGTTTTGCTCTTGAAGCTTGATCTCCCGAAATGATTCATTTTCTCCACAAACCTATAAAAATACACAAAACACAGAAAAGACATAAAATAAAGGGAAATAATACAAACTGAGAGCTTAACACATATAATTTAAGGGCTTAAATATGCAATATTTAAGACTCATCACCCCACCAATTAGCAAACCATCTTACCTCGATCGCAAGCCCTCTCCCCTTCTCCATGTGGGTAATGGACATACTTGGCCCCTTCACAGGAGCTTCCGAACAAAAAAAGTATCTCATCGTAGCCATCGGCTATTTCAATAAGTGGGTCGAAGCGGAACCACTAGCCAGCATAAGGGACTATCAGACCCGAAACTTTGTCTGAAAGTCCATCGTGTGCCTGTTCGGTATACCTCGGGTGTTGATCACCGATAACGGGAAGCAATTTGATAGCATTCGATTCAAGATATTATGTGAAAACCTCTACATCAAGCACCGATTCTCATACGTTGGATAACAACAGGCTAACGGCCAAGCCGAGGTGACCAATAGAACGCTTCTGCAAGGCATCAAGAGAAGACTTGACGAAGCAGATAAACAATGGGCCGACCAGCTCCCCAATGTCCTCTGGGCATATCGGACGACTGCTCGTACTCCAACAAGAGAAACCCTATTCTTCATGGCATACAGCTCGGAAGCAGTCATCCTCTTTGAAATCGAGGTACCCTCGATACACTAGCAATATTTCAAACAAAATGATAATGAAGAGTGCTTGCGAATGAACAACGACTTGATTGACGAAGCCCGAGACAAAGCTCAAATCTGCTTGGCCGCATACCACAGGTTCGAAATAGGAACTTCAAGCTGCATGACCTCATCCTTTGGAAGAGAGAAGTATCCTGTCCTCGGGAAACGGGGAAGCTCTTTCCAAACAGGGAAGGCCTATACTGGATCAGAAAGGTATGTCGAGTGAGCAGCTTCGAACAAAATGAGCTAAGAGGCAAGTTTATCCCGCACACCTGGAACACGAAAAATCTTCGCAAATTCTCTCAGTAACCTGACTCGAGGCTTAATCTACTCCGACTCGTTAATGTAAATTATAGAAAGCATAAAGAAAATAAAAAAGGGTCAAATTCACAAAAACTAGTTTCATTAAGTACGATTACAAAAATGGGCACTATTGGCCCTAACATACAAAAAAAAAGAAAAAAAAAGCTGTCCAATTCTTCATGAAGAGGCTCTTCCTCGGGTGCTTCCCCGGACCCATCTTCAGTAGTCTCTTCGGCTTCCTTAACACTGGCAGTAACCCCTTCATTTTCACCTGAAGTCTCCAGCTCAAGGTCAGAAAAGTCAATTTTGGGGAAAAGGGTCTCGGCTTTCCTCTTGGCCTCGTAGAAGCCCCCAAGGAATTGCCCCCGGCTTCCTCAATCAGAGCCTCTTTGAAGAAATCAGAGTCTTTGAAAGAAGCCAGGGCATCCTCCACTGCCTTCCGTGCAGCCTCCTACCTTACCCGTCGCTCAGAAGCAAGGGTCGCATCCCTCTCAGCCTTGAAGACGTCTCCAACCGTATGCAAGAGGTCATTCTCCTTGGCTTCTTTCTCCCTGGCCCTTTTAGTCACGTTTAAGAAAATCTAAAGCGTCTGGACGAACTCTTGGCTTTCCTCCAACCTCTGCTAGTACTTCTCCAGCATGTCCATGCTTCGATGGGACAGCACACCAAGGAGCACGCCAAACTGACACAAGCAAGAAAACTGGTTAGTGAAGAAAAACAGTTGAACAAAAAAAGAACCAAGGAAAAAAGTGAGGGAACTGTTACCTGAGAGGTCATGGCCTCGGCTGCAGAGCAATGCCCCTCAAGGGGCTTCCGAGAGAGTTCCAGCATATCACGTGGAGGGATCCCCATGATAAGGTTCTCTCAAGCCACCCTTGGGTGGGCAAAGACCGAATCATCGACCTTCAACGCCCACCGAGGAGTGAAGGAAGCTGCGGAGGCAAGAACCCCTCTTGACGAGGATGGGCCCGGAGGAGGCTCAGCTAAAGGCTCCATCGGTGAAACCCTCAGCTATGGAAGTGGCCTCAGAGGGCTCTCCACTGCAAGAGGGACTGGAGAAGACGCCCGAACCCTCTTCTGTGAACCTTGGACTAAGGTTGGGTCTTTTCCTTTGTAGGCCCTTATACTCTCCTTGATCATCTTCTTGGCCCTCTCCTTGGCCTTAGCCGCCAGTTCTGTTTCTGCAAAAAGGGGAAAAGCATTAATACTTAAAATATAGAAAGAGGAAATAAAGTCAACTAAAAATAAAAAAGAACAAACGGTGAGATTACCGTGCTCTATGCTCGCCACGGGGAAGACAAGTTAGAGGCTGCGCCTTGCTAGCTCTTCGTTGTCATAAAGAACTTCAACATCTAAGGGCGCGACCAATATTTCCCTCAACGTCTCTTGCTCTTGATGCAGGAGGCGTGGCTTCTTACATTTGCTCACCCGGTCCAAGCTCTAGCAGAGAGGGACTTGAAAACTTTTGGCACTCCGAACAAAGAAGAACGATTTCTCCCATTTTTTGATAGAGGATGGCTGATTCTTCAGCACTCTCCTCTTGGCCCTCGAGCTGACAACCATCCACATAGTCTGCCCATGCTTACTTATCTAGAAGTGGGCCTTGAAGACGTTGATGTTTATTAGACCGTCCACTTTCGTACACATGGCAGTAAAAGCTATAATGAGGCACACCAAGTTGGGCACCAATTGGCACAGTGCTATACCAAAGTATCTTAGCACCATGCAGAAGAAATGGTGGAGGTGAAACCTAAGCCCAGCCTTCATGTGTTGTTCATAAATGCACAGCTCATAAGGCACGCGGCCCGAAAAAGGGTCACAAGCCTTCTCCCTACCCTCTGGTGCCCTGAGGGCAAACTTTACCAGATTGCGGTAGACCCTCCTCATGACTTCCAGCTCCTCTTTCCCTGTAATGTTGGACACTGAGTTAGCCGCGAACAACCATTGCTCCCTCTCCTCAACCACTATGTCCCCCTTGATCTCCGCCAACGTCCGATGGGCCTCATCCTCATTCTCAGAAAGGTCCCCCTCCTAACTTTCCTCATCCTCCTCTCCAGGGATGAAGGGAACCATGGCAAGTGGGCCCTCCTGAGGAACGACCTCCACTGAGGATTCGTCTTTACTGGAAGAGGTACTTATGGCCTTCTCCAGCTCTCGTGATAGATCCCCACTATCCTTACCACCACTATTAATTCTAAGCTCATATATGGTAAAAAGATAAGAAGACTCACCAAGAGGTTGTTCGTGACTCGTGTACATGGCCTCAGTCTCCTCGCTGCAAGCACCCCTCCAACGATCACCACCTAACCTCAAGCTCTTCTAGTGACCTCGATCAACTCCGAGCAATCTACCAAGCCCTCATTCCAAATCTCCAAACCAACTTTGTGCGCTCTCAAGAACTCGAAGTAAGAAAGCAAGAAGTGAAGTGAGTAGAAGAGGGGAAGAAACCGCCCTTATATAGGGTTAAAGGCATCATGAACGAGGGGTATTAATCCCCTTACAGCTGAAGAGACGTGACCCTTGATGTCACCAAGACACCGTTTGCTCTCCCCAAAGCTCCAGCTGCTAAAAAGGTACGGCGCCTCCTATACACTAAGCGTCGTTCGCTCTCTCTTAAGTAAAAAGCGGGTAATCAAATAAATGCACGTCGCCATTCGAAAAGCAGTCGCCCCCATTTAATGCATTCAGACACCATGAAAAGAAGGAACCCTAGAGGGCCTAAAAGGAGGAAGCCCCAAGTAGCTCAAATAAAAAGCCTAAGAGAGAGAAGCCCAAAGGAACCTAAGGATAAAAGGCCCTAGGAAACCAAGAGAAGAGAAGCCCAAAAGTCTCCTAGAATCTCCAAGTCCGAATATATGAGCTGTTTGTCACATGCTCAGCCTAAAATCTCCAAGTCCGAGCGTGTGAGCTGCTTGTCACATGCTCGGCCTAAAATCTCCAAGTCCGAGCGTGTGAGTTGCTTATCACATGCTTGGCCTAAAAATCTCCAAGCCCAAGCATATGAGCTACTTGTCACATGCTCGACCTAAAAATCTCCAAGTACCGAGCATGTGAGCTGTTTGTCACATGCTCGGCCTAAAATCTCCAAGTCCGAGCGTGTGAGTTGCTTGTTACATTCTCGGCCTAAAATCTTCAAGTCCGAGCATGTGAGCTGTTTGTCACATGCTGGGCCTAAAAATCTCCAAGCCTAAGTATGTGAGCTACTCGTCACATGTTTGGCCTAGAATCTTCAAGTCCGAACGTGTGAGCTGTTCGTCACATGCTCGGCCTAAAAATCTCCAAGCCCGAGCGTGTGAGCTGCTTGTCACATTCTTGGCCTAAAAATCTCCAAGCCCGAGTGTATGAGTTGTTTGTCACATGCTCGGCCTAAAAATCTCCAAGCATCGAGTGTGTGAGCTGCTTGTCACATGCTCGGCCTAAAATCTTCAAGTCCGAGCCTGTGAGCTGCTTGTCACATGCTCGGCCTAAAATCTTCAAGTCTGAGTGTGTGAGTTGCTTGTCACATGCTCGGCCTAAAATCTCCCAGTTCGAGCGTGTGAGCTGCTTGTCACATGCTCAGCCTAGAATCTCCAAGTCCGAGTGTGTGAGTTATTCGTCACACGCTCAGCCCAAAGTTTTCGAATCTAAGCATGTGAGCAATGCTCGGCCTAAAATCTTATAAACGACTATTACTCCTAAGTACAAATACATGGCCACGAGACAGAATCATGCCATATTTCCTCGAAGTACACAAATGCTTGAGGAAGTGGGGGGCCTACAATGGTGCCCACAACAACCACGACCAATGGACCATCGACACATAGAGCCAATAGACCATCGACACGTGGAGTCATCTGCAGCCAATGGACCATCAACACATGGTGCCACATGTCACCAATAGGCCGCTAACACATGTTCGGTTTCTGTCTTACGGCCAGAAGACACGTGGAATAACCGGGTCACGCAATCGCCACGTCAAGGCGCGATAAACGGACCAAACCACGCCTGAGCACACGATCGTCTGGGCACGCGATCGCATGAGCATGCGACTGAGATTTCACTGCAGAAACACGGGATTACAGGAATTGAGCCATCCCTCCCACGTGATTGGCCTTAATATAAAAAAGCCTAAGGTATGTAGATCTAATCGATATTCTCTTCATTCTTTACAAATTCACCACACCAACAAACACTCCCCATTTTCTCTTGCTCTCGTGCTGATAAGAGCGTCTGAGTGTCTTCGGAGGCCTCTCCCTCCTCTCCTTCCGTGGACTCTCTAGTTCACCTATCCTATTTGTGCAGGTCTCAAGGAATTGACTTCGAGTCAACAGCGGTTCCTCGGCATCAACAGGGTGAATCCAAGAAAAAAGTAACAAAATGGTAGGAATGCTGTAATAAAAAAGGGCAAAGGTGATGGAAAGACCATTGAAATAACATCATCAATTTCTTTCTTTATGTAATTTCCATTTCAGTTGTGTAAAAAACTTGGAATCTATCAATTATGATATAGTTCCAGCAAAAAGAAGTGGTTTCCCCATTTAATTTCAATTTCCTCAAATGTTCAGCATTTCAATGTCACAGTCCAAGTCTCTGAGATTCTCATTTCTCAACAATAAATTATCCTCCCCTCTCTCTGCTCAATTACAACCGTCTGTTATGCATAGAGCATCCACCTACTGTAGGTTACCCACCGACTCAAATTGAGTAATTAATTTATTATGAATTTTTTTTCTTATAATTAATCATTTAAAGAGAAACGTGCAAATTCCCACTAATTTCCACATGCCGCCCAGAATTATACAGTCATAATCCGTGCCTCGGGGACCAGAGTCGTTAATAAATCAAGACCACCACCATTTCTGGCATGCCAAAGACTCTTATCAGTGGGGTCCCACGATTAGAGGGTAGCCATCAATCACCCAATTTATTTGGCTCCACTTTATTACGACTATCATCCCTCTGGTCTGTCTAGCAATACCCGTAAACTACAACTACCATCACGATTTATTATTGCCATCTAATTAATCTCTATAACCAAAGCTTGAAAAAGAAAAAAAATCAACTGTTCTTCTTTTTCCCGCGCTTTAATTCTAACCCCTTTTTTATTTTAATTTTTATCCTTTTTCTCATTTATTTTTATTTTTTTATTAGATATGAGATTTTTAATTTGTATCGATTTTTTATTTGTTTATTTTAATATTCATTTATTAAAATATAAATATAAATATAAAAATAAAATTTATTAAAATTAAACATTTTTAATCCATGCTGATTCATTCAATATCTATAAACCCGATCCACCCCACGCCACCGTTTCTTCAGTCTAATTTTTTTTAGTCAAAAGTTGTGCTCAGCTTTCTTTCTTTTCTCTAATAACGACAATCACTTTACAGCGATTTTGGGTTCAGTCTAAATTTAATTTTAAATTGATATTTATTTTTTTTATAAATTTATTAAAATTTTAATTAAATCAAATTAATTATTTATTTTTTTAAAATTTAATATGATTTAATTTAATTTAAATTTTAAAAAATAAATTTTAATTTAAAATTGTTTTAAGCTGCATGTAAACACCGCCTATATCCCCAATCCCAACCCTTTCTTTTTCTTCATTCTTTTATATTATTCATTCTCAAAAAACAAAAACCCACAAATCTCATGACCCAACTCACACTCTCTTCAGTTCCCATCTAACTAACAAAATGGATACAATCAAACCCAAATCAGCTCTCCACAAGAACAAGAACAAACTAGCAAGAACAATCCAAAGAGTAATCAACCTAAAGACCGCAACAAAAATCTCCTCCAACAATGGGATCGGAATTTGCATCCTCAGTAACTCACAAAACCACAAATTTGAAGAAGAAGATTACTCGATTACCGATAACAAGCACGGATACAAATCAAAAGCTAAGCAGAAGGCAGTATTGCAAGCTCTTGTGGCGAAAATCTTCGCTAGCGTCACTTCGATCAAAGCTGCATACGCTGAGCTGCAAGTTGCCCAGCATCCTTACAACAGCGACGCGATTCAGGTCGCTGATCAAGCAGTTGTCGATGAGCTCAAGGTCTTATCTGAATTGAAGCGAAGCTTCTTGAAGAAAGAGTTGAATCTTTCACCGCAGGTCACTTTGATGCTTGCAGAGATTCAAGAGCAACAGAGCTTGATGAGAACTTATGAGATCACAATCAAGAAACTGGAAGCTGAAGCAGAGAAGAACGAATTTGACATTGATTCGCTCAAGAAGCAGCTCGATGACTCCCTCGCGTTTAACAAATCACTGGAGAAGAAACTGAATGAGAGCGGATCTTTGTCAATGTTCGATAACGTTGAGTTTCCTACGGTGAATTACGGCCATTTCGCACAATTCCTTTACTACGTGTTGAGATCGTTGCGCTCTTTCGTGAAATTGATGGTTCGGGAGATGGAATTGGCTCGCTGGGACATCGACGCGGCTACTGAGACCATAGAACCCGGCGCGATATTCGCTAAGCCGAGTCATCGGTGTTTCGCGTTCGAGTCTTTCGTGAGCAAAGCTATGTTTGAAAGTTTCGACTCCCCTAATTTCTCGCTCCCTAGCGACTCTCTAGCTAACAAACTAAATTTCCGTGAGCACTTCAACATATTCAAGAAGCTCAATTCTGTGAACTCAAATCACTACCTATCACAAAACCCGAGCTCCTCGTTTTCGAAATTTACGCGGGTCAAGTACCTGAAGCTGGTTCACGCGAAAATGGAGTGCTCGTTTTTTGGGAATTTGAACCAGAGAAAGCTGGTGACCTCTGGTATGTTCCCTTCGGATTCTGCTTTCTTCGCGGCGTTCGCGGAGATGGCGAGGCGCATTTGGCTTTTGCATTGTTTGGCGTTCTCTTTGCACGAAGAGGTTTCCGTTTTTCAGGTGAAGAAAGGCTGTAGATTCTCTGAGGTCTACATGGAGAATGTAGCCGATGAATCTTTGTGCTCCGGCGAGAGTGCCGATTCCGGCACCGATATTCGTGTAGGTTTTACGGTCGTGCCTGGTTTCAAGATAGGCAAAAATGTGATACAGAGTCAGGTTTACTGGTCTCCGGTGGGTAAATGATGATATTTTAAAAAAATCCTCCTAAAACTGTGTTTATGAGGTGGACGGTAAATTAGACTAATCATATTTTGTTAAATTATTTGATAAATTTTTTTGACTTGATAAAATATAATTAGTCTACAGTATTAAGTAAAGTCTATTCAAGAATTAGTCTTTTTTAATTTGGTTTTTGTATTTTGTAAAAATGGTGATATATAACTGTAAATGTATGTTAGATGTAAAAAGTTTGGGAGATCTTCGCGAGATCCGTTGAGTTTATAAAAATGGGAGATATATTTTTCCCCTAGTAAGATTTGATTTTGGTCTTGTATTGTGGGATGACAAATGAGTTTATGATATCAATGAGCCACATCTATATGTTCGAGCTCGGAATTGCCTTGCTTTTCTACGTTCCCTTTCTCGATAATTGACGATATAAGCACTCAACATACAATCTTTCTATGCCTGTCATGTTTTTCAGTACAGGGAAAGGTTGATTTGGCCCATTTATATCACTAATCCTCCTGCATAAAATAAGCCATATTAAGCAAAACTATTAATAAATAAACAAAAAGAAATACTTACAAAGTTATTGGTTGGAATAAGGAGGGACCATACTCGCAACTCAACTAGATTATGTAAACCAGAAAGCATTTCTCTTCGATGATTCAAACATATTCCATATAATAACGATAGTCAGAAAATTAAAATATAAATCCATAAAAGTGTAACACCACAAACTCATTTTCAAAAGTGTTAACCAATGTTGTTTTTGGGTTCAGTCTTACATATAAACAGGACTTTTCACATGTGAGTCTTCATAAATCACAAACCACATAAATCAAACCAAGAATTCCAACTTATTGGAAGCTCAAATGCTATGATCAGCTTGTGAATTAGTACAAACTGGCCACACATCAACATGGTCGTGTAATGGTATTAGGATGGTATTTGATATTTTCTATGTTTTGCTTTGATATTTAAATTTATAATAATGTTCATAATTAAATAACATTTTTAAAAATATTTAACTTTAATTAAACACATTATAGGATGGTATAGTTTACTTTGTGGTTACGATCTAACAGAATTCTGCTAGTTCTTATTAGGACAAATGGACAATGTAGTGAAGGTGGGAAGTTTAGGTTACAAGTTGTCTAGTAGTGCAGATAGTAGGCCCAAATAACGAGACTTTGCAGTCATAAAATGCCATATTCTCGTGGTAAGGTGCGCTTAGGCCGTATACGTTAAGTCTGTGCGCTTGGTTCACGGGCTCTGTAAAAGCTAAGTGCCGAACATGCTTCATTCAGTTTTACTAGTACAACTTTTAGGTAAGAGTCTTGTGACTACCCAACACAACCTTTGGATTCCTAATTGCCATGACTTAACCCCTTGATGGCAATAATTGTTAAATGCATGACAGAACATTTTGCTATATTTGGGTCATTTTCCTTGTATTATAAGGGATCACGGTTCCCTGGAATTTATACCCAAAAAAAAAACTTATGAACAATTTATATATATTTTAATTATTATATTAAATTTAATAATTATTATTATGTGTAAAATCATTTAAATAAAATAAAATTGCTTAAATCTTTCTAATTTTATGTTCATTTCAATCAAAAATATTTCGCTTTTTTTTTCTTTTTCTATTTGTTCATTTTCTCTATTTAGGGTTCTAATAATAAAAAGAGACAGAAAACTACAATATTTTTTATTATAAAAAAACAATTTAGTGTTATTGTTTTCAATTTTAATATTGTCATGATTTTTTTTTCAAATTATAGATTTCATTATATTCATATTTCTAGTTAGAATCAATGGAGTTGAAAATAAATTAAAGCATGCCTACTCTTATAACATAATTTAAATAATTATAAAATATAATAAAAACATATACAACAAATAGATAAATGTTTATCCAGATTAAAACAAGTAAAATAAATAAACTATATCTTGAAAACAAGTTAGCAATATTTGATCAATGACGGTGAAAAGCTCATGTGAAACTTGCTATCACTAAAAAAAAAAATGAACAATAATAACCAATATGAACCACATAAAAAAAAATATGATAACACCAAGATAACTTTTATAAATCTAATTAGAAACTTTTAGTTTATTTTTTAATTTTTTTTTAAAAAAAAATTAGAGTTGTGGTTTTAACTATTTTTGGGATTCATTTGCTTTAAGTGATCTTGTTGGTTATTTTTTTTTAAAAAAAATAACAATTTTCTACATTTTTTTTCATTGTAAGAACCCCAAATAGAGAGAGTAAAGGAAGAAGAATAAAAAAAAAGAGAAGGAAAATATCTCATATGGAAAAGATCATAAAATTAAAAAAATTTAAACAATATAATATGAAATTTCATTTACTTTAAGTGGTCTTATTGATTTGATATAATAATAATTATTATATTCAATAAAATAGTTGAAATGTATGTAAATTGTCCTTATATTTCCGTACAAAATTGATAGAACCATGATCCCAATTTAAGAGCCATGTAGCTAGACGTGATACTGTTGGGAAGAGTTTATAAAAAAAATATGGTTTCGATAGATGTAAGTTAAAGTCAAACATAGGTAAAAATAGTTTGCGAAAAAAAAAAATTTTGTTTCAAAAAAATCTGTTTTTATTATTGTTTTATCAAACACCAAATAATTTTTAATTTCACTTATGTTTTACCGAAAACTATTTCAAAAATCTTTTTGTAAATTTTAAAACAAAACTACTGCTTTAAGTCAAATGGCACATGGCAAACATTCCATTTTAAAGGTTGAAATTGTGGTAAAACAACTGAATCCCAAGAAAAACCATTTATAAATTATTGAACACCTAATACACAATTGAATGGAAAGCATAACCCGGTACTTGATTTAGACTCTATGGTGAATAACGCAGGGGAAACAATAAATCAACACAGGAACCAAAACCACAAGCGAACAAGAACAAATTCAGGTATGAGGCATGTTTTTTAAGGTCAGACTTGTACCCAAGTTTGGTTTGGAGGAATCAATCAACAAACTGTTCTTGGTAATCAGCAGTTGAAAGCTCATTTAAAAACGCTTTTTCATACTAGTACACTAATGAGCTTGTGCAGATACAGCGGATGGAAATAACGAGTGGTGACATACGACGAGAAGAGAAAGGAAAACCTTGTTTTTTAATCCTTTTAACATTATTAATGAAATTTAAGAAATTATCAATAAAGCTTTTTGAGGTAAAAAAACAAATGTACAAACCGTGTATGAGCAGGATGTACATATATCAGCACTGTTATCGTATTAATGCATAAGTTATTACAATATATCTTTTTTGGATAAGTAGATATCCAAACTTTTTATTCGATTAACTCTCCTGGTTACATGCAAACTATTCCATCCACATGCACATATTAAAAGCTCGAAAATTCAAGCAATCCCTATAGCAATCAATTACATGGCTGGAGAGACAAGTAGAGGAAGTTGAATCAAAATGAGACAAATTCTATGAACACTTCGTTGCTTCTTAAATGCCAATCAACAGTCCTAGTAAGTAGACCAATATGGACAAGACTGGTCCGGTCCTGTTCAAGAAATAAATACACTGCTACGACTGATAAGAGTATAAATAAATATTGGTACTGATAGCTGGTATCAAAGAGATAAAAAACCGTGAACGTGCTTTGGCAATTTCAATGTGATTTTTAGTGCAGGACATGCCGGCTGTTGCCCTTTAGCTAGTCTATTGGGCCATGGCTCAATATTGACCCGTTAGTCTGTTTTTGAATATTCAATTTAAGTCAATTATTGTCAAGTGTTAGGCTGTTTAAGTTCGAGATACTTGAAAAAAAAAAAAAACTTGTCTGAAGTATTTTGCACCAAAGAAAGTCCTTTAATGCTTTAAGTGAGTGAGTGAGTGAGCGACGTAATAAAAAAAAATGTAAGATGTGAAAAAGAGTGTCATAAAAGTACAATTAGAATAATGTGCTCGTTATATAAGATTAAGAATCTTATCTTAATTAAAAAATGAGACGAAGATTTTTACGATAAAATTACTTTTTTACCATCATGTGATAGGAGTTTTTAGATTTTCTTTTTTGAACAGTTGTCATCTCTCTTTCTAGAGATTAAACGACCTAACTACCACGTGGATGACCATGCGTCGATTTCCTATTAAATAATGTATTTTATCCACTTCAGCTCCATCTGAACTTTTCTATGTATATAATGATATTTAATTAGGGGTGTGTAAACGATCGAAACGGTCGGTTAAAAATTTTAATCAATTATTTTCGATCAATTTTTTTTAATCGTTTCGATCAAATTAATTTAAGTATTTTGATATTAATCGATCAAATTAATTTCAATCGGTACAATCGATTAATCGATACTGTTTATATAATTAAATTTTTAAAAATTTATTATATTTTATATGTATTATATTTATATTTAATATATTATTAATATTAATTTCTTAATCAGTTAAAAGATAAAAAAAAATAATCGTTAATTAACTGATTAATCGATATATTTTATTTGATTAACCGATTTTATATCAATTTAATTGATTAACCAAACTATTTTAATTGAATCGATTCGAACTAGTCGATTAATTGATTTTAACCGTTTAGGTGAACACCACTAACTTCAATGCAAGAAAAAAGAAAGAAAAAAAAACAATTCGAGTACACACTACTCAATTAGTTATGTAAATAGATAACTTTAAAATGGATATGTTTTTTTTTGTAACGTTGAATGTGACATCATTTATATATTTTTATTAAAGTGATGTTACATGTAAATACTATTATGGATTAGACCATAATATAAATTTGCTATCATCACATAATCCATATAAAAATCCTATTATACTGTTATATTACTCTCTTAAAATCGAAAAAAATAACCAATATATGAATTAGACAAATAACTCGCATCCATCAACAATCAACTAAATAATCATATTGAATATATATAAAAATTTCACGAATCAATCACCACACTAAATATTTTTTCCTAATCCTACCAAACAAAGCCTAAATTAAAACATAATTGATAAAAAAATAAAAAAAACAAAAAGAAAGAGAAAATGAAAATGAAAGAAAAAATGAATAAAAACCATTTTTCTATTATTTGATAAAAAAAATAGAATTAATCATCTTACCAAATATATTAGGAAACACACCGATCTTTTTATTTTCCATCATTCCTCTTTTCCTCACTTTTATTACCTACTAATCATAGGCCAGCCTACAAGGTCAACAGATTCAGATAACAATTAATCATACAAACTTCAAATTACATAAAAGATTTTAAGATCTGCATCTGCTAAGCCCATCACATTTAAGATCATTTGAATATAGTCATGACAACGATACACATAATTGCTAGTGTCATTGTCCAATAGAATTCAAATCCATAGTTGCTAATTTTTCTATAGAATTTACAGATTCAATAAGCTAAGGAATTGATCCAAATAACAAAGAGAAACAAATTCACTCAAAAATTTAAAGAAAAAATTGACAGACGTATACCGTTCATTCAACAAGATAACTTACTGATCACAGCTGATACTGCTATGTAACTAGGACTCCCATCTTTGGGCCATTAATGTTGCTTACCATTGAGGCCGGCCACCTAATGGTGTGTGTGATAATTGGGCCTTAAATGTAAATGATAGAATTATTCGAGCAATTCTTTCAGTCCTATGTCAGTCTCCATGAATAAATCCAGCAAGTCCCCTTAACAGTTCAGCTGACTGGGCTCTTGCCAAAAGTTACTTCCCAAGTAAATTCCAACTCTCCTAGCTATCAAGACCTCATTGTTTATATCAAGGGAAAACTCCAAGCTCCTGATGTTTCTCATTTGGCCAACAAACGATCAGACAGAAGGCCACAAAATATCTCTCCACTGTGTCACCAAAACAGAGCACAAAAAAATTGGTACTTTTAGCCAGAGGCCAGCATGACACCCTTTCCAATCGGAGAACAAAGCCCTTAAGTCTGATAAGGCCATACATGAAGATTTCAAGGGGAGCTTGCTGGTCCATCTTCTGCGGCAGGTGAGGGCTCTGAGGCTTCTGCAAGAGCTTCAAGCATATTTACAACATCAGTTGTGTCATCCAAATAGTACTTCGCTTTGCTTGGTTTCTGCCCGACAGTGCAGGCAAATACTGATGTATTAGTGGAGAGGACACCGTTTGTCATTGCATTGCCGATGATCTCAAACATGTCTTCATCAGATCTATCATCACCAATACAAAGTACAAAGTCAGCCTGTCTTCCACTCTCGGCCATTGAAGTGAAAATCTTCTCTGCAACCAAACCTTTGGTGACTCCCTGAAAGCAAAAGTAAAAATCTGATTCAGACATCACATCTTAGTGTAATAAAAAGAGAAAATACAGCGCTCAACAAGCAAAATGTGTTATATAAGCTGCCTATAGCAGAACAAGAAACACATCAATATAAAGTGGTGGTCAATATTACCAACTTTCAAAAAGGAAAAGGGTTGATATTTCAGGGAGTGAAATGCGTGTCCATGCAAGGAAAGGTAATTTTCAAGAGTAATAATTTTCTTCTTGCATCGCTGACATAATTTCATACTGAATAGGAATAAAGACTATAATTTTCAATTATATTTCTTCCTATTTAAACATTAATGCAGTGCTTATAAGAACCCTCAACTGGTTCAGTGCAGTGATCTGCCAAGCATGTAGGATATTTTCTCCCCATGGCATGAGAGTGCATTGTCTAAGACTTGTTCTATCACCTTCCGTTGATCATGGCGGGAAATCACATTCAGATGGATTGTATGACAACTAGAACCAAAGCTGAGATATATACCTGTGGCTTCACTTCAACAATGAACTGACCGCTTTTCACAGCAACAGGTTCATTTGCTAGCACGCTTTCAAGATGGTCCAACATCTCCTTGGCCTGGCTTGACCCAAAACCTGAATCTGCATCCTGATGGTGCCAGACCAGGGCACTCTCCTTGGTCTCAATGGAAGAACCATCAGTGGCCTCTGTATACAATTTCATAACAGGTTCAGCTATATGTATCCAACCAAAGTCAAAACTCTGCCCACAGATATCCCAGTCTTTGTCCGCAGACCACCTGGCATGTTATGCAATTTATAAGTGAGTACAAATGACAAACAAGCATCAAAGTGAAAAAAGATTTTAAGACAATAGCATACCTCATGAAGTAGCCATGCTCCGCTGCAATTCCAAGCTTCTTGCATGGAGAAAACCACTTTCCTAAACTATCCCTTCCTCTTCCACTCACAACAAAAACTGTATTCTTAACATCACCACAAAGAGCATTTATGATTGAGATAACCTCCTGACTTGGTGTCTTGTTGATGGCTGTCTGGGGCACAACTGTTCCATCATAATCTAATAGTATAGCCCTATTTTTAGACCGCAAATACGCAGATACAATGGCTTCAATAGACAACTTTCTGAAATTAGGATCTAGTGCAACAACTCTAAAACCAAAGCTCAAACCAATTCCCCAACAGCGTCTTCTGAAATGGTCTCTGCAAGTCCTTTCCATATCTTGGAAGAAGCTCCGAGACCAGTATGCCACATCATGTGTGCTGACATACCTATAATGCTTCTCATGACGCAACTGCTTCTCAGCATCAGACATTGAAATTGCTTCATTCATTGCCTCAGCTGTCGTTTCAATGTTCCACGGGTTGACCCGAATTGCACCGCTAAGCGAAGGAGAGCATCCAATGAACTCGGAGACTACTAGCATGCTCTTCTTGGGCCCACTTGATTCTGCGCCATGCTCTGATCCAGAGACCCCCTGCCTGCACACAATGTATTCATAGGGCGTAAGATTCATCCCATCCCTAACAGCTGTGACCACAACGCACTCAGCAATGGTGTAATATGCAGCTCTTTCACTAAGAGATAATGGCGTATCGATGAAGACAATTGGTTTATAACCAGGTCCACCAAACGTTTCATTGATTCTCTTGCAGCTCGCCTGTATTTCAGCCTGTATCTCCTCAAGGTCTTTTCCCCTTCCCCTAGCCGGGTTAGCAATCTGTACCAATACTGCCCTTCCCTGCCACTTCGGGTGCTGCTTCAGCATCTGTTCCATTGCCAACAGTTTCAAGTTGACACCTTTAAAGATATCCATATCATCAACACCAAGCAACACAGCCTTTCCTTCAAACTGCTGTTTGAGCTCTCCTACTATCCATTCCTTATCTGCAAGTTTCAGCACAGATTCAATCTGGCCCATGTGAATTCCAACAGGCATGATCTTTATACCAACAGTCCTTCCATAATACTCCAGCCCAATATAACCCCTCTTTGATTGATACTCCAAACCTAGCATGCGGCTACAGCAAGACAAAAAATGCCGTGCATAATCAAAAGTGTGGAAACCAATAAGGTCTGAATTCAAAAGTGCCTTAAGGATCTCCTCTCTCACAGGTAAAGTCCTATATATCTCTGACGAAGGCCAGGGACTATGTAGGAAAAACCCCATTCTCAATCTATTAAACCTTCTTCTTAAGAATGTTGGCAGCACCATCAAATGATAATCATGAATCCAAACATAGTCATCTTCTGGGTTTATAACCTCAATCACCCTCTGTGAGAAAATCTTATTTGCTGCCACATATGCCTCCCACAAAGACCTATCAAACCTTCCCCCATGATTTGCCGAGAACGGAAGCATGTAATGAAAAAGTGGCCACAAATGTTGCTTACAAAACCCGTGATAAAACTTAGACAGAATGTCTGGTGGCAGAAATGCTGGAACGCACTTAAACCTATCCAACAAAAGCAGTGATACATCATCTTGTTCTTTGGAATCAACATCAACCTTCAATGATCCGACATATAGAACTTCAATATCTTCGGGCAAACCATCTTTTAACTGCAATAACAAGGAGTCCTCATCCCAACTAAAACTCCACCCTTTATTGTCAGGTCTACGCTTAGCTTTAACTGGGAGTTGATTAGCTACAATGATTATGCGGTCCTGAATGACCGAGGACGGTACATCTGATGTAACACTATTGGCCTGATCATCATCAAGCTCAGAAATGACCCCCGGGACAGTCATTACTCGTGGTAATCGTTTTTTCTCACGACTTTGACCCATTACAGGGAAATTACCAGAAGCTAGATCTAAAAGATTGGTATACGATCTAGACATCATCTTTAACCGCTTTTTGCTATTACCCTCTAGCTCAAGAATCTATCACCAAGATCTCAGTGTAATAACCCTGACGCAAAATTGTTTCCTCTGGGAAATAACTATAATTGGGCAGGATCTGAAAGGGGTATCAAGCAAATAAAATTAAATTACACTTGCACCAACCAAGAACCGCGGTAAAGGAACAAATTGACGCAAGGAAACATTAACCTACAGCAGTTAATGACATCTTACAATGGAAAACTATCTATAAATACAATCAATATGCACTTAAGCTGCATTCACCAAATTCTTGTAAGAAAACTGAGCCAAAATATACTCTACAAGCTTAATCCAATGCAAGTTACATCACCAGATGCATAGAAACTTCAAAAAATAAATAAATAAAAACTCACCTCGCTTTGAAAGTAGAAACTTCCTTCAAGTGTGGATCTAAAAATGAAATTAAAAATTTGATCTTGTTGAAGCAGCAAGAAATCTAGGGTTTGGTTTTGGCCCTTCCTCTATCTCAAGAGTCACATTTACAATCTCTCTTTCCTTTTTTTTTCCTCTCTCTATACGATGTACAATGCTCCTTCTTTCTTTTGAAAAAAGAATAAAAAATTTGAAATAAAATAAAAAAGAAAAG
Source organism: Bretschneidera sinensis (assembly GCA_023935145.1). Taxonomy (NCBI): domain Eukaryota; kingdom Viridiplantae; phylum Streptophyta; class Magnoliopsida; order Brassicales; family Akaniaceae; genus Bretschneidera; species Bretschneidera sinensis. The sequence continues at coordinate 18,617,504 of CM043700.1, read as the reverse complement.
AAGAGGATAAGGTCGGCCAGCAGACTGCCGAGTAAAATGCAAGCTGGAATTGTTGAGTCTCCTGGTCACGCGCTCCTGCTCCCTCCTCCCAAGGCAGTTGCCCATGTGTCACCCATTCAACATTACCACGTGGAAGAATCGTATACTTTCCGGACCCACACAAGTCCTTTCACATATCCACTTGCCAATCCATCGGACCATCACATGTTTAACATATCAACAATGTAGAAAACCATTCAATTATTAACAACCTGGCAAAGTGCTATGCCACGTGTCGACTCACCAACGAGAGGGAACTTCTGCTACTTGTGGTCCATAAGAGTACCTGAACCAAACCTAGCCATTGATATAGGGCACGTGGGCATTAAAAATTTAGAGGATAAGGTGGAATTCGTTGATGATGATTTGGCAAGTTGATGACGTCATCAGCTGCGTCATTTAATGGTATTTCAACGCGTGGTTGGGGCTTCTCTTATTTTCTCTCTTTTTTTAAATTTTTTTTTAAAATAAGTTGTTTGGTTCTGGTTGTTGACGGTATGCGTAAAAACAAGTAATTTGTGGTTGGGTGGGTACTGTAATGTCACTTTCGTCCTTCGTGGGGGATTTTGGTTTTTATGTTCATTGAAATTTTTGTGGGCAATAATGGAAGACCAATGTTAAAAAAGTATAAAGTATTTATTGTTTGTGAGCAGTTTGGTCAGACCATTTGGTGGGCTTATTTTGACTCGTTTGGTGTCTTTACCTAATTTTTCCGTGTCTCCAGGAAAGTGGATATGGAAGAATTTTGGGTGGAAACGATAGAAAAATTCTCCCTCTCATCTATTCAATTCATTTTCCAGAAAAGAAATTTGATTTTAACATTTAGAGAAAAAAAATGTTACTATCAATTGAGTGGTATATATACAAAACTACATATACACGCCAATCTTTTTTTTTTTTTTTTAATCTCTTTCATTTCTTACTTCATAAGAGCTAAACTTTTTGTTACATGACTGCTGTCTAAGTGGAAGGTATATTAACTATTATTTCTTTTATTTTCAAATTCAATATTTCCCTGGTAATTGGATAAGAGATCATTAATCTATCTTAGTCACACCAAAGATAAAAAAAATAAAGGGTCCGAAAAAATTATAAACCCGCATCTTTTAAAATAAAACAAAAAAATCAACACTTCTTCCACAAATAAATATGATCTTTTCATTTTTATTTTTTTAATTATATATGTTTAAATGCTAAATGAATTAAAAAAAACTAACCTAAGAAACGAATTAAGAAAGTTAGCATATGCAAGCTTAACTATTATGTGTAAAAATATATTTAAAATGTAAGAAATCAGTAAATTAATATTGAGATTCAACAATTCGAAACCTGTCAATCACACGAATAATAAACATAAAGAAAATAATAAAATATAATATATCCAGGTTCACCCTATAATAACGCTACATCTTACTAGAAATTTCACTATAATTAGTCTCTTAAATCTCTCGTTACAATGTGCACTCAGTTCATAGAAAATATTTATAAGCAACTTAAAACACTAATTGGGTTTCCGTCTTGTTGTAAAATCACAACTATTCAAGTGCTCAAGTTCAAACCATGAAGCAAAAACCCATACCCAAAACGCGTACAGAGCTTGAAATTCATGAGGACGCTACCCTTACCCTCCCCACTCACCGGAGAATGAGACCCTGTGATCATCAGTGATCCACATATTTGGACCCATGAAATATACACCAACTCTAACAGAGATTTTTTTGTCCACATAGAAATATCCAGAATATTATAGGAAAAATATTCCAAGTTTAATTTTAGAGTTTCTTAATATTTGTTTGTCTTGAAATTGTTTATTGACCAATAGTATTGGGCCACCTAATTTTTATTTATTTAAAATTTAAGAAATCCATATAGTTCTATTTGGAATTTCGAACTTTAAAGAAGTTACATCGTTATCTTGTAGTGCTAATGTATAGTTTTTAAAATGGTTTTCGTTTCTAGAAAACATTAGTGTTAATGTTCAAAATCTAATAAAATTGAAAAGGACAATTGACAACTAGATCCTGCTGATTGAGTCATTTCACAGGTAGTTGGATCGTCCTTCCTAAATTAAGATATCTAGAAGATACTAAGTGATCTGAAGTTAGAATCTCTTAGAAAACTCTCCAATATCTAAGCTAGTAACAATTGTAGAGAAACCAACATGACTCAATTAGTAAAGAAGTTTTTAGTGAGATAATTGATATTAATTAGGAAATAATTGATTTGAATCATCGATCTAAATGGCTGAGATTGGATTGAAGGTGTTAGTGTAACAATTACCCTTTTGCCTTGAGGTAAGTGAAGATCATTTTATCTTTGGCCACTAAATCTCGATTTTGCCCTCAATCAAGTCATGTGTAATTTTTTGATTGGATGGTGAATTTTTGTCCACATAAATAAGTTAAGTTAAACACCCTAAAATATTCATTGGCATAAATAACTTTAACTCCATAGGTGTTTTACTAAAATTTATTTCAAATATATTTTTATAGTAAAAAATTGAAACTAAAGTCATGCCTAAATAGCATAGAATAGAATGCAGAAGAAGAATGAAGTACTGAATTCAAATTCGTGTGGTATTTTCTTTTTTCCCCATTTACTTTGGTGTACACATCATAACTAATAGATAGCTAATAAATAGACAACCACATAATCCCATATGATTCAAGCTCATCTAAATCCTTATCTGCGTTTCCCTTTCTTTCTTTTTTTTATGATAGATAAGTGTTCCAAATTCTCAGTCAAATTCTATCCAAAAGGGGGAAAGAGGGGGGCATATGAAAAAAAAACCTCCTAAAAATTAAAAATAGACCACTGAATTATTTGTCAACCTAATGAGCCACTGAAATCAAAATTTCATAAAGCCAACGGTTGATACCATCTAAGAAAAGATCAATTTGAACTATAATAGTGAGGCTAAATTGAAGCCTTACATTGTGAGAAAAAAATATAAGTTTTCTTCTTCTTCTTTTTTGTTATTATAGAGAGATACCTTATTTAAGGTTTTCTATTCTTATTATTCATGAAGATGTTATTTAGAGCAAAGAGCAAATATTAAAATATATGTAATGCTAGGCTTGTTGCAACCTGCAACTTTTCTCTCTTTTTTGGGATCATATCCTTCAAAATTTTAGTGAAGCCATGTCTGGAAATTCTTTAATTTCTATATAAAAATAACTCTTTAACAGAGAAAGAATCAAGCAAATTTAAGAAGTGGGAAGGAGCAAATTAAGTTGGATAGAACATGCTCTTCACTCTTTGGTGATAGAGACTAAAGCATGGCCACTTGACCCCTAAAAAATTATTGTACATACCTAAAGCCTATGTTTTGAAATTGGTAAGAAGAAATGGAAAAGATATGACCTCTATCAGGAATCAGGACCCCCTACAATTCATGGGGCTTATACAAAATCATCACATGACAAAATTAAAGTCCATATTTTGATTCCTTCTACATTTTTCATGGATTTATATTTTACTGGTGGAGGAATTTTTTTCTTTATAAAAAGTCAAACAAAGCTCTTAAAGTTATCAACTTACATTTATAAATAATGAATTAATGATCTTGGTACACACAATGCAGCCATGTTTGCTTGTATTGTTCTGCTTTGGATGAGATTTTAATATTCTTCTTCTTTTTTCTTTTAATTCCTGCTGAATGATTTTAATATTCCTAGCAAAAGGATGGTAACAATGCCATATGTTAGTCTGTCTGACTGACAATCCTTTATTCCTTTGTGGCTAAATTGCGAATTTTTTCTTTTCTTTTTGCTTTGAGGCCATTTTAAAATAATTCATATTCTTTTAATTGGATATTCAAACTTTACTAACAATTTAATTTAATAAATTTTGTTTAAAGATTTCATCATAGACCAAGTGGAAGTACACCTGCTGATATGGACTTTGCCGATAAATTTTTTTTCAATGGTTTAGTTGTTTTACACTTATTGTTTTCTTCTATAAAGTCCAAATTTTCAATTCTCTTATGGAGGATGTGAGCTATGGATCTTTCATCCTTGTTTGAGGCCAAAACATTGGATATTCCAATGACCAACAAGGGAGTTCATGGATTTAAAAGAACAACAGCTAGCACACTAATTAATCATTTACAGGTGAACAAATGAGAAGAAAAAAAAAACAAAAACCACAAAACCAATGAACTACTGGGAGATGTATCCAATATAGAATTCCAAATATTCTGGTGTTATTCTTTCTCAGGCATAATTTGGCAAAATTAAGACCATAATAGACAGAATGTCTTCAAAGAAGGAGAAAATTCCTGTTGATTTCGCCATAGGAGTAATAGGAAAATGGAAGGAGACTTATCACTGGGTTCCAATATTTGGAGCTTTTGCTGCTATTACAATGGCATTTTCAGCTGGTGCCAACAATCTTGCAGCCCCGGTTTGCGTTTACTTTTTGTTGTTTTTCTGCACATACAACATAATTAATGTGAACCAGAAAGAAATTAATTACTTGTTATTTTCTATAATTTTTTTGATGATCAGTATTTGAATGGCAGTTTTCAACCCCGGTAGGGTCAGGGGCATTGGTGTTCGTAAAGGCTTCAGTAATGGGTTGTGTGATTTATGTTCCTGGAGCAGCCTTTGCAAGCCAGAGCACTGTCAACGCCTTATTTTCTGATGTATGGAAATCAATTTCTTTAAACCATTGAAAAAATCCAATGTTTAGTTTCAAGAGCTAATAAAAGCTTTGTGTTCTTGCAGTTTCTTCAAGAAAACCAACCAAATGAAGGTTTCTTGATGTGGAGTATGGTAGTTGTTCTCGTCACTGCGAGTACTTCACGAAACTTGCTCATTAATTACATATCTGCTTGTTTCATATTGATGGATTTAAGTTTGGAGAATATGGAATATCAAAAGAACAGAATGATTTAACAAATTTATGTGAAAAATTAAATCAAGTGTTTGTTAGTTCTTTTTGTAATGTGAGACTCTAAATTATGCAGCAATCTGGCTTGCAATTGCAACATACTTAGAGTTACCAGTGTCAACTCAACAATCAATGCAGGGCGCTCTGTTAGGAACCATGCTTGTAACTGAGGGTTTTGGCTACATACCATTGTGGAACAAGGTAATCAATGATACAGAAAAGGGAAATATAGAAAGAAAGGTTGCATTGGTTTACGAAAACGGTTTCTGTTTTCAGTAGAAATTTTTGTTTTCAATTTTATCGAAAAAATTGATTTTTTTTTTTTTTCTGTTTTCTGAATTTGACCCTTTTTTATTTTCCTTTTTTAGAAAACATTTTTTTTCTGTTTTCAGTCACCAAAAGCAGTTGAAAATAAAAAGTGGGTACTAGTAATTATAGACTAGAAATTCTTAGTTAGACTCTGTTTGACCAATGAGTTGTAACTTTTATGTTTTAGACCCCATCAATGTATTTAAGTATTATTCCTGAGTTAGCATATTATTTTTAGGTGTTCATATGAGCATTTAAACATCTCGAGTCTGGTAATTACATGGATTTGCACTATATGACAATTCAGCTCTTATTATCAAATCTCAAGTCTCAACTAATGGTTTCTAATTATGCAGAATAATAATCACAATTTCAATGGAGGGGGAATTCTCTGGATAATCCTTGAATGGACTGTGGCTCCATTAATTTCCTGTATATGTGCATACCTCTTCTTCACTATCTTGAAGGCTTCTATACTTCGCCATGAAAATGCAGAGAAAAGGATTCTTATTTTCCTCCCTATCGTCTACGGAATATCCACAGGACTGCTTTGCCTCTTTGTCCTGTTTCAGGTTTCTTATGTTTTCTTAACTCTTGTAGAATATTTCAAAGTACATTTCTTGATTCAGTTTTTGTATCTTAAATTACCGGACAAAGGGTACAGATGATGGATGTGGATACATGTCCAAATGTTAGACTCATTTATTTATTTAATAAAATTTTGTAAGTTTTTAATTGATTTTAAGTGTCTGAGGGTCATATTCACATCATGATCTTACAAATTCTTACTTGCACACTATTTAATTATTTGATGGCAGGTCTTAGGAAAACTAGTAAATGGTTTTAAATGGGCTGCCATAGTTGCTGTTGCAGTTGCTTCCCTGATTGGAGCACTATTATCCTTGGTAAATTACATAACCTTGACAATATTTTTTAACTCAAAATTTTCCAATATAAATCACATTAATAGTTGATCAATAGTTTCTCTTACTTCATTCCTTATTCTTCTTGTTAATACCTGAATTTGGTTTTGGTTTAGATTTTTGTTGTTCCTTTGGCAGTAAAAAAAATTAATGCTACCCAGAATTACAAAACTGCTAAGAAAAACACACCTGTTGAGACTCAACGCATAGAAAGCGATCAAAAGGGTGGCGATGATGATGATGTTGAAGATGCACTGAGAGACTTTATGCAGATGAGGGTTCTCGATACAGTCTACGAAGAGGAAGAGAGGAGCTGGGCCTCCCCAGAATCTGTCCCGGTTCAAGAGCAGGCTCAGTCAGTTTCTCAGTCTGAAACAACTACTACTGAGCAATCAACACAATTCAAACAGTTGCTCGAGTCTACATTCCAAACAAGGAACTTTCATAAGATTGAGAAAACAACAATTATTGAAAATGCCTCTAAGTTCATCAAGAACTTCACTAAATCCAAAGTTTCCCCTGTAAGTCAGCTCTATTTCTTGGATGGTCTTGAATCATTATAAGTTGTTTTCCATTAAGAAAACATAATGAAAAATAAACACTAGGTCAAAATTTACGTTAAAACTCTTATGTCCACGAACAATGGTAAAAAAAATTTAACTAGTTTAAATAAAGTATAAAATTATCGATAGATAAAACTCTCCAAAACCTTAATCCAATTTGGACCATAACAAATTGAAGTTGAAAAAAATATGAAACCCCTGCTTATACAGGTCCATATAGCAGGGTTTCATCCCACATCCTTTAGACTATTTCACATACATTGTGGACCCCAAACAGTGAGTCACTAAAGGATCTTATTTCCTTTGCTCCCTTCCGGAAATAATGACCTTTTGATGGTGGACTTGGGTTTAAGGCATAATTAACATTTTCAATATATTAGTAGAAGTAATTTTTATTAAACAATGCAAGTTATGGTAAATTATATATATTTATGTTGGAGCAGGTAATTGAATATGATAGAAGAACCCTTATCCGGCATGCATTAGCTGAAAAGTATGATGAGATGGAAGAATTCTTCAGTTTCCCGCAACTTCTAGCCTCTTGCATCTTCGCGTAGGTTTATTTATTTTAATTTAACAGAAAGCTCAAAAATTATTTCTCATTCTTGAAATCCATGGCATCATTTATATTGAAATCAATTGATATATATGCAGGCTCATTCAATCTGCTAATGAGATAGCTGGTGTTGTCACTCCATATGAAGCTGTTGTTGATGTGTTTAATCACAGAAAAAAATATTCTGGAAATGGGGAAGATGTGGTGAGTTTAATTTTTTCATCCTTCAGTTTTGTGTGATGCCTTATTTATGTTCTTAGCATTTAAATTGTTTCAATTGGGTGCCAAAAGTTTGTAGTTGATCCAATTTTTGCTCTTAAGTCAATACCCTATCAGGAAGTCTTAATGAAGTGATCTTTTTATTGTCAATTGATTTCAATTATAAATTAAATACCATCAGGAATCATTATATGTGGCTTGGTGGTTTAGAGCAATAGGCGGATTTGTTGCTGCTATGGGATTCTTTCTGTGTGGATGGAGACTGACTCAATGCCTTGGTGGGAAGCTAACATACATTAGTAACTCAAGAGGGTTGGCTTCTCTTTTGTCCACAGTTGCAGCAATGATCATGGTGAATAGAATGAATCTTCCTGTTTCAAGTGTTCATGCTTTTGTTGGATCTTTGGTAGGAGTTGGCATTGCAGATGACATCTGGGTAAGTTCTTTTTTTTTTTTTGCTAATTTATTTTATACTTTATTTTCATTGCAAGAATTAATCTTAATTATTATTATTATTAATATTATTTTTGCAGAATGTAAATTGGAAGCTCCTGATTAAATTCCTATGTGGATGGATCATGACAATAATATTTTGTTGTGGGTTTGCTTATATGATCTTTGCGGCATCAATACACACGCCAGCTTATGCTGTGCCCTGAATCCTGGCATCATCACACTTATAATACATCATTAATCTTTTGTTTAATACTTTCCAATGAATCATTACTTTTGTTTTTTCCTCATTTAATTGCATCAAAAGATTATTTATTGTCTAATTGAGAAAATAAATGTTGCTTGTAGCAGCATCAGAATGTTTACTTGACGCTGGCATACAAGGGAAACAAAAATAAAAGGAAAATAAAATTGTCCATTGCAGGTCTCAGACCTGCTACCATCGAGTTATTAGCACAACGCTCTAAATAAGCCTGCTACCTTCGAGTTATTAGCGCAACGCTTTAAATAAGCCAACATATGCATGTATTTTCCAATTAAAATTTGTTAATAGTTTTAGATTTAATTTTCCTTTAACCGCATAACAACAAACCGAATTAACAAAAGTTCAATCTAAGGTTATGATTGTAAATAAGAAAAATGAGAGGAAAGAAAAGAAACATAAAAAAATATATAAAATTAAAATAAAAAAAATTATGTTTTTCATCTAGGTCAATGAACTTAATTAGGGCGGAATCTTAATATATAATTTTTCAATTAAATTTTCACCATCTATACACGAAGAATGATGAACGGTTGGATATGTTATTCCATTATTATTTTTTTGATTGAGATGATGATGGTTAGGATCGAAAATGGGAAGTCTCCATATACAAAAAGAAAGATTTTACAATATTAATCAAATTAAATTGCTTTTAATTTAATAATTATTGTTTCAAGTCAAATATATTTGAATATCTTAGACTATTGACTTCGATTCTTCAATTCAACGACTCTTTTATTATATAAAGAATTTAAAAATAAAACGTTTGTTTGACTGGCCTTTAATTAATTAGATGTCCTTTTATGTATGTAAATTGATATTTGAGAGTTTATTGATGTGAACTTCCTCATATGTATTTTTCTTCTGCACGAACTTTTCTAAGGTAATCATACTTTCCTCAATTGAGGAAAAGTTAATTTATTGCGAGAACAATTTTGCCCCAATGGAATTTCATGGTTCCGCAGTACTGTCTCTGTGTATTTGCTAACAAATTATTTTTATTTTATAAATGAGGTTCTTTAAAATAAATCAATTAAAATTAATAAATATTAATGTCGAAATTTTGTCATACAGTAATTTCAGGAGTCGTTTGAGGACTAGAGAGATTGTGCCTCCGAAAAACTCTCCAATACTTAAGTCAAAACACTAAAAACGTAATTTTTCATGAGAAATCAAATAAAAGAGCCACTTTACTGTTACTTTCCCTAAAAAAACAAATTTGATATTTTAGTTTTCATTAAAAAAATATGTACTACTATCTTTGAATTTTGAAAATTTAGATTCCTCGGATTTGGGAATTTAACTTTTCAAAAATCTAATTACTCATGGATGTTTAAAATATTTTAAATGAAAAATAAAAACAAAGAAAAAATATTTCTAGGTGAACTGAACCAAGCCATGACCAAACAATCCAAACCAAAAATATTGGACTTTGATTGTAACTTCTGAAAATAAATTGCTAAAAAACGAGTCAAATTTGTCTTCAACACGTAGGAAATATGCCTAAGCTTATTCACTTGAAAATTCTCTTTACATTACAATCAATTAATGAAAACATTTACTTTTGGTACGTGCATGTATGCAGGGTCGCCGCCCCTATTTAATGTTTAAAAATATATATTAAAATCATATATATATTTAAATTATTTTTATAAATATAAACAAATTATCCTTATAAATAGTAAAAAATTATTTAATTTTTATATAATTTTTTCATGTATTTCAAAAATTTTAAGTTTATATATAAATTATTTAATTTTAATCAAGTGTACAATCATATAAAAAATTTGATATTTTTGCATATAATTCAAATATTTTAAATATGCATTTTTTTTTGCTAGTGTTAATGAAAATCACTACTACTACTAAATAAAACAAATCAGTCGAACCATAATGGTCATTCCGTTACAGTCAATTACATATGTCCCGTAGTCGGCTGTGTGGTTGCTCCGACTTCAATCAAATTAAATTAGTCAAGAGATAGATTTGCACAACATCTTTGAACATACCCTTCTGACATTAAGGCACGAAAATGACACACGTGTGGATTTGTACAACACCTTTGAACATACCCTTCTGACATTAAGGCACGAAAATGACACACGTGTGGTCCAACACTAGGAGTATAACTGTCCTAGATTTAAGGTAGGCTGCTCACATGGTGGCCTTGCACTTAAGAAGTAGGGACTATTGTTTAACATGTTTTATCGGTCTATCGGTAGTACCAGGAGAACTTGTAGAATTCCTTATTTAGCAGACAAAGTGGGTCCTGTTTTTACATAAAATAATTCAGTGTTCTCTGCATTTATTGGTGACGATAATACTATATTTTAAAATTAAAGGAAATTATTGAATAATATTATTTGATTTTGAGTAAAAAATTCACTGTGACGTACATGCATGGTATTTGTCAATGTTATTGACTATTGTGACGGTCGAGTAAAGCAGAAGCAAAAACAGATGCAAAATGTTTTGGTTTCGACGTGTTCTAATATGTTTAACTCACGGGCGGTTTGTGGAGCCCTTTTGCCCTTGGGTTGGTTTAACAAAGGCAAACTTACATTTGTAGCTATGATCGGATTTGGTGTCCCATACTACTGCCGCAGACGCAGGTAGAATGGCTAATATGCTTGAATTCGTATCTTCAAAGATCTATGAAGGGTTAACTTTTCAATGGTGGTGGCCCATAAAGAAAAGGTTGGGCCATTCAAACGGCTATCGGCGGACTTAGTAAATAAGAGCACGCCACGTCATGATACATTTGAAGTTTTTCACTTTTACTTCTTTCAAAAGTTGTTTGTTATTGGTCCAATTTTTTTAAAATTATCATTCGACATTAAAGTTATCCGGATAAATAATAATAATGAATGAAATCAATAGTTTTTTATCACTATTTTAATAATAATAAAGATTTTTTTATGTAAAAAATACAAATTAATCAAACTTTTGTATCAAAATTAATATATATTATTAAATTTATTTTACAAATCAAGACTGCATCAATGATCTAATAGTTTTGTTCATGTTGAATGAGTGAACAAAAAGGAAACATTTATATTGAAGTTCGATTTTCCATATCTGTTGATAATAACATATACCAAAATTACTTGAAAAGTGCATCCATCAATAAATTTTACAATTTTCATTTACTCCGTATTAATCTATATATAAGAAGATTAATTAATTTGCACAAAGTAATTGGATCACATAAAAATAAAAATAAAAAAATAACTGTAGTTTTTAATTTTTTGTGATGATAGAAATTAAGATAGCCTTCACAAAAAGAAAGATGTGATTACCAAATTAAGATAGCAGGCTATAGCTAATTTATTCCTATGGCATTTAATATTTAGCACTTCAGAATTAGGCTAACCATATACAACCACGGAGGGATCCACTTGGGAATTTTATATAAATTTGTTAAAATATCTTGATAGTTCACAAGATTTTAGTTTTGTTCCATTTTAATTTTATAAAGTATCTCAAATTTTATGTTTGAAATATTCATTAAGTATCACATGAATATTTTCAAATGTGTTTTTATAATATTATCTTTATATTTTTTATAAATTATAATTTATAAATAAATATATTATAATGATTTCATTCTCACTCATGAAAAATCTCGGAACAATCCTTGTATACAACACTAACATGGCCATAAATATGCAATATTGCAATGATGGGTTTCTTTAGTGTGAGATATGGGTTATTGCATACTATTAGGATCTGTTTAATTAGAGATATTAAGATGTGATTGAAATAATTAAATCTCATGTGATATTAAAATATGATAAAATTAATTTTAATTCTATTATTTTTATCCTACATTTATGTTGAACAAATTCTATCATTCTTTAAGCCAATTTTTTCTTTCACTTTTTACATTGAATAATAAATATAATAATATATATTTAATTTTTTTTATCTTATTTTATATTAATCATGATTTTATTCTACCGTAATTATGTTCTTGTATCAAACCGGCCCTTAATAGATTCTAAGTAGTATGCTCGTACATAAAATCACCGACTTTATGGGAAAGAACTCCACATGGGTTAAAAGTCTCAATAACGCGTTTTTTTTTTTGGTGCCCCATTTTGTTGCCTTTTCTTTTTACTAAATCTGAGCCAAGTGGCATCCAATTACATGACAAGTACACCTCAACGAGGCCATATTCTCTCGCCTAGCTTCTTTTAGTCTACTTCCAACTTTCTTTGAAGTCTCTAAATGTAACCTTTTTTCCGGATCCGAAAGGCCAAAAGGGAATTAGAAAGAGAACTCGTTAGGGGAAAGAGTGGTTTATTTCAACGTCCAATATTCCAACGTGAAGAAAAGAAAAGAAAAAGTGAATGTGCTGTGTGACCATTTCTTCTTTTCTGTCGAAACAGTAACTGGATCTTAATCGGAACATTATTTTCAATTAGAAGAAAAAAAAGTTGCTAATAAACTCAGCCACACATTTTGATTATTTAAGGCGCAACTCAATGTGACAATTTCATTCTGTAAATAACAGGGTCCTTTATATCAATAAATGATTTGCAGAGTTAAAAAATAATAATGAAATAACGAAGTTCTCATTGATCTAAAAGGGATGAAATAAAAGAAAATCCAAAAAAAAAACTGTCAAAATGAAAATCAATTACTAGAAATTTATAACCAAAAAAGGTGTATGGATGTATCAAAAAATACATGAAAGAACTTGAAGAATATATAATTTGGAGAGAGAGTGAGATCAGAGAGACTAATAAGTAACTAATCAATTGCCAACTCCAGGGCTGGGAACTGAGCGAAGAATCCGATCCATGCTAGCGAGATGCCTGGCAAAGATCTTTTCGTTATCAAGCGCATGGTAACCTTTCTTGCTTGGAGAAGAAGATCCAACTGAGCCCTTAGGAAGAGCACTAAGCACCAAACTCCCAAACAAATTAGAATCGATGTCTCTGTTCTTCTTGTTCGTCAATAGCTTTCTTGACTCTAAGCAGGACACGGATGAGGCAAACACCAGAAAGAATATCAGCACCAAAGCACTTGAACGAGCCATGATTTATGTGTTTTTTTCTTCTTCCACAAAATGTATAAAACGAGAAGAGAATAAAGAAAATGGTATCTGGGTTTTGTTTTTCAAGTGAGGATTTTGGGATATGAGATGAAAAAACAGAGAGAGAATATGGTTTAGTAGAAGCTCTGCTTTTTGGAGAGGGTTTTGGTTTTTATAGAGAGAATTAAGGCGAGAGAGCGTGAGGTTCAAGCAAAGGATTTGGCTAATTAGTCGTCCAAGATCTAATTGGCGGAATTATTATTTTTGGTGAAAGTAAGAGTGTTTGTTTTAGATACTAAAAAGAGTGACGAAAGGACACGTGGAAGGAGAGAGGTAGGTGAGAAGTGACGTCATAGGCCGCCGGCCACAATTTTCTTGGAAATTTCACGCACCGTCGGCTTTTATTCAGTGGAATTTCATGCACCATCTTCATGGCTTTGGCTCGGCTGTTAAACGTGGGTTCATCGTAAATTTTGTTATTTTATAAATTAATTTATAATTTTATATTTGTTATGATTAAAAAAATAAAAACAAAATTACAAATTCACTTCAAAATGAAATCATTATAGAATTGAGTTTTTTTTGTTGTAAATTCTATCAAAATTAATAAAATTTACAAATGAACTCTACAAAATGAAGAGTAAAAATTTATACCGACTAAACTCATTTTTTTTTAATCTCTTTTCCTTTTCTTATGTTTTTTTAAAATTCTTCGTTTTTTAAAACATTTTAAATATAAGAACTCATTTGAATTCTATAATTTAATATAAAAAACAAACATAAAAATTTATTTTTAAATGATTTTTTTTAACTCATTTGAAAATAAAATGAATTCAATTTTCATTTGATTTCAGATAGAGAGTGAATGATTTTTATTAAGTCAGGCATGTTGGTAAAAGTTCATTGTCTCCAGCTGGATCCATTACTTATCGAAACTTGACTTTTTCTTCATTTTTATTTTAGAATTTGAAGTGGAGAACTTGATCTTGATTTTTTTTATAAAAAAATAATTATCAATCGAATTACATTCGAATCAAAGCTTTTACTACAACAGTTTTGCTTTTAAAATCTTTAAATTATAACTCAAATTAATTTAATAAAATGTAGTTTTTGAATGTGTTTGAGAGGCTTAATTGACGGAAAAAAAAAAAGATGTATATATTTTTTCAAATTTTCTTGGTTAGTTAGATCAGTTTGAAATTTCATTGATAATTTTAAAGAATTTTATTAATAACATCAATATAAATATGAGATTTAAAAATTAATATTATCAATAAATTAATTAAAAAAATTAATATATTTTTTTTAATTTAATATTTAATTAGTTAAAATATTCATTTAAAGAATAGATTTGATGACATATAAGAAGTGACAATGATGTACTAGTTGCTTCTCTCTTTCAACTCAAAAGACTACATTAGTGGTCTATGTCATAAATGTGACTAGTATCTAACATTTTAGCCGAGCAACTGTACCAAGGAGAATTTTGAAGCCGAAACTGTGAATCGATGGTGAGATTCTAAGTCAAAACCGTATAGCAGAAGGATAAGATTCGAATGGTCCACACAATGTTAAATTTGGCAAAAAAAAAAAAGGTTTTTTATTTCAGTAAAACACTTGAATTAAGAAAAAATCACAATCCCTTTTAGCTTTTTCTTTTCTTTAATTTATTAATTTCCACTTTGGGTTCATGGAGATACGGAGTATCTAATTTTTGTGGCTAATCGGGAACTGATTTGTTGCCTAAGGATCACATTTTAATTTCCTAGTCTAATGATAGTGGAAGGTATATTCCCGCTGCCCAAAATTAAAAGAAGTGAATAAACCATACTCTCTTTAATTTGGGCTTTTATTATTTGATACGGCATTCTTTTCTCTTTTGTGACCTTATTTAATGCATGGATTAAAGCAATAGCTCGATTGATTACATGACCAGATAAAAAAATCCTTAAAATACTTCTCTTTTCATGTTTTACAGTGAAACTCGTTAGTTACTTAAGTACTTCATTAGTTGTGTCATTATCTCAAAAATAAAAATAAAAAGTTTTAATTTTTTTAAAACATATAATTAAAGAATTAAAAATTATTTAGGGTTTTATAAAACAATCAAAGAGCTTTGTCATTTGGCACAATTCAATTTCTTAAAATCAATTTTTTTTTAATTTTTAATTCTTTTTAGAATACGCACAATTTATGTTTTTTTAGAGTTAAACCGTTCTATAAGCATTTAAGGCCAATCAATATACAAAATTTTACTTTCCTAGTTTTATTCACTTGCCTTATTTTGGATATATTTTTCTTGTGTGTTAGGCGCTTTTAAAAATTTATCTTTCTCACATGCTGGGTTGATTTAATTTTTTAGTATGCATGGCATACAAGAAAAGCCAAAGTGTTTATCTAATTTCCTTAACCTTATCTAAAAGACATAAAAATAAAGTACAAAAATGAAATTACTTTATGACATGTTTGGGGTAAATTTTATTTTTGGTTCTCTAAGTATACCCTGTAATCCTCGAAGTATACTTTGTTTTATATTTTGATCTCCAAAGTATTTTTTTTTTTGAATTTGATGTTATCAACTATTGATTACGTTTTATTTTGGTCTCCCATATAACATTCTGAAAAAATTTCACCATGAATTGTCAGATCAACATGCTGATTTGGGCTCAACTTTTACGGGAGACAACACACTTATTTTTCACTTTTTCTTTCTCAATGACTGACATAAAACTCTAGGACCAAAACAATAAGTCTCCATCTTCATCTTCAATTTCAAGAAACCATCTTCATTTTTAGATTAAGGTAAGTCTTCATCTACAACTGAAAATCACACCATCTACATCTCTAACCTAGCAAACTTTTCCTTCCTATCTCCATCTCTGATCTCGCGAACTCTCTCTTCTTATATCCATCTTTGTCTCTCCAACAGTCTCACTCTCTTACCCCCCTATGTATTGCTACCTTCATGTGTCTCATTTTGTGCTCTAGTGTAAGAACATGCTTAAATTTTAGTTTGAGTTTTACATTGCAAGTTGAAGCAATCAATATTAAGCATGGAGACAGAGATGTATTTTTACATTTCTAGGAGATTTCTGCCAAGACAACAAATGTTAGCTAAGTCAGCATGTTGATATGACAATTATCAGTGAAAATTTTTCAGAATGTCATATTGGGGACCAAAATAGAATGCAATGCAAGCAATAGTTGATGACACCAATTGAAGAAAAAAAAATTAGTTGAGGACCAAAATAGAAAATGAAAATACTTTGAGGATTAAAAATGAAATTTACCCAAATATTTGTTACCTACTCCATCAATGTTGGTTGTTAGCATACACTCGTTGTTATACACGCTTTCATCACGGGCCATTCTTCTATGACCAGCTATACAAACTTATATTAAGATCGAGCATGAACAAGTCCTAATTCGTAAGTTTTATTATTAAAAAAGAATTATGAACCTTTTGCTTAAATACAAGTTTATGGAATTTTGGTTGTACTAGCTAGCTAGCTAGATATACTTAAGTTAGAAAAATGTCAATATATAAATGCTTCTCTTAATAATTTTATTTCTTAATCAATGCTCGTATTTTACTCGTATTATATCAATAATGTCTGCTAGCTAAGTGGGATTTCAACTACGATTAGCAAATTAATATATTTAATTAAATCTTAATCACGTATACGCCGAGAATAGTTTTTGCACAACGTACCGGCTTACAGCACAAGTTTAGGATTATGTATTGAAGTCTACCATCTTTTATTAATCTTTTTATTAATATATTATTAATTGCTTCATTTTGTTGTGTGCAAGTTTAATTAACCTGTTTTTTTTTGTCTAATATATTATTGGGTTTTATTATATTTATTTACGTACTGGCAACTGGCAAGCAACGAATATGAAATAACTCACCTTAGCTGCAAACTTAAAAATGGAACATGTTTTACTATTTGTCTGCCATTGTTTAACTTTGCATTGGAAAGTGATTTGGAGAATTAATTAGTAACATATTAGTATCAAATCCCAGTCAGTCATAGATATACCAGATCTTTGCAATGTCAACCACATGCTGCATGCATCACACACGCACACACTAAAAGGGAAATGCTGACTTACCTCACTTAAAAGAGTAAGTTTGCAGTAAGTCCAAATTTTGTAGACTAGAATACCATGGAATATATAAAAAAAAAATAAAGTTATTTTAGTATTTTAATTAATTTTTTCAAAAAAAAGAAAAAAAATCAAAACCAGTGCTATTGGAGGTTATGCGGACGCCGCCAAAGAGTGGGATACACGCGCTGAACTCCGATGTCAATTCACCCTAGAATTTCACAGTTTGCCTAGAAATTGAATTTTTGAAACGATGGCGGTGTTAGTTTCTGAAATAACCCAAATGTGTATGTTGATGCCGAAATTCTGTCAGAATCTGAACCATCGAAGAGTGGAACCTGCACACACGAAACGAAACTAAAACCTAAAGTCACGGAGGTCAGGGGGGTGATGCCTCCGAATGACTTTTCGATGCGTTTATGAGGGTCCCTATTTATAGTGTGCAGGAGTAGAGTTTGATCAAGAGAATAACTGTAATGTTAGGATAGGAGTGGTATTCTTTTGGAGTTATCCATTTGATGTGCGAGTTTATCAAGAAATTTAAACGACGGAACAACATCAGATCTTACGGTGTGAAATTATCGTTATGCCCCTTGCTACGTGTCGGGAGGTGATTGGTCGTCTTGACATGATCAAAAAATTATCATTTCTACCCTGAAGAATGACACGTGTCATTATATTATTGGTAGGAGAATTTTTCTCTCACATCAGTGTATATCTAAAAAATAC
This sequence comes from Bretschneidera sinensis, assembly GCA_023935145.1. Lineage (NCBI taxonomy): Eukaryota > Viridiplantae > Streptophyta > Magnoliopsida > Brassicales > Akaniaceae > Bretschneidera > Bretschneidera sinensis. Next base: position 18,599,407 of record CM043700.1, on the reverse strand, counting down.
CTCTTCAATTCGTCGCAGGGTTGTCATCGGCGTGTGAGGACGGAAGGTCGGTGGTGGCAATGGCTTCTGAGTCCCATATGGTAGATTTTGACGAAAGCTTTTCTACAGTGTTGATGTTGCGTTTTTCCAACGGCCGGTTGACCCAATATCACCAAAAACTTCAGAAGTGAAAAAAAATTAAATATATATTTATTGAATTACTCTATTATCTTTATGTTTGTGCTATAAAATTTTGAATTATTGAAGATATTTTGGTCTATAAAGTTGAAAATACATTGCTAACTTACTCTTATCATGGAGTAAATTAACAACCCATATATATACACGCTTAATTAATTAACATTATTAATATTTTTTTCCCGAAATTTAATATATTAGTTGTGATCCTTAACCTCAAGTATTTGTTAGCCGGCGAAGATGAACAATCAGTAAACAAGATCATAGAAGGGCAAATTTTAATGACCCCAACCTTTTTTTTTGATAATATAATGACCCCAGCTTAATTAATCTCATTCAAATGAGATTTGTAATTGCTTACTAAATGATGCATGCGATTGCATAGGAGTACATACCTTAAATGGTCCTTCATTAGCAGTGGACCAGTGGTTGGACTTGAACTAGCATTTTCAGCCTATAAAGAAATAAAATGAAGATTTAACTAAAAAAAGAATAAAATAAAATAAAGATGAGAAAAAAATAATGTTTCTGGTGAGGACAAAAAAAATTAAGATCTTTAAATGAATTTAATAATTTTTGTGGAATTCAATTGAGTTCTATATGTTATTGGATTTGATTTGTTAATAAAGTATAAAATTCATTTACAAATGAATTGACCACATGTTTGGTTTATTAATAAAGTGTGGAATTCATTTACAAATGAATTGATCACATGCTTAGTTTGCTAATAAAAAAAGTGAAATTCATTTTCAAATGAATTCTAGTAAAATTGAATTAGTTATGGCACAAATTCTAAATAAAATTTACAAATGAACCCTAGAAATGAGTTTTTATAAAATTACCATTTTTTTCTCTACTCTTCTCTCTCTTCCTCTTCTCTCTTTTATTTCTTTTCATCATTTATCTTCGTCTTTCACGATTGACAACAACACCACTATAACAACAACAACAATCACCACAAACAAAGTACATTATCAATCATGGGCTATTTTTTAAGATATCAAAATAATAGTTTCATTTTGCGCAATTCAAGCATGGTTCCTACTTGCAATGAGGGAACGTTCAACACTGTGCAAAACATAGTTTACACTTTACAGTTGTTTGATCTATATTTGGTTAAAAACAACAACTTTTAATTGCTTTATTGTTTTAGAATAAAAAAAATGAAAAGTAGGTTATACAAATAAAATGAATATGTTATTATATTCAAATTGATATACACTAAAGTAAAATTATCAGTTTTTTATTAAAAAAAATTAAATTAACATTTAATTTTCATATTTTGTCATGCAAAAAAATTTCATATTCCATTTTTGGATTATAAATTCATCTTGTGAATTAGAAAAGTAAACAGTGTTAATTTTATTGAATAATAATAATAAAATTAAAATTTATATGTTAAATGAATTAAAACGTGATGTAATTAAAGGTATTTAAGTAAAATTTATAAAATGAATTGAATTCTTAATTGATCTCAAACACAAAGTTCATTTCAATTTTATAGACATCAAACATGAAAATTTATTTGAGTTCATTTGAAAATTAATTTTAATTTATTTAAAAATGAAGTGTAAGTTCATTTACAAATGAATTCTAATTTTGTTTCACTTAAAAACGAATTGTGAATTCATTTATGAGTAAATTCTAGTTTCAGTTCATAATGAACTGAATTATATATTATAGTTCATACCAAACAGAACGTAAATTTTCTATTTCAAATTAATTAATTTGAAACATGAAACATTAAACATTAAACATAATACTTATAATAAAATTCATTTCAGAGTACATGGTCCACTGGCCTGCAGAATATTGTTATTGCATGACCATAAGTATTGCTTAAATATGATCACGAGATTTAATAATATAAAGAACAACATTAATTATAATTTGTGGTGTACCATACTTAACAACTAAGAACTTCATTATTTTTTAATATTATATACTTTAGATAGAACTATACATTGCTAAATCATTATTATAGACCCCGGATTCAAGAGAATTAATTAGTAAGTGGTGTACTCCATTATTTTAGAAAAAGGTGGTTAAGAAGTAGAATAATAATGGATTTTTGACTTTTCTATCGATCATTTTCTTAATTATAAGAGCATTGTCATCAAAATTTATTAACATGTATAGATATAATCAACAACTTTCGGTTAAATGATTATTGTTTTAATTTAAATGTATTTGGATACGTCAAAGTTTTGAGTTCGATTTTTTAAATTAACAATACATTTTATAGATAAAAATATTGTTATATGAGTGAATAAAGATTAAAAATAAAATATATAATTTAGAGCATTTGACATTTGCATCAAATTTTTGTTTTTAAATATTTCCCATGCTAGACATGCTACATTATTTGAGATCTTGAAATGTAATTTGTTTTTTTATAGAGAAAGTCAACAACTATCAAAGGAAACCTCACGAGGCGGGCAAAATCCAAAATTTTATGTTATTATTCTCTCAATAAGAATTAACTTTTATATATATATATATATATATATATATATAAAATGTTAACTTATAATTTTTAATTGTAAGTTAGTGTTATGCATGAATTATTTTGATCAAAACTACCTTTATTTTTAGACGTGTACAAAATATCATATTGTATCAAGATTCTTTATATTTAATTTTTTAAGATAATTACAGAGATAAAGCGTGACTAAATGGGTTGCATTGAAATCAATTAAAAATTTAAAGATTTTCAAAATTAAATTTATAATTTAAGAACTTAAATGCTAAACGTCTATAATTTAGGGACTGTTGATTATACAATTATCCTTATATATATATAATACTAACAAATGTTACACAAATTCATGGTGGCACCTCATATTTGATAATCTTATATTGGTTTACAACTGCATGATAATCAAAATCAAAATCTTCTTTTGTAGTTTACATTTCTTGTGATTCACATTATAAGTAATTATATTATATATGACATTATACTTACTGGTGTCATTTCTCTTAATTAGGTGAATAAAACCAATATATACTGCATTGTCGACATTGTTGACTTAATTCACTCATACAAAGATAGGAATTGCCGACATGATATAATCGAAAAATAAGAACATCCCCAGGTTTCTTTTGGCTAAATGGTCTAAAAATAAAGAAAATGTTGCATGCTGCGTGTAATGTCTACAAAAGGAACTTGAATCATTCAACCATGTCAACAGCACAGGTATCTGCCATGGGACAAGTAGTATATGTTTTCGTTGCCGAAAGTGATCTTCTTGTCTCACTATATACATGATAAAGGTTCAACAAGATCGGCACTACCATGCCGTCCATGCCCTAGAAATAATAAAAGATGATCATGTTTATAATTGTTGGAGAACATGTGATGAATATTTAAACATCATAAAGCTTCAAAAACAAAGTCTGAGGTGTGTCTTCACATAGCTTACATAATTCCTTCTTATTATATGCATTTTATGGTTTTAAAATTTTCAAACTACTTGTTTATTAAACAGGGTGGTTGAGACTTACTTTTCTCGTCGAGTGTTTGAATTTGAGTTCTCCTACTGCAATGGGGTGACGTAGGCCTTACTCTGTGATCTGTCTAATACATGTCCGGAGATATGTGAAAGATAAGGTCATTTCAAGCTAGCTTCAACAAAGTTATAATCAAGGACTTGCCAGCTTTCAAGTTGGTCATATCCTTCTCTAACTCGTTTTGTCACCCACCAACATTTCTTCTCTTAACCATCGTATAAGAATCTGCTTCCATATAACAAGAGTAAGATTATTCACAAGAAAAAAGAAGATATGTTTCTTAATATTCTTCAGCAACATCAAATTAATACACAAGAAAGTCCTTATATTAGTCAAGGGAAAAATTAGATGAAAGTAATAACAGTAATGAGGTATCGAGACTTTACACTTTTACACAAGCTTAGCCAAAAATGAAGACAGGAAATTAAAAGGAGCATCCAGGTAGAGACAGAGCTAAAACGGTTTCGCTTCCGAAGAAAATAAATCCAGAACAAAGGGAAAACTATAACTAATTTCAGATTCCAACTCAATAGTTCCCTCCAAGATCTCAACTACTGAAGACATGGAAGGCCTTCTTCTATAATCACTATCCAAATACCAAATTCAAAGCCATATCATTTGGACAGCTTCATCACCATTTTGCTGCATATCTTCACATCTTTTGTCAACAATGTCCATAAGTTGGTTCTCAAGTGACCCTTTTTTACAGGAAAAATATAAAATTTACATCTGAATAAATTTGAGAGTAATCTTGGAGTTTCCTTCCACTAACAACTTGTATCAGAACAATCCCAAAGCTATAGACAACAGCTTTCACAGTGATTCTTGAGCGGATCCACTCTGGTGCCCTAGAGTTTGTCTTATGTGAGTCTTTACTTCATTTTCATCTTTACTGATAACTTTGACATGCAAAAATCAGAGAGTTTTGCATTGAAGTTATCATCACGAAGAACGTTGTGTGGCTTAACATCTAAATCAACAATATTTTTTCCCCATTCCTCATGAAGATATGCCAAGCCTTTTGCAATATCCAAGTCGATCTTCTTTCTCATTTTCCAGTCAAGAAAACCATTTTCATTCTTACAGAAAGCCCAAATTAAGGAATGCCTGCTCAAGCATAGCGCAACAAGCAAAACTACAAGCCTGCAAATTTTAAAATATCACACCAACTACAGAGACAACCAGCTTTTACATGAATGAAAGACAATACAACCAGACAAGCCTGAAAGGAATGCTTGAGCACAATTCTAGAAGCAAAACTAAAAGCCTACGAAAACGACAATATTACCAAAAAAGAAAGAAAAAAAGACACAACCTAAGCTTTAAGCAGTTATATAACCATTAAATAGCCAACAAAGACACTTTGGAATACATCTCGAAACCCCGGGCAACATCATAAAAAAGATGTGATTAGATTACAAGTCCAATTCAAAATGTACCCATCTGCATCACTTCCAATACATCTCAAAACAATGAACTGTATGCTTGAATTTGGCATTCGAATCTGAAGACCTATATCTTCCATCAAACAGAATAGTCCACTGTCCTAATCTCCATAGCTGTATCCATCTTTCCAATCTGCCATAGTTACTTTTTATAGAACCCTCAATGACCATCTATATTCCAGAAAGCTATCCAATCTGACATAATTACTTCGCATAGAACTCTTAATGATCATTTTTTTATAAAAAAATCCCCTTCCTTTCAAACCCAATATGGACTTGAAACAAGACCACAAAAACAAGAGCTCACTCCACGTCCGACATCTTTCAAAGTTTACTTTCCTTGACCAACTGACAGTATCCTACCACTTAATATAGTAGTAATTCCTTCTCAGCCATGCTTCTTGACGAGACCCTAGCAATTGTAACTGATTTGAACTATTTAATTTTCTCCCATCTAACACATCAGTTTCAAATAGTATTTAAAAGTTTTTAATCTGTTAACAGCATCCAAAGAACATCAATCTTAGAACCACTGCAGTCTGCAGATGCATTTACTTTCTATTGTATCCTCTAAAAATTACAAAACTATACCTCTGCCTAGCCTTAAAGGATGTTATGTAAATTTCGACCCAGCCAACCGTAAAATTTGTTTTCTTACTGTCAATAAATAAAAAATCTATAATTAAAAATGGGAAAGATAATTTCTTTTCCTAGATTTTCTTAGTAACCAAACAAAATTTGGGGAAACTCACCTAAGTCACATTGAATACTCATACATACGGCTCAGGCAAGTAATGTAAAACCCACAATTGAAAAGAATGATTCATTTTCTTTTATCATAGCAGCAACAACAACTATAAAAAAAGAGCAGAAGGTCAAAAGAATTGGATTTCAACCAAATACGCAACACGAAATTCAAAGCCTATATTAACACAAAATTAACATAATCATCGACAAAGAGGAATTAAGTAAGGGCATCACATATACAAGTGATAAAAGTGTTAATAAAGGAACAGCATTGAAGATGATAAATAATGTTTCAAGGCACCTCAACAAGAGTTGTCTGGAAACTGGAGATGTAAGTTGTAGAAGATGAGAAGTGGATACTCCCTCTTTGAGGTTTCCGATAAAAGGTATATATATTTATATATATATTATAATTGTTGAAATGTATCGAGCAAGCGTTTGTAGTCCAACGGTTAGGATAATTGCCTTCCAAGCAATAGACCCGGGTTCGACTCCCGGCAGACGCAATAATAACTTTTGTAACAATGTTTTCTTAAAAAATTATTGTTTTTGTACCTCAATGTTTGATATCTTAATTGTACTGTTAGAGCAAAAAAGCAATGAGAATCGGTGAAATCCACAAATGACAAATTTTTCATCATTTATGCAACGCCAAAGCAATGCCCCATGTTTGTGCTTCAAAATTTTCCGAAAACCTCTATTTGGTTATTGCTTCAACTGCCAATTAACCCATCCTTGCAAAATTAGCTCGCGTGAAATTGTAAGCAATTTTGCCACTCCTTACGCGCATGGATCATAGTGCTAGTTTTGGTCTTCACTAAGTTGACAACTAGCCATGTTCTTTGACACGTGCACTGATGAGTACCAAATATTACATATTTTGATCTCTTAATTTACATTTATTAGCCTAAAAATTTGTTACTTTGAGTTGTTTTCGTTGTTTTATAGGTTTACAAGCACTCAGAAAGGAGTTTCATTAAAATTGCCAGAATTACCTATACAGATCAGTCATTTTTGTAGATTTTACTGTATTGATTTAGGAAGAACCATGAGATGAGCCATATATGCTTTGAAAGATCCGGATGTCTATTTTATGAGAAATTTAACTGCTCGTAAAAATGATTTTTCTAGAGAAAGTTATGACAGTTTTAATAGACAAAGGTAAGATTGTGTGTGATTTCAGCGTGGCAGATCAGTAATTTTTATGGATTTTACTGTATTGATTCAGGAAGAACCAGGAGATGAGCCATATATGCTTGGAAAGATCCGGATGTTTATTTTATGAGGAATTTTACTGCTCGTAAAAATGATTTTTCTAAAGAAAGTTATGGCAGTTTTAGTAGACAAAGGTCAGGCAGTGCACCATGCTGCGCTCGAGTGCACAAGACTGTGATCGAACGCACTCGGGCAGTATCCTACATCGAATTTGAAACACATTGCACTCTTGAGTTTCTCTATAAAAGTCCCACCTCACTGAAGCAATTTGTGTGCAATCCAGAAGACTTCTACTAGCGTTCTAGGGGATCTCGAAGGCTTTGCTATCACGAGGGGAAGCGCCGCCCAACAGCGAATGAAATTTCTCCCAATGTATAGTCAGTTTTAATTTTTTTCTTTTTTAGTTTTAAAGTTTAATATTTAATAATTTTATTGTGAACTTTAGTTTCATAAATATGAGAGGCTAAAATCTTCATCTAAGGTTGAAGATGAAGTCTCGCCATTGTTTGGCATAATATTTTCAGATTTGTTCATACAATTATGATATTTTTAGTATAAATGTTTTGTTCAATTATTTGAGTAAAATATTATGATTGATTGCTTTTAAATTGTTAAATTGGATATTCCTTGTGTTTCATCTGTTGAATACGATAGATCATTCAAATTAGATTGGATATCTATTATGATTTGTGAATTAAACGGATACATTGGATGATTTTGGTGTAGTTTGGGAATTCGCTGTGATTTGTATAATGGTGAATTCATGAAATGATTTGATAGATTATTTTTATATAGAACATGAAGACATATGCTTTACTTTGGTGGGGTGGATTCAGAAAACCTTAGTGTTTTTATCAGTTGTTTTAAAATCAATTTAGTTTAATTTATATTTCTTTACAAGATACAAGCCAAAATTCAAAACTAGGTTAAAATAAAGTTAGTTTAGATAAAAATATATTTTCACAACGCAATTCTTTGTGAATTCGATCTCATACTTACACAATACTATATTGCAAACGACTTACAAACGACTCATGTGCTTGTGAGTAATTTAAAACTTACAACATGCCTATGATCTCTTCTTGATTAGTGGATCATTCTTGGTGTAAACACTTGGACTTTTAGCCATTTTTCATTGTCGTTACTTAATCATGGCTTGATATATGCTCCTTTTCTTGGTTGCTTGAATTTAAGGTTACGTGGCGTCAAGTGATAAGAGGAAAACCATGTCATTGAGCCGGTAAAATTAGGGTCTAAACAATATCAACTTATGAATGTGTTTATAAAAATATCATTAATGTGCAATTAAATTTATTAACAGGTTTTTGTTTGTCTCTATGTTTTTTTATTCAGATAAATCAATTTTTTTAGTTTTGAAAAAAAAACAAAGATGGTATTTTCTATGTATCAAATTATGAATGTGTTTTAAAAAAGTATTACTTAGAAATTAAAATTGTTTACAAGTTTTTCCGACATTTCAATGGTCAATTTCCAACTTTTCAATAGAAGACCGGCCCTAAGCTAAGCCCAGCCCAACCCAGGTTATATAACCAAGCGTATGAGATGCCACTTATTTCAACTCCTAAATCGACAGTTAAGTGTGCACTTGTGTGGTCTATAATTAACAAGAGCAACAGTCAATAATCTACACATAACTCTCTGCATTTCTGTTTTCTCCTCAACAGTTTCTCTCTGCGTTTTATTCACCACTTAAGTACTCTTGAGAAAATGGAATGTTGCTTTTATAGCAAACTTTCATCGCCTTCCTTTTCTTCTATCTTCAACCTTCAGGTGAATATTTATGTTCCACAAATTCTTCCATTTACACATACTTATATGTATACGTGTGGCCTTGTAGGTATCGTTTTTACTTAAATTTATTTGTTAATTTAAGCTTAATATGGGTGTTCATTGTTTGTACTCATGTTTTGACATCGATTACACTTTCTTTTTTAATCTTTTAATGCTGTTACAGAATCTGAGGGCTTAATTTTTTTAATGTTGCTTTAACCATCAGTATTTGATGTTCTTTTTTTGTGTATAGAGAAGCTTAAAACAATTAGTTATTTTTAATGAAGGATATGATTTTCTTCTGTAGTTTTTTCGTTGAAGAAAGAAATCAGGTTGATGAATTGGGTTCGTTGTATTTTTTTGTAAGACAAAGACCATGCCAATTTGCAATTTTTCCTTGTTTGTTTTTCTTTTGATTCTCATTATGTTCATGCCTGCATGTAACCACGAACCAAGAGACAACTTTGGTCTATTTTAGGTTCTGATATAGTTTCTGCATGTTTCAATTTAAATTTTTGGAGCATGGAGGCTAAGCTTGATTGTTATGCCATCAGTTTCAAGAAGATATTACCACGAATATACTGCCTGCACTCTGCAGTTTAGTATACTAAACATCATTATACTAAAAGAATCCTACAATTCTTTGCCATAATTTGAACATTTTACTAATTTTCTTACTGATTGTTGAATATTGTTCTCTTGTTCTTAAATTATCTACGCAACTTCAGAACCAATCCTAATTATTTTGAGCTTCCAACGTTTTTTTTTCCTTTCCCCCTAATGCTTTTCAGCTAAGTGTGAAAACACATTTGTTGAATTGTGTCCAACTTTTTTCTTTCATTGATCCTATGTTGGAATCATTTTGGGCACTGATCTTTTTAAAGTCTGATTTTAGCAGCGTATCACGGAATTGGCTAAAATGATGAACTGACTGAAACTAATTCCTTCCATTAGTTGCAATTCTGCATTTACATTTGGATTCTAAATTTTTTAGATTAATTAGCTAAACTTATTGCATAATTGTAGTTATTGGGACTTGATTGTTTTCATTGATGTTTTTGAATTCATGGTTATTATTTTTATAACTTAAACCAACTGAAACTGCAGGGTTCTTCATCACCTGTTGCTAGAAAATTTTCTAAGAATTCTTTACATCCTCAGTTGCTGTCCTCTCCACTTCCTAAACCATTTCTTCAACTTAATGACAGACGGGGGTCTTTCCTTTACCAACAAAGCGCAACTTATCCCGCTTTTAGAACGTATAAAGGATCCATATTGGCAGAAGCTGGAAGGCAGAGTTGGGACTTGGGCAGATTTTTAAAAACCTTATATTTTTTCAATGGACCTCCATCTCCTGCTAAGGTAGGAAAAGTTTTCTGTTTGAAATTTAATCATATATAATATTTTGTTTATTATGCATCTACTAACGGAATTTTATTATTGGTGAAGTTTGTTGAATTTATAATTGAGAAATTAACCAGCCCATCACCTGAAGAACAACCAAAGGCAATGGAAACTTCTGGTGTTGTCCTGGTAGCTGGAGCTACTGGTGGTGTAGGTAGAAGAGTGGTTGAGATCTTGCGGAAGAAAGGGTTGCCAGTTCGAGTATTGGTACTATACTCTAAACTTTTTATGATGCTTAGCTTAACAATAGAAGTCTTATAATATTTTTGGTTAGTTCTCAATGCTGAATGACTGCTTATGTTTCCCTTAATCTTCATTCTCATATAAAACCACTCTCAGGTGAGGAATGAAGAGAAGGCCAGAGGGATGCTAGGCCCAGACATCGACTTGGTGAGCCAGCTACCCATATAAGTTTTACGTGCTCATTTAATAATTGTTCATATTCTTCACGGTTTCATAAGTAATTCAACTTATGCTCTTGCCCAAAGATTTTACTTAAAAGTGTATTGGTGTTGCATTTGTCTAACGCAATACTAGAGTTTAAAAATGTTAGGGATTGTCATGTTTATCTTTTGACTGACGGAGGGGAAATCTGTTCCATGTGACGTACAAATATGGACTTTTGAGTATGAAAAATTTTCTTCTCCACTCTTAATCAAATATTCCCATCTGTATTACAGACAAAACTTTGTTTATACTTTCTGAATTCAGGCCTGTTCATGAGGTACTTCTGTATCTAATTTATGTTCGATACTGATATCTCTGTCACGCTTAGTTGATTAAACAATATCACAGAAAGATAGATTTTTTTAAAATCTTTTCCTTTTTTGGGGGTGGTGGTAGTGATACAAAAACTGCGGGTTCTTTTTGTATATATTAATCAGAATTCTGAATTTGGATTATCAAAATGATTATAGCTTTGTAGACTTGTCTTTAACTTCCAGTTTGTTTTATTTGTGCGGCATGTGCCTATGTCCATCACCTGGTGTCGGTGAATGATACAGATGCTATCATAATTGTTGCGGAAAATGATCACACTTGAACAAAACCTAATCTTTATATCTAATCTTACTAGTATGTATTTGCATCCATATATAAGAAACATGTTACTTGAAAACCCAGTTCTATTTTCTTTCGTTACGTTCCATGTTTCCAACTGTGCCCTCTTTTACTATTTATCAGATTGTTGGAGACATTACCAAGGAGAGTACACTGGTACCTGAGTACTTCAAAGGAGTGAGAAAAGTTATTAACACTGTTTCTGTTATTGTTGGCCCAAAGGAAGGGGACACTCCTGACAGAGCAAAGTACAGTCAAGTATGATTCTAAGCAGTCTTATTTAATGAAGTTTTAGTGGATTGATGTTGTATGTTTGGCTTACTTTCGAGAATCGTACTTATCCATCAACTTTCTGTATTATTTAAATTTAAATGACTGAAAGTTTTCTTGCCTTTGATGGATCCTTTCTGATATGAGAATTTGACATTTAAACATGGTGTGGTGCAGGGAATCAAGTTCTTTGAACCAGAGGTGCTGAACTAGTTCTTCTTATGTCTCTAAAATCAGTTTTCTTCTCTTCTTGGAAGTCTATTTGGATCACCTCCCATTTATTTGGTCGGTTCTGAACATCTACATTTTCAATCACTGTGACAGTTTGTTTGGTTGATGAACAGATAAAAGGTGATTCACCTGAAATGGTGGAGTATATCGGGATGAAAAACTTGATTAATGCTGTAAAAGGGAGTGTTGGACTTGAAAAAGGGAAACTTCTTTTTGGAGTTGGAGGTGTGCTGATTTGCTAGTAAAATTGCTTATTAACATCCTTGCTACAATGCCACTGTATACAATAGCCCACTTTCTAATTTTAGTAAAACAAATTCTGCGTAGAGAAGGAAAGGGTATGCATCATAGGTTCTCCAAGTACATGCGAAGTATTATGGAGAAAGAAACTGAGAAGAAGTAATAAATAAATTACTATTAGAGTGCATAAAAGTTTCTATCTGCAGTATGGTTTAGCCAAGATCCTTGATTTTCACCTGAGTTGTGGGAAAATTGTGTCAGTCCATTTAGATTTCTGAGTATATGTTAATCAAATAGTGTGCCATAGTGTACTTCTAAATATGTAGACGAGCAAGCAAAATTCCCAACTTGATTAAGATGAGAAATCTATATTTACCATGCATTTCATGCAAGAGGCTTACAATTCAGATTCTTTGTCTACATTGGCCAGATAGCACGTTTAAAGATCTCCCTTGGGGTGCTTTAGATGATGTTGTAATGGGAGGCGTTAGTGAAAGTACATTTCAGATTGATCTTACTGGTGGTGAAAATGGTGGGCCAACTGGGCTTTTTAAAGGTTTGTTTTTGCCGTACACCTTTGGTTACATATGTCTTTGTATTGTTATCTTGCTTTAATTCCCAGTTGAACCATGATGATAAATTTCTACATTTGGATGCATTTATTTATTCATCTCTTCTTTTTGATTTGTGTTGCTGTCAGGAATTGTTTCCACTGCAAACAATGGTGGCTTTACGAGTGTCAGAACAAAGGTACTCCGAATGTTTTATCTTGATTTTTTCTCAGCCTTGCACAGTGTCTGTTTTGTTGTACCTTCAGCTGGGCTATCTTTTGATATTAAAAAATAATGATTAGTGTGTTTACTTGACTATTTCATTATAGTGATTACTTAAAAACTATTGATTACTGTCATATTGAATTATTAAGATTGCATTTTTCTAATAGTGGAATAGGAGTATTTTTTTACATTGATCTAATTTGTATTTTGTATTTCACGTTTTAGGTATCCAGATATGATTTTATTAAAATTAAATTACCCCTTTTATCACGACCCCGTCCTCCTTTTCTTTATGGGTTTTCAGATATTTCCATTCTAATGGTTGGTTTTGTGCCATCAAATATCGGTTGATTGAGAACACTTAATACCATGGCAAATACAATTGTATCTTAGTTTAATCTGTTGTCTCTGACAATCATTCCATCCGATACTGATATCAGTACACAATAAAATTAGTTTTATGTAGTTCTAAGACTTGATTTCCCTTGTTCCTTTTCTTTGGGGTGGGGAGAGACTTCAATCTTCAGGTAACTGTTTAGTTATTGATTTAGGTTGCAACTCTTTCTAATCAGGAAGTAAAATAGAAGCTATTCTTTGTCCAGAAACTTATATGTGCTTTGTGAAATAGGGTTGCATTCTCTCTCTCTCTGTGTATAGCTCTCTTGCTCTCGCCCACCTGGTTAAAAAGAATAAATAGTTCTTGAAGCATGTTTGTAGTAAATTTTGATCGCCTATATTCCTTTCTCACCTCAACGATTTATATTGACTAGAGATCCTTGTTTATGGCTCACACTATCATTATGCATTGCATTAGTCATGCTCATTTCCTACATGTTCCTTTCCCGTACGAGCCCCTTTGTCTCTTCCAGGGGCGGAGCCATGTTCAAGGTTAGGGGGTCCATGGCCACCCCAAAACTTCACAAATTTTCATTAGCCAAATATAAAAATTTATGCCTCCAAAGAAACTTACAGTAGCGCCCCCCTAATTAGTCTAATCTCATGTTAAAATTTTAGATTTGTCACCAACTCTTGCGAATGCAATGATTAAATGAAAGAAACATTACAATACCTTATTACTCATTTGATCTGTTTGAGAAAATGACTTCAATTGATTAATATATTTATGGGGTTGACATTTATATTGTAAGAAATTGTAAATCTATATCACTAAGTTATATCATCTCAAATATTTAACGCTTTTAGATTTAAGATCCGGATCTAATTTATACCTATTTATTGCATTCATGTCGAGACCCAAGGTCAATTATTAAAGATGCCAACAAACCTCTTTACTTCTATACGATATAAGATTGATGTAGCCAATAAGACTTTGATTAAGTAGTAAAAGTTCAAAGGTGGTGCTTTGAGTTCACAAGATTTCTAGTTTTACTCCCACCAATGTGTGAAATATTTCTCACTTTATATGGGTAATATGGTAGTATAGTAGACTTACATGCGGGTTATATATATAATATTAATTAAAAGAGATAAGTTTTAGTACTTTTTTAAGTTGTAACCGATTTTAATTAAAAATATCATTATTTGGTTTTGAAAAAAATCACTCTTTGAAGCTTAAATTTATTATATACTTTGCATATTCTGTCATAATAAATAATGTAGTACTATTTGGCCCCCTCAAGTTTAAATTTCTGGCTCCGCCCCTGGTCTCTTCCTTGAAACATAAAGCACTCTCGCATCTTCCCTTAAAATTTAAGTAGTGGTAAGCACCTTGATATTCTTGGTGAATAGCCAAATTTTTTGCTTCTATCCTTCCTTTTGTCTTTCTTTTTCTTTTTATTTTTATTTTTTATCGTGAACAAAATTGTCAAATCAATTTCCTTGAATGGGTCACATTCTAGAATGTTTTTCTTTGTCTCCTTTTCTTGTGGGTTATCTCATTAGAGATGTTTGCAACATTGTTATTTTTTTTGTGTAAATGTGTGTTTGTTTGTGCTCATATTGTGAGGCCTTGTAAATTGAGTAACTTCACATTGATCCCATTTTTCTATTTAAATGAAAAATCAACTTCTTTTTGTTTTCAGAACTTTTCCATACCAGAGGATCTTTCTGCATATGATGGTTTGGAGCTGCGCTTAAAAGGTGATGGTCGTCGGTATAAACTTATTGTTCGCACCAGTCGTGATTGGGATACTGTAGGTTATACAGCAGGCTTTGACACTTTAGGAGGCCAGTGGCAGTCAGTGAGTAACATTATGACAATTTATGGGCTGTGTTAAATATATTATATTCTGATCAATCTGTGATATATTATTTCTACGTTCTTCACAGATACGTTTACCATTTTCATCCTTGAGGCCTATATTTCGAGCACGAACTGTATCAGATTCACCACCGTTTGATCCAAGCAATATCATATCACTGCAGGCATGCTTTTATGTTTATCATTTTTCTTTCTTTTTTTGCACATTTTTGACATGCTGCTTCTTGAAGAGAATGGGACACTTTTTCAGCTGATGTTCAGCAAGTTTGAATATGATGGGAAACTTAATCCCACTTTTGTGGAAGGAGCATTTCAGCTTCCTGTATCCAGCATACGGGCATATATAAAGGAGCCTATCACTTCCAGGTTTAACACTTTTCACTTTATTTTTTTGCATATATCTGTATATTTGATTTAATTTAATGTAATTAATTTTCCAGGATAATGTTTTTACTCTCTAACAGCCTTTATAGTTGCATCACTTGTAGGTTTGTACATGTGAGCTCTGCAGGAGTTACCCGACCTGACAGGCCCGGACTGGATCTAAGTAAACAACCTCCTGCTGTGCGCTTAAACAAGGAACTGGATTTTATACTCACATTCAAGTTGAAGGTTCAGCTCTATCCTACACATTTTATAAGGAACCTATATTTATGAATGTTAGAATTTAAGAGAGTAAAGAGATGTGAGAATTGAAGAGAGTAAATATATAGGTTGTTAAAGGAAAAAGACATTCCTTAAAACAAGGAAGGAAACATGATCTAAAGTAAGCCTTAAAACAAGGAAGAAAACATGGCCTAAAGTAAGTCTTAAAACAAGGATGAATATATGGGAAGTATGGGTGAAGTGGAATAGTTAGTGACCCTAATTAAAGAAAAGAATATGGACTTTGCCATCCATTGACAATGAACTGGTGATCTTTGAGAGTGCGAATTGCTATTTATAAATTGCTACTTGAGTTTTAAAACTTCTGTTCACTCAATGGCCAAAAGTGGTGTTACACAGCATAAATTGATTGAACCATTGGTCTTTATACATACTGAGAAATGCAAAAAATATTGATTGAACCCTTGTGGCTTCATTTCCTGGAACCCTCCTTATTATAGCCATCTAGCTGGGAAGTTTAAATCCTTTATGTCTGCTCTTTCTGGATATTCTTAGAATCCTGCTTTTGAACAGGGGGAGGATCTCATACGGGAAAGTGGAATTCCATATACAATTGTAAGGCCTTGTGCATTAACTGAGGAGCCTGCTGGAGCCGAACTCATTTTCGATCAAGGAGACAATATAACGGTATGATCATTATTTGGAAATTGAATATTGAATGATTGATATATGCTTGTCAATATATTCTTATATTTCCTAATTCATGTTGAAAATATCCAATAAAAATGTTTCTTTTCTGTTGCATGTGATATGTTATTGCTTCCCTAAACTTAGTTGATGGTTGCTGATAACTGGGGTCAAACCTATGGTTTATTTAGAGACTTGGTTTTATTACCTGATGTAGGGGAAGGTATCAAGGGAAGAGATTGCTCGCATATGTGTTGCTGCCTTGGGAAGCCCATATGCATGCGACAAGACTTTTGAGGTTGTATACATGCTCTTACATCTCCTTTTATTTCCCTCAATTTAATTGAATATCATGATATCTGATGTGGGAAAATTACTGGCTGACATGATCTGTTGATTTTTTGCTCTAGCCATTGTGTGATATATAATATTGTGAAACTTTAGCATTTTGATAAGGATTATAAACACTATTGTCGCTATGATATTGACTTGAATGGTTGAAGGTAGGAAGTTTTGAGTTGCAGAACTGTAAAAGTTGCTGTGAATTTGAACAAAAGACAGATAATGAAATAATTTTTCTCCGTATTATTCACTATTAAATGGTTTACACAGATTTTCTTTATAAAAGAGAATACAAGTACAAAGCAAGGAAACTAACTAAAATGGCTAGCTGTCCTAATTAATTACAGAGTTGACTAAAGAGTTATTTACAGAAATAAGAATACAACTAATAAAACTCATAATATCCGGTATTATTATGACCGAATCTTCCCTTTTCAACACTCCCCCTCAAGCTGGTTTAAAGATATTTTCCATAGCCAGCTTGCCAATGATTTTATCGAACTGTCTTGTAGGAAGTTCCTTTATGAATACGTCTGCAATTTGTTCGGTAGTAGGAATGTATGACATGCAGATCACACCGTTTTCGATCTTTTCCTTGATGAAATGTTTGTCAACCTCCACATGCTTTGTTCTGTCATGAAGTACTGGATTATGAGCTATTGAAATAGCAGCTTTATTGTCACAGTATAACTTCATAGGTAACGTGCTAGAGATCTTCAGTTCTTCTAACAGTCTATTTATCCATAACTCTTCACAAATCCCATTAGCAACTGATCTAAACTCAGCCTCTGCACTACTTCTTGCTACCACATTCTGCTATTTACTTCGCCAAGTAACAAGGTTGCCTCCAACAAACGTGCAGTAGCCAGAAGTTGATCGTCTATCAATGGCACTCCCAGCCCAATCTGCATCAGTATAGGCTTCAACTTGCAAATGCCCACGGTTCTTGAACATTAAACCTTTCCCTGGAGTTCCCTTCAGGTATCTAAGAATTCTATAGACTGCATCAAAGTGTTCTTGTCCTGGCGAATGCATGAACTGGCTAACCATACTAACTGCGAATGCGTTATCTGGACGTGTATGTGAAAAGTAGATTAGTCTCCCAACAAGCCTTTGATACTGCTTTCTCTTCACAACTTCTTCTTTGGTTTTAGAAGGCTGCAGCTTAACGTTGGTTCAATCGGTGTCTCGGCTGGTCTATATCCTAGTAGACCTGTTTCTTCAAGTAGATTGAGAACATATTTACGTTGATTCACAAATATACCTTCTTTGGATCTAGCAAACTCCATCCCAAGAAAGTATTTCAAAGCACCCAAATCCTTGATCTCGAAATCAACTGCAAGTCTCTTTTTTAATCTCTCCAATTCTTCATTGTCATCACCTGTCAAGACTATATCATCCACATAGACAATTAAGATTGCAATTTTGCCTTCTTTACTGTGTTTGTAAAACATAGTATGGTCAGCTTGGCTTTGACAGTAGCCACAACTCTTTACAGCTTTCCCAAATCTCTCAAACCAGGCTCTAGGGGATTGTTTAAGACCATATAACGACTTATTTAGTTTACAAACTTTGTTTGGTCCTAACTCTCCCTCAAACCCTGGTGGTAGGCTCATAAAGACCTCTTCCTGAAGATCTCCATTTAAAAAATATTTTTAACATCTAACTGGTATAAGGGCCAATTGAAATTCACAGCCAAAGATAACAAGATTCTGATTGAGTTTATCTTGGCTACAGAGGCAAAAGTTTTCTAATAATCGATCCCATATGTCTGACTGAACCCTTTTGCAATTAGTCTAGCCTTGTATCTCTCTATACTACCATCAGCTTTACACTTCACTGTAAAGACCCACTTGCAGCCAATTGTTTTCTTCTCCTTAGGTAAATTAACCATCTCCCAAGTACCACTTCGTGTAAGAGCATTCATTTCCTCTATCACTGCTAATTTCCAATTCGGATCATCTAGAGCTTCCTGAATGTTTCTCGGAACAAACAAGTGTGAGATTTTGGAAGTAAATGCCCTATGGGTATGAGAAAGTTTTGCATAGGAAAGATGTTCGGTAATGGGATATTTAGGATTTTTTTGCAAGTTCGGATTCCTTTCCTAATGGCTATTGGAAAATCAAGATCTGATGGTTCTTTGCTAGGAGTGATAGCAGGAACTGAAGATGAGTTAGGGAAAGACTTACTTGTGATATTTGGAGGTCCGGTTCCCGAAGGTTGAGATTGATCATTTCTAAGAGGAATAGACTGACTTTTACTCTTTTTATGAATCTTTTTCCGAGTATAAACTATAAGCTCAGGATTTTGTTGTAATGATTCTCCCCCTGGTTTAGATACAGTAATGCTTGACACTATATGACTAGGACTCCCTTCATTGTTTTCATTGATTTTATCATTTTGTTCCTCAAGTTCAGATTGTTCCTGATTTTGAGTTTCTAGAATGGCAATGGGAAGAGAGGAATGTGGTGTAGTAGTCAAAATCACATTTGGTAAAAAAGTAGGGAATAAATCCCAAAAAATTTCTTCCTTCCCATCATTCTCCCCCTGAAGACAATTTTGGTGAAAGTATGGTTTATTTTCAAAGAACAAGACATCCATACTCACATAAATTTTTCTTGTTTGGGGATTATAGCATTTATATCCCTTTTTATTGGCTGCATACCCAATGAAAATACATTTTTCAGCTCGAGGATCAAGTTTAGACCGAGTATTATTTGGTATATGAACAAACACAGTGCAACCAAACACTTTTAGAGGCAAATCTGAGTACATTCTTGATAAGGGAAAGCATTTTTTGAAACATTCTAATGATGTGCGAATTTCAGAACCCTTGTAGGCATTCTGTTAATCAAGAAAGATGCTGTTAAAACCGTTTCCCCCCAAAAATATTTTGAAACATTCATTGAAAACATTATAGCACGAGCTACTTCAAGCAAATGCCTATTTTTTCTTTCAGCAATCCCATTCTGTTGATGAGTATCCACACAAGTTGATTGATGATGTATACCTTTTTCTTTTAAATTTTTTTTCCAAAAGTCCTTTAAAATACTCAGTTCCGTTATCAGTGTGAAGAATGCTAATTTTTGTTTGAAATTGTGTTTCAACCATCGTGTAAAAATCCTTAAAAAGTTTTTCAACCTCAGATTTTTCATTCATCAAATAAACCCAACATAAATGGGTATGATCATCTATAAAGGTAACAAAACATTTTTTTTCTAGAGATAGTAGTAATTCTTGAAGGTCCCCAAACATCACTATGTATTAAATAAAAAGGTTTTGAAGAAGCATAAGGTTTTGGTAAATAAGTATTACGATGATTCTTTGATAAGCAACAACTTTCACAGTAAAATGATGAACAATCCAAACCCTTAAATAAAGTGGGAAACAAATGTTGAAGATATGAGAAGCTAGGATGTCCTAGTCTTAAATGCCAAAGCATTATTTGTTCATAAACAGAATTAGAACTCACATTGCTAAGGCCCTGAGCCTTTTCATTGTCGGAGAAATCATCATTAAAGTAGTAAAGCCCACCTTCCATCTTAGCACTGTCAATCTTTTTCTCCGAGTTCCAGTCCTGAAATTCACAGTAAGCATTATAGAAAACAACATGACAATTAGATTCTTTGGCTAGTTTATTCACAGACAAAAGGTTACAAGCTAGTTTAGGAACATGAAGAATAGATTTAAGATCTATATTCTTAGATAATTTAATCAAACCTTTCCCGGCAATAGGTGAAAAACTTTCATCTGCAATTCTAATTTTTTCAAGGCCAAAACATGGTGAATAAGTGCTAAAAAGATTTGAAAGGCTGGTCATATGATCAGAGGCTTCAGAATCGATTATCTATGGGCATTAAAAGCACTACCTGTTTGTGCAAGAGAGACACTAGGAATACGAGATGAGGAATTGGATTTTAGTAGTTTCAGAAGATGATTCATCTGCTCCTTGTTGAAGGGACTTGACTCAGCTTCATTGGCAGTGGAAATCACACATTTATTTTTGTCACCAGGCTTGCTGCTTTTCCAATTTGCTGGTTTTCCATGAATTTTCCAGCAAGTATCTCGAGTATGGCGTGGTTTGTTACAATAATCGCACCAGACCTGAGGCTTCTCTTCAGTTTTGTGTTGAAAATTGGCTGCCTTATTAGCAGTAGATTCGGTAACAAGGGTAGAACCTTCAATGGCCCCGCTGGTGATCTTCTTCCCCAACGTTACGTGTCTGCGGCTTTCTTCTCTTCGAACTTCAGCAAACACTTCACCGAGTGGAGGAAGTGGAGTCCTGCCAATGATCCTTCCCCTAACTTCATCAAACTCCACGTTTAGTCCAGTAAGGAATTTGTAAATGCGATGAGCCTCCACAGTTCGTTTGTAATAACTAGCATCTTCAATGGATTTCCATTCATAATCATTGAACAAATCCAAGTCCTGCCACAGCCGCTTCAATGAATTGAAATACTTGGTGACTGAGTCTTCGCCTTGTCGAATCTCACTAAGTTTCAGAGTCAATTCATAAATTTGAGATTGATTTCCCAAATCAGAATATATTTGATTAACGTTGTCCCAGAGTTCTTTGGCCGTAGAATAGCACATATAATTTGAACTAATGTCCTCATCCATCGAATTCACGAGTCAGGTCATTACCATTGAATTTTCTGCATCCCAGGTCGCATACACCGGATCCTCCAGGGCTGGTTCCTTCTTTTCTCCTGTTAAATACCCAATTTTTCCCCATCCTCTGATGTACATTCAAACTGATTGGGACCATCGTAAGAAGTTGTTCCCATTAAGACGGATTGTAGTGATTTGGACAGAGTGAGAATAGGTACTGGGGTTTTGAATTGTAGGGTGGGTTGCAGAATATGTGAGGGGTGGAGTTGACTTAGAGGAGATGTCAGACATGGCTGGATTGAGTAGGAAAAAAATTCTAGGGCTTTAGGGTGGTTCTGATACCATGTGAATTTGAACGAAAGACAGAAAATGGAATAATTTTTCTCTGTATTATTCACTATTAAATGGTTTACACAGATTTTCTTTATGTAAGAGAATACAAGTACAAAATAAGGAAACTAACTAAAATGGCTAGCTGTCCTAATTAATTACAGAGTTGACTAAAGAGCTATTTACAAGAATAAAAATACAGCTAATAAAACTCATAATATTCGGTAATATTATGATCGAATCTTCCCTTTTCAACAGTTGCTCAATCAGAAACAATACACTATGTATGAATTTCAGGAACCTCATTAAGTTTGAGGGGGTTTTGTCTATTGTGAGTCAGAGCCCTGTATGTTCCTCCTTGTACTAAGGGAAAGAGCTACTGAACATGTATGAAGGAGCAAAACAAACTCTTTTTACAATCTCTTACCACTTAATTCTAAGAGACATCATGTTAAAGCAATAGGATCAATCTAGTTTTCATTGATTCACTGTGGCACTCCATGTTGAATGGAACAAGAGGCAATTGGCTGCAAATTTATGATTGAGCTTACACGGCAGAAGTTTTAACATTATGCTGCTATATATTTTTTTTCCTTCAGTTGAAGTGTGTCTCCTTCAATGTTAGATATGTAGAATTTGGTTTTTAGACCTTTTCATGATCTGTTTCTTTGGCAGGTTAAAAGTGTCATTCCATTTAGCGAGCCATTTACAGTGGATCCTGAAAACCCGCCCCCAGAGAAGGACTATGACGTATATTTTAAAACTTTGAAGGATGGCATTACAGGGAAAGAAATGCTAGATCAGATCCCCGTTTCAGTTTGACGTCCATGCTTACAGGTCTACTTTCTAGACTATGCCTTTTTTTGGTAAATAGACTATACCCCTATGTATAATGGATGAAATTGTATAATTGTTCAGACAGTAAATCTTAGAATTGAATATATAATGTTTCAGTCTCCCACACAGTATTACATCGAAACTTTTCCATATATATTTTCTTCTTTCAAGAGTTGTGATTGCACATGCTCACAAGAAAAAGGGTTAAGGGCTGAGGAAGTATTTGTAGACCAACATTTCTTGATTTCTCCACCTAAGAATATTGAGGATCTTTGAGTCTTGCATCGTTGTTGTTGCATGCTTATTTTTTTTATACAAAAAGAATACATATTTTTTACTGTTTCCTGCTTTCTGATTGCAGAAAGTTGGCCTTACAGGGAAACATATTGGATACTAGATAGAAAATCATTTGTAGAATTTGAGGAAATTCTCTCCTTTTTCGGTGTCTTGAGATAATGAAAGCTTACATTATTTATAGTGATTACAATTTGGGATTTACATTGAAAAGAATCAAATAATTATACAAAACAGTAAAGAGAAACTAAAGGATTGAATCAAGGTATTCTAGTTGACCAGAATCTTGAGTTTCCATATGGGTTGTTGCCCGGCTGTCTTCATTTGTCTCAGACTTGCCACTGTCCATACGAGTCAATGAAGGCAGGTGAGGCTTGGGATTTAATCAGCTTTTGTGTAGCATTAGTTTCACTTGACCAGGGCTGTGTTTGGTGTTTTACAAAAAGTAGGCGGGAGATGGCATCTTTAAGGTTACTTCAAATACAAGTAAATTGGAAAAATTGATCGCTTCCAAACTGGTGAAAGGTCTGTTTTCAATTGCTATAAATTTTTGCAGCTGTTCGTTTTCATGTATTTCTCAAACTGAAATGGTGCCTGTAATCTTGTTATGCTAATAACTGAGCCTTTTAATTTATTTTCTTCCCTTTCTTTGTAAGCAATTAGTGTGCCCACTCTTTACTGACTTTTTAAGTACTGTATTTGTTATGCAGTCACTATCTTACCAATCTAAATTTAGTTTATGATTGATACAAGAGGAAAGAGAAGAAAGAACATGAAGCAAAAGCAAGTGAAAAGTATTTTTTCAATGTTTGGTGGAAAAAGAAAAATGTGGCTGATTTTTTTTTTCATTTTTTTAATCTCACATTTCTTTTTTACTAATCAGGGCTTAATGTTGGGATTTTCGACAGTATTAGATGCAAAAATGATGAATGTAATTGGAGCACAGGTATATATGGAGGGTTATAAACTTAGAATCGTCTTTCGGATCATTAAAAGGCAATCCATGGTTTTAGTTACAGGCATAAATTATTAAAGAAGAAAAGCAAATTGTACATAAACAAATGAAAAAGAAAAGGACAAAGTTTAAAAGAAAAGGAAGAAATGGAAGGTAAAGAATCAAAGAGAGAGGATAGAGAATCTTGATAGAAGCGTACTAGTGTTGCTGCACAAACTTCCAATAATATCAGCAAGCTGCCAAACCATTCTCAATTGCCCATCTTCACATATAATTGTGTTGCAACTTGCAACTACATGGGTTTACTTTACAAGGAACATATATTTTGCCTGATAAGTATAATCTTAATACAGTAGTATTTCTGATTAAAAATAAAAGAATACAGTAGTATTTTAGTCATTAAAATAAAATTATAGACTTTCAAGATAGCATGTGATTTAAACATTAGAAATCAAGGAAATTTTTCTAATCATAAAATTTGATTTTGAAACTTTAATTTTTCCCCCTCAAAATATTCAGTTTGTCAATCAAGTACAAACCAAAGATTTTATCCTTCTTCTTTTCTCTTTACTTCAATTTCCTGGGAGTTGGCTCAGATCCCCATGCATAGGACTTGGTGAAAGTCCTTTGCTTCAGGGGAACAGTAAGTACAATTTGAAAACTCCGCAATCCTATGTAAAAAAAATTGAAAAAGAAATCAAAGTTTTGCCTTTTAACTTCACCTTGTAATCCTACAAAAAGGGTATCTAGTTTCAAGATGAGTGTACAATTGAATCCTGAAAAAGCTTTAATGAAACAGAGAGCAGCAGCACCAGCTGGCTTTAGAGGTCTGGGATGCAGGGTTGAGTGTTGATAGATTCTAAATTAGAAATTAATTTTTTGATTATGCTGTTATTCCTTTTGTTTTTGTTGCCTGCAAAAACATTTTGAGTTTTTTAGGACCCACAAATAGATTTGTGTGCATGAGTTGTAGTTTTGGAGATTGGTGCTTATTTTAAAACTATGGTGCACATCATGAGCATGAGAATATGAACTGAGTTCTGTGACTAATTTTGTTTGTACATGTATTAATCCAGCTGCCTTGGTCCCTTTTTACAAGTATGTAGTAAAAATCAATTTTGTACTTGTAGTAGGATGAACTTAGGATTTAAGGTAACTTGTTTTTCTAATTTTACGGTTGCTTTTTTACTTTTAAAGAGAAACAGAGACAACAATAATTATTGATATGTTTGAATGAAATCTTCACTTAAATCGTTTCATACATTGTTTATATGTTATTTATTGATCATTAAACTAGAACATTAAAGTCATTTCTCTTTTCTTTGCCGGACTTAAGAATCAAATAATAGATCATTTTTATTGGAGTAGTGATAGGTAGTCAACTATTTTGCTCAATTTAATCGCTACGATGTTTTAATAGTAATTTTGTGAAGCTCGAGTGATAACATACATGTCGAGAGGTAATGGGCAGAGGGGAACTTCAATTTCATTACTCTATTAATTGAATGAACAAGTAGCAAGTGTCTCTCAAAAGTTGAAACAAAAAGCTCCAAGCAGAGACATTGCAAGCTTGAAAGACACCAGCATATGCATTTAATAGAACAAAGAACTCAGTTTTGGGGAACTTAGTAAACTAGTGTTTGGTTACATTAATAAATTAATGTTAGCTTTAAAAAAAACAGTGGCTTAAAACAGAAATACCAAAAGGGAATGCAAATATATACGTATTCATTATATATCTTCATGACAATGACATGATTTAAATTACATAAAGAAGGAGAATATTTTGGGTTTTCTCTTCTCTCTTTTTTTTTTCTTTTTTGTTGTTCTTTCTGTTTTGTTGTTGACTGCAGCACCCATCCATGGAAATAAGCTGAAGGTGGTTTTAAGCATACTCTGTTTCACTTCAACAACACCAAAATGCCTGCAAAATTGAAAGTTCTGAGTATCAAAACAATCAATTCAGTACAATATAAACAATGAATATTCGTTCAAGTAAGTTCCTCTCTTCTCTCAGAGAAAAGGAAAAAAAAAATGTATCAATTAACATACATTGAAACAGGAAAAGAGTCTTCTACTTCGACGAGAACCCATAATATCTCTGAGCTTCGCAAGCATTTCTTGTTCAGTGAAAATTCTACCCGGCGAGCTCAAAAACGCACTTCTTTTAATTGGAGGAGACCATAAGCCACTCTGCTCATAATCAAAATTAAATTCAGACACATCAAAGAATTTCTGTAGAAGCTTATCCGATACCCATTTTGAGACAACTTGAACTCTAAGAGGAGAAGATGATGACTCATCAGGCAATGAAGGTGAAGATAATGAGATTTCAGAATTGGACATTGAAAAAAATACACTTAAAAGAGAACAAGATAATAATAATAATAAGAAGAAGAATAATAAATATATAGGATTGATGAGATTTATAAAAAGACGGCATTTTTAGTGGACTAATGTTGAAAAGGTGAGAACTTTGATAAAGACATGTATGGCTAGCTGTATGCAATCATAGACTAAAGTCGTGGGTTGCATAACTAAAGGTTACTTATTATTTTTGTGCTGTTGAATTTCGGGTGCTAAGTTTAGAGAAACCTGAACCCATTTTGGCTAAGCAATCATTTGAAGCATGGAAAGCTTATTTTATCCATGCGAGAATTAATTTGTTTACTGTACATGTAAAAAGCGCATATTCTTTTGTGGACCCTTCAATATTTCATGGATCTTGATAATGGGTTTTAAATTTTTAATCAATTCATGCTTAATTTATAAGTAAATCGAGAAAAATATTTAAATCTTAATATAACCATTCAATTTTAAACAATCAATAAATAATATTGCCTCATAAAGTTTAACAATGCATACTAACCAATCAAATCATGGACCAAGCTTTCAAAAAACGCATTGTAATAAATAATACTGCTGACAAGAAAAAAAAAGAATACTGCTGACTTTTTATCAAATAAATAAAACAAAACTATAAAAATAATTAAAGATATGCTCAAGATTTATAAATCATTATTGAGATGACTTCACATGGGATGTAGTCATAACTAAAATTTTATAATGCAGGCCGGCATTGGCAGATAACATAATAGAGGAAAAGAAAAGGTGATTGAGTTGTCTATGTGATCTTATTTTTATTTTGCAAATTTCTTCAATTCTGCTCTCCAAGTGTCAGCACATATAAAAGTATTTTGCACTTACAATAACAAGTCTAGAACACTGACTAAAACAAGACTATTTAGACCAAATTTGCACTTGAACCAGATACTGACTGCTTAGAGAAAATTGCCATAAGTACCGCAATTCACGACTTTAAACAAGCACCATGAATCCGACATGTGCTATCTCCTTTATGTCGAGCAAATTTTCATAAAACAACTTTTTTGAGGACAATATTATTGTAAAAGATGTCTTAACTAATTATTGATGGCCAATGCTGACATGAAACAATAAAAACCTTTTTGATCAACACGACTTGAGGACCCAAATTTAGAGTCATGCGAGTTCTAATATGATTTGGAAAGGGGTAAGAAAACAAATGATAACACATGCAGGGTGCAATTTTTTCAAGTATTAGCAAATTTCAAACCACTTGCTTTATTTGTTCATTTGTTTTATAAAGATCTAGGCGCCTGGGATTTTAAGCATAACTTTACTCTTGTCAATTTCTCCAGAACTAATTAATGTTGCAAACGTACATACCCGAATTCAATCTCAGGGTACATTTCATTGATTATAGCAGGACTATGATTTCTACATTTTTTTTTTGTACAATTACGGTGGAAATATTCATGTGTGAGTTAGGGAATGTAGAAGATCAATTTTATATAAAAAAGAAATTAGATCAATGAAAAACTTGTATATAGTGGTGAAATTAAAACTCATTTGTTTAAGTTTTTGAGTTCATATGGTTTTCAACATCATATATTTGTACCTTTACTTAAATTTAGATCACCATGCCTAATAAGTAGTATCAGAGCCAATAGTTCAGTTGGTGTGAAGATCATGTAGTTGGCTCGTGGATGCTCGCGATGATATAGTCGAATAACAATGGGAAATCGAGGGACTCATGTGGTGTGAATAAGGTGATTTGTATGGTTAGCGGATGATGTTTGCATTGCGAAATTTGTATGGTTTATAAGGTGGAGTCTATAAAGCTCATTGTTGAAAAAATCGGTGTATTGAAAAAATCAGTGTGTGATTCTCTAAGCTAGATAGAAGAATATGTGACTTTTCAGGTATGTGTGTTGATGTAGACTCACACTTGACGGAGGGTGATTGTTGGGAATATTCATATATGAGTGAGAAAATGTGAAAGACTAATCTCACGTAGAAGAGAAATTGGATTAACGAAAGACTTATATACGGTGGTGGAATCAAAACCTATTGGTTTAAATTTTTGGATTCATATGATCTTTAACATCATATATATTGAGTCTTTAATTTGTGAACTCTCCAAAATGATTTCTACTTTAGTAATGGAAAACATTTTTTATTTTCAATCTCAATTTTTTTTAATATTTTCTTCAATGATTTGGACATTCTTAACATAATTTGAAGAACAATACTTTTCTTTTCAAAGTAAAAAAAAAAATGTTTTCTCAATTTTTTTAATATTGTATTAAAAAAATAAGTTTCTCTTTTTAAAGTATGTTCTTGATAACTACGTTGTTGAATGAAGTTTTAAGAAAAATAAAGTTGAAAAATAGAAAACATTTTTCGAAACTAAATGCAACCAAAAAGTGTTTACAAAGTGAAGGAACTTCGCCAACTCCCAAACTCCTTTATCATCCTTTCTTACATTTTAGCTCCTTTTTGTAGGCAATGAGCGGACTTCAAACCAAAATTCAAAGTAGCAAATAAAAGTAAAAAGCAATGCATGCTATCTGTTAAAGCATACTCTTACAGATATTACAAGACAAACTGTTTATTTAAAGAAAACAAATGCTCTTTCGACAAGGAATCTGCTTTGATAAAGGGAATTAAAATGAGGTTACACTTATGATAAGATTAAATATAATAATTTTAAATAAAAAATATTTAAATTTAAATTTATTATAATTATTTTTTATTTTTATCATAAACTTAATTTTTATTTAAATTTTTAAATAAAAATATCGTAGACGCCTTAGTCTACCATGGCTACATCGTACAAGACAAACAGTTTATGGAACCAAAAGATTTGGTGGTATAGGCAGGTCACCAGAGGCACAATTATACTTGGTAGTCAACTTTTATTGCCTTGTACCACTCCATATAATCAGTTGTTTGATTTACCATGATTTTTTTTATTAGAAGTTGAAAACAATTTTAAAAGATGCTAAATTAGACTTAAAAACATAAGTTGAATGTTATAACTTTTGATCCTAGAATTATTTTGATTAAATTTACTTTCCTAAATCGATCTTGACTGGCAAACGCATTTACGTCCTTACCACTATAAAAATATTATTTAACTATATCTATTATTATTATTATTATTGTTGTTTTGATCATTATTGTTTGTATAATTCATAATTTATTATGGTTAATTAAAACTAATATTTTTAATTAGAAATGTTAAAAGTCAATTTGACGAAATAAAACTCTTTGGGGATCCAAATAGCCAATTGATTTTCTTATATCATTTATTGTAACCGCAACATTTAAAAGAATTTTTTTTTTAACTTATCAATCAAACACACCAAATAGTTTCACAACGGTTTTAATAAAATTTTATCAAACACTAAATAACTTTTGATTTTAAATCATTTTTATCTACAATTATCTTTAAATTACTTTTTGAGTCTTTACGACGAAAGATAAGGCCAACAAACCCTCAATATCAACAGAAGCTTTAAACAAATGCTTATTTTTAAAAATTTGTAAAATATTTAGTCAAATTAAATAAGTACCGGTTTAAAGATACAAGTAAACTTATGCAAATGAAGCTTATATCAAAACTTTCATGAATCGGCTAAATTACAAAGTTAATCCTTAAGTTCACACCTGTTTCTTGTTTAGGTCCTCAACCAATTTCTTTTATACGAGTCCTTACAGAAAAAAAAAAAGAAGAAGAAAAGAAAACCTAATCAAGTACGTTGGTTTGTCAAATGGATTAGTCCATATTCCACAAGCTTGTGAGAGCTAAACCATATAACTAACCAAGAGCTGGTAACGGATGCCCATAAGCTCAAAGGCTGAGAGGATTGCAGCATTCATCAATTGGTTGGTTTTAAGTCGATCTCTAAACTTTGGTCACTAAGCTAATTGAATCGAACCTTTGCAAAACAAGATGATATCTTCGAAGTTCTGAGTAGGGCCTGTTTTAAAGAGGCCCAACTAACATAAACTGCAAAATGGTGGGGCATTCTTGATCTTCCAATAAATATGGGCCATGACTTTGCCTATCAGTTGGGCTGAGGTGAAAAACCCTCAAGAAAAAACTTGCCTAGAGAATGATTTGTCACCATAGGAAAATATTTTTTTTGAGTAATTAAAGTGAGCACTGAAGCAGTGAAAATGATTTTAGTAAAAAACAAAAAAATTCCCTGATAAAAATTATTGTTAATTGAGTGAGATTACATAACAAGAATTCTCTCAGTGGCTCAAAAATGATGGGTGATTGGCTGGATCTAAAATCATAGAGGCTAAAGTATAAAAAAAAAATCATATTATCTTTTGAATCATAGACAGTGATGGAGAACATAATCACTCTCCACTAAATTTCCTCCTAACACCAAGACTCTTGTCCCTTCATATAACCCTCTTCATAATCACCACTTTCAACGCCCAAAGCAAGGAGCATAATTGTACCATCCAAATGACTAATATACCCCAAAACTAAACCACGCAAGCAGCATAAACACTTTTTAAACACCTCAACTGACGGGTCATATGGTCATTTAATGAAGGGCATTATTGAGTTTTTACAGAATCAGAATGTTGGACTCACTCACTTTTCAAAAAGAGTAAAAAGACATCCTCTAAAATTCTTCCAATTTCCACTCTGGAGTCCAGCCAAGCAAACTGCAGTGCAGACATCAGTTTCTTTCTTTTCCAACTCACCCCTATAAAATGTAAAAAAAAAACACACAAGAAAAAGTTTTTATTAAAAAAACAGAGAGTGAGATCCTAAAACTTAAAATACACAGCACTGTCTCTCTCTCTCTCTCCCTCCCTCCCTCCCTCCACTCCCCATTGAAGCAAATAAGAAAAGGTGGTGCTGTTAGTGTTGTAGTTGAGTGAAAATGGCTGGGTACAGAGCAGAAGATGACTATGATTACCTGTTCAAGGTGGTGCTGATCGGTGACTCGGGTGTGGGCAAGTCCAATTTGCTGTCAAGGTTCACCAAGAACGAGTTCAGCCTTGAGTCCAAGTCCACAATCGGGGTCGAGTTCGCTACTCGCAGCTTGAATGTTGATAACAAAGTCATTAAGGCCCAGATTTGGGACACTGCTGGTCAAGAGAGGTTAGCTTCTTTGTATTCTTTTTCACTGTAATTCTGAATTTTGTTATCTGGGTATTTGGTGTTTTGTTGAGATTTTGCGTGGTTTAAGAGATATTCGGTTGTTTGGTTGCTGACAAAAGTTAGGAGAAGGAGGGAAATTTAGTTTCAGATCTCTTGGTTGAGTTTTCCTTTATGTTTTGTGATCTGGGTCTTTTTTTAGATATTTTGTGAGCTTTTGAAGTTTTCAGCTTCTTGGTTGCTAAGAAAAACTGTGATAGATGTAAATTGTGCCTCTAAATTTTCGGTTTTCAAGAGAGCAGTGATTTTATTACGATTAACTGAGTGAAAGCATAAGATGTAAAAAAATTTAATTTCGTTTCAGATCTGTTTCATTTGTTGGGGTAAGTGAGCTTTGGAATGTAATTGGGTCACTGAGATGGGTTTAGTATTAGTAGATCTGAAGTTGTTAGTATCATGAAAGATAGTTTCTACTGGTTTTGTGTCTCTTTAGTGTTTTGAGATTTGTCAAGTAGATTTACTTTGCTTCATAGTAGTCTCAGTCTTGGGCAGATCAGACATGGATTTGTTGTGGACCAGTAGATCTAGATACTTTGTTGTTTGTGGTGTAAATTGTATGCATTTGTTCTGCTATCCGGTTCTGTAACTTCACAATGAGTTAGAAATGAACTGCTGTGAAGCTTTGCATTTGTGCTACTTTTTTTTTTTTCATGGATGAATAGGGGTAATTCATTGCAAAAAGAAAAGTACAACAGTACTTACTCGGAAACAGGAGACTAAAGTCTCAAACAACAAGCAACTTAAAACTTTTGAATCCAAAGAACATGAATCCAGCAAGATGTTAGTATAAACAAACCAATTATGACTTATAAAAAAACAGTTATCACATTAAACCCTATTCCTAATGGAAGACTTTCCCTAATGGTAGACGTGACATTGTGTAATATACCAGCTTTTATGCCACTTTAATTTGCCTTGTTCTAGATGGGATAAGTTTTATGCAAGTTGTTCTGCTCCCCTTATGTCCATGCTGATTATATGATATAAATTGCGTTGTCAAATGATATGACAGGTGGGGTTAGCATACTATGGTGTGAAATGTGATTAATAGTTTAAAGAAGTGATGCTGTATAAATATATCTAAGTGTTGGCAAAACCAAACAAAGACAACGAATTTTATTCAAGGCCAGAAAATGTGGGCTTTTTTGAGTGTTATACGTCTAGTTTAAAAAGTTTCAACCATAATAAACGTGGACTAGATGCTAGAAACAAGAAGACGTTAGAATTTTCAAGTTTTAAAATTCCAATGATTCTTTATTTCCATTAATTAGTGATTTTGATTTTATTAGGAACAATTTGATTTCCACTATAATGATTCTTGTTTCAACTAATTAGTGATATAGTGTTAAAAAGAATATTCGGTGAACTATTATCTTAAAGGAGTTAGGGGGTCGTTTGCAAATTGGATATGGAAATAGCTTATGACCATGTGTTAGATACTCTTCATTATGTTAAGGAGAAGATGGGTTTTGGGGTTATTTGGCGCAAGTGGGTTTGAAAGTTTATATCTCCCCTTGGTGTCTTTTGAGGCGGGAAGAGGAGAGACTATTCGTTTTTGGCATGATACTTGTGGGGACACCCATCGGTCTACTCACTAGCGACAGAGTCAGATGCTTTAATTAGTGACTGTGCATCTTTAGCGAATGGGGAGGTTATGCGGGATATTTCGCTTGTCCGCAATGCTCATTATTGGGAACTTCAAAGTATTGGATCATTTTTTGAAGAAATTTACAAACTGAAGATTTACTTGCATAGGGAGGAGGCGTAATAAGAATGGAAAGTTTGAGGTCAATATACTCATTGTACACAACCAATTCATCATCATAAACACAATAAGCATGACCATTCAAAGTATTTTTATCTCGATAACCACACTTATAGTCATATTGTCGATGTAGGTGTTCAAGGTTTCGCTCGTGAATATGGACCTAACAACCAAGTGCTTTATATTCCTCTTTCCAACTTTGGCAAAAAAAAGTGTGAACCATACCTTGTCCATCGAGATCTCAACTTACCCATAAGCTTGTAGTCATTCAAAACTTTATCTTGCAAAAGTTGAATCTTTTCCAAAATATGAGTAGTCATAGTACAAACTAAATTGAAAAAACTCAAAACATTAATTCTTTTTTTCTTTTGTTTTTGTTTATTTTTTAAAATCAAAGAACAAATGAAGCAAAAAAAAACATTACAATAAATGGCATAAGAGGGGTAGAGGCAACAACTTCTATCATTATATTTTTATCCCTTTTTTTTATTGGCTCAGGAACGACTCAGCTCAGAAACGGCTCAAAATTTGTTGAAGCGACTCGGGTCAAGCAAACGGTTAAGGTAGTCGGTTCGGATATGACCCGATGGAAATCCAGTAAGATCAGGGCCGGATCTTCAAGGGTCGACCAAAAAGCTGGTGACTGTTACGTTGGTGGCATCAGACTCGGCAGTGGATGGGTGGAGATGACGAATTAGATGTTACAAGGCCAGAACGGGTAGTGTCTTTTACGGTGGCTAAGAAGGCGAAGGATTGGGCCGGTCTTCTCGGGGTTTGGTTGCCCTAGAATTCCGCGTCGAAGGTGGTGGCATCAAGCTCTTGTGGCGGTAGTGGCGATCTGATGTGACGGTTGAAATGGGTCGCATTGTGTCATTTTTTTTGGTTTTTGGCGGCGGAGCAGGCTACGAGTTCGGACCGGGCTTTCTAGGTTTTGGTTCCTTGAGGGTGCCACATCGGCTAGTGAAGGCGGTGCACTTCGGGAGGCGACGGACGACAATGAATCAGAACGGCGAAGGACACTGCCACTGTACGTGTTGATGGTTTTTTTTCAGACTGATTTGGTGTCTAGGGTTTGTTTGGGTGGATGTATTTGGATGAAATCCAAAATATTTTGGGGCGATGGTATCAGTTGCGGGGGATCGAGGTTTGAGCTCTGATACCACTTTGATGCAGAACAGTAACAAAGAAATAATAACAAGGAATTAAAAAGATACAAAACTAATTCAAATCACACGGGATAGCAATCCAAATCACATGGACACAATAACCACTCAATCACAAGGTGTTGGAATTTGATAATTTGATTTTTTATTCATTCATTAGCTAATTGAAAATTAACATAGGATCTCTCTTATATAGATATCTTATAAATCTTAATTTTAGTTCAACAAAGAAACTAACTAAGATCCTACTCCAATAAGGAAACTAACTAAGATAATAATTCATAATATTGTCAATTACATAATTATTTCCATAATTAAAATATCTCCTCGTACTTAGATTAAATTCCCCAATTCTACTCTTCCTCCTTTGCTCTATCTAGCAAAGAAATAATAACAGGGAATTAAAAAGATAAAAAAACTGATCCAAATCACATGGGACAACAGTCCAAATCACATGGAAACACTAACAACTCAATTACAAAGTATTGGAATTTGATAATTTGATTTTTTTTATTCATTCGTTAGCTAATTGAAAATTAACATATGTTCTCTCTTATATAGAGATCTTAGGAATCTTAATCCTACTCCAACAAGGAAACTAACTAAGATAATAATTCCCAGTCCTACTCCAATAAGGAAACTAACTAAGATAATAATTCCTAATATTGTCAATTACATAATTATCTCCATAAATAAATATCCCCCAGTACTTAGATTAAATTCCCTAGTTCTACTCTTCCTTTTTGTACTCCATCACCATGTAACATAGATTGGGAGAGCCTATGTTTAGAGAGGTTCTTTGAGAAGATTAATGGAGTTATACTGGACTTAAATAGGGAAGAAAATGTGAATTGGTGTTTGAAGGAAGGGGGAGTTTTGATGTAAAAACCCTTCATCAAGTACTTAGGGAGGATACTACTCTTGAAGGATGGGCCTCTTTCCCTTGGAGAGGATGCTGGGTCGGTTAGCCATCTTCTTTTAAGATGCTATTGGACGAGGTGTTTATGGGAAATGGCTCTCTCGGTTCTTGGTATCTCTTGGGTGACAACTAAGCTGTTGGAGAGGAGGTGTGGGCTTGAAGAGGTATTGGGGACTCTAAAGAGTTTAAGATAGCCTTAGCTTTAATTCCTCCTTTTATCATTTGGATTTTCTGTAATGAAAGAAATAGGAGGGCTTGAATGGGGACGAAAAATCTATTTTGTCTATCAAGGAGAGATGGTTTCATAAGCTGCTTTTGGGTGAATGGCCATTTTATTTGTAACGAGGATGACATCATAGATTTTCTCGAATTGATGTCGTGTATATAAGTTGTACATGGGTTAGCATCCCCTTGGTTCCTTTTAGTGATATACTTTTACTTGTAAACAAAAGAATGTATTGTGAAAAAATATGTAAAGTAACTATGCTAAGTTTCTTAACAAAAAGGCATAGTATATCATTATTCTGCAAGATCTTCCTGTAAAGTTTTGAGCAATCATTTGTAATTCTAAAGAATAATCCACCTTGTAAGTACTATACATATATTTAGAGATTATTGCATTAAGTTGAATCTCGTATCTGATTGCATTATCAAGGAATGAATTATTCTGCAAGATCTTCCTGTAAAGTTTTGAGCAATCATTTGTAATTCTAAACAATAATGCACCTTGTAAGTACTACACATATATTTAGAGATTATTGCATTAAGTTGAATCTCCTATCTGATTGCATTATCAAGGAATGAAATGTTCGAACTCGGTGACAATTCCTAACTGTTGCCTTGGTTTGAGCAACCAAACGTGCCTTCTTGTTGTTAATGTTCGAGGGGCAGAAAAAGACTCTACCATCAGTGTTCTGCTTAAGAAATTTTTATGGTTTTACTCGTTTTATATTTGACTGCTTAAATTTCTTTGCAAAGGTTGCGCGATAGGTCATTCTTCATGATTCCCATTTTCCCTCAAATTTGATTTTGGTCCACTCAAAAGTTGTGTAATGGCTGATATGTACAGTGATCAGCAGGTATGATCAGATGCTAGACATAATATCCTATAATATAGTTTTTTTATGATTATGTGCCCAATATGGGTCCTTGCAAATAGTACTTGGTGCAACTGATTAGCCTTTCCAGTTACCAGTGTACATGGATTGATTAGCGACAGTCCATCTGGTGACCTGTCATTACTCTGAAAAGTAATGTGTCACTGTGGA
The DNA here is from genome assembly GCA_023935145.1 of Bretschneidera sinensis. NCBI lineage: Eukaryota > Viridiplantae > Streptophyta > Magnoliopsida > Brassicales > Akaniaceae > Bretschneidera > Bretschneidera sinensis. The sequence goes on along the minus strand of CM043700.1, from coordinate 18,563,031 downwards.
GGGTTGATGTTGATCATATAAATTAAATTAATTCACTATAGGTATTGTTAGAACAAGCTCCAAGATCAGAAGTATTCTAGAATTTTAAGTGAGGTTAGGTCGAAACTCCTATCAGGCTATCACTATCAAACTGCAATAGTAAGTAACCTTGGTATTCTAGAATTTTAAGTGAGGTTAGGTCGAAACTCCTATCAGGCTATCATTTTATTACCTTTTACTATGTTTGTCATGGAAATTAAAAAAACCAATGTTAGATCTATTGAAATTGCTATCGTGCCAATCCATTATTTTTGAATAGTTAGAAGATTACTTTTGAACATGGGCATTATTGGAAAGAAAGTTTGAGCTGACTTCAAGTTCCATCCTTACAAAAGTAGTCAGTTGTTTTAAATTGGAAACTATTTTGTTCATGTGAGACATGTGATTCAACACACAAGTAATATTCTGATTACTTCACGTTAAAGATTATTCACTGTCTTACTTTTTCCTGGACTCCATTTGTCCTCTCTAACTTTTCAAGGGTGGTGATTGATGGATGTAAATCCCATCTGTAAATGATGCAAGAAAGTCTCGTGGGACCTCCGCTCTTTCATTTTCAAAGATATTTGACTAGTGGAAAGATGGTAATATCCTTGAAAAGTTAAAAAGAGGGAACAGGGACAATTTAAGGCAGGAAAATAAAATTGGAGAGAATGTGAATTTATTAATGTGGTAATGACTAGATATATAAGGCCTTAACATACTTCCATGTTGGGTACTGTTAGCAGCTTATCCAGATTTAAAGGGCTTAAAATTAGTCTTTTAGTGAATGTAATTTCTCTACTGTTTGGAGGGTCATTGACATTAGGATAAAACATTGGATTTCTCTTCCCAATATGATGATGTAGCTTTAAAGCAGAGTGACAGTACCATTGCCTTCTTCGTATAATTAATAATTCTGGTCATTGTCAGACTTCATCCCTATTAATATCTCTCTCTCTCTCTCTCTCTCCCCTGATGACATTTTCTTGCTTCTATGGCAAAAGTTGAAGCCACAAGTGCCACCTTCAATTTGCTCTACAAGTGAAAGATATTTACTGAAAACTTGCTAATGCTATAAGAGAGTAAAAGAGAGGGATTAAACTTTTTTGCTGGGTAGAATGCATCTTGTCCCAGTCATGGTTGACAGATAAAAGGTGATACGGAAATCTTACCCCATCAGAATTGTTGGGCATATGGAGATTGAAGCTAACTTATTAAATTTGGGTACACTGCTAAGAATAACTAATATACACTAAGGTGCAATCCCAAAAAAAGATACCCAAAGGTGCAGGTATGTATGCGAATATACACACTGGCACATAGTGCTAGCACTGCACTGTTGGGTCTTGATTCTTAGTTTATAAGCAATAATCAATAGGTGTCTCTACTTTAAAACAACATAGTATAATTGAGTTCTGAGATTTTACTAATCACTGTGGGGGTCCTGATTCATAGTTTATAAGCGATAATCAATAGGTGCCTCTACCTTAAGACAACATAGTATAATTGAGTTCTGAGATTTTACAAATTAGTTGCTGCTGTTCATACAACTTGCAAGTAAAATTTTCTCCGTTCCTGGATCAAACTAAAGTAAATTGCGTCCTATCTCTATATTATCATTAGCTGACAGCGGGAGATGTGTAACTTTGGATTTGTCAGCATTATCAATCTAAGTGGTAGAAAAAAAAAATGAATTATCAATCTAAGTAGGAAATAAGATTTATTAAATTCCTATACATTCTTTTAAAACTTTTATATGGTTTTCAAAAGTCATGATAATAATATATAATCATTATTTAGCTCAAAGTCTGACTTGTTTTGAGAAAAAGGTGACTTTTAACTTTTTTTGGATAAGAAAGGTGACTTTAACTAATTAAATTACAGGTTACTGGAGTCGTCCAAACTTTCTTTTCAATAGTATCCATGATTTAAAATTTATTTTTCATGTCTTAATGGACAACTTATGAGTATGATGGTAATTGAAATATGGCTGGCATTAGTTCAATGCCCTTGTATTAGTCTCTATATTTTGTAACAAAGGTTAATCACTATAAACACCTTTGCTGCTAAATGATTTTAAATTACTCTGTTATTCTCTAGCAGTGCCATTTACTACCACCATGGCCCCATCACTCTGATGTGCTGTTACCAACCCCACAGTTGTCTACACTGCCATCATCATAAGTTCATCTTCAGCTCCAGTATCATCATCAATTGCTCTGTGTTTGTAATTCATTGCATGTGTCTTTATACTCATCCGTTAGTAAACATTCAACAACAAAGCACTCTATGTACTCCCCTACAAAGAAATTGCAACTGTGACGCTGGTTCTTGAATTGTTTCACCTGCATGCAATACAGAAGGCTGTTTAGGAGGCCCAAAATCCTGGTTGTGAATGGTTGTGTTTGAATTGGATTCTGCAGATTTCCATAGTTAGGGTTTATTAGTTTTTCTAGATAATCAAAGTTTATGATAGTCTTTATCAAAAAAAAAGTTTACGATACTCTGTGCATGTACTTCTCTTTATCTTTTCTCCTTTATAATTTTCTTACCTTTGGATGTCAGAAATCAGGAATTTGATATCATCTCTTCTCATGACAACTTGAAACTTAATGTATTTGTCATAAGATCATGACCATATGAACAAAAGCTTAAATGACATTGACAAGTAAGGTGAAAGTGATGTGTGTTGATGTTTGTGTGAGTGTTGTTGCGTTCTTAAAAAAAAGTGTGTAGTTGCCCTTTAACCGTTTAAAAAAAATCGACCAATTGTTTTGACTTGATTCCTTTTGCTGGCTACAAGAGAAGAATTGCATAGTCAGATCTCCACCCAATTAGCCTTTGATTCTGGTGCCTTCTCCCAAGTTTGAAATTAAATCTCTGTTCTATACCCCCCAACCAGAAAAATTCTCGTTGAATTCTTTTATAAATTCATGTCTTGCTTTTTTTAATTTATTTGTCCCACTCTGTGTAGAAAGATATGTTGATGCTGAATGGTACTTTACCAGCTACTTTCTGAGTTATACTTCTTTTCATTGTGGCCTTTTGAATTTATACAAAAGCCATGCTAAAAAAGTGTGACCACCATCATCATTGATTCATTGTAGCCGCACTGCATGGTGCCAGCACTGACCATTGAGCGATCACCACTGCTGCCACCAGCACTGCTAACACCAACGCTCCGTTGATCCATTGTTGCTGGTGCCACCATTTTTTCACCAATATCCCTCTCCATCGTGGTTACCATTACTAAATTTCTTCATGAACACCCTAGTCCAGATCAACATACCACTACGTCATAACTTTAATAAATTGTAATTCAACATGCTCATCAGAACCTTTCCTTTGATTTGAAATTCTATAATTGATCTTGGCTTTGACTATGCTAAAACATGCATTTTAATTTGCTGCGGATGCATTTGTTTGAAAAGCTAGCAAGGAGATTGGTGAAAGAATAATCGACACTGCTTGGCAATGCTGTGTTTGGCCTTGAGGCTGAGGCACAGATATAGAATTCTAAGTCAAGACCACGAAGACTGAGCCCTAGCTTCAGTATGCTGTACGTGTTGCTTGTGCAAAGTGTGAGCGTGACATTTCAGTGCCTTGCTAGTGCCAATGCTTGGATTGCTGGTGGCAATGCTAGGGATTGTGTAATGCCTCCTTGGTGTGCCCATGATTGAATTTCTGCTATCGTCATCTAAATTTTTATTTGGTTAGGATCAAACACTTCAGATTGCTGTCTTGGCGAACGAGTTATAGTCTGTAATTTACAAATTAATGATGTGACTCTTTATAGTGTGTCATTAGATTTGAGTCTTTAGAGATGCTTTAAGGATAAGGTATAGTTGATGAGGTTGTTTAATGTTCTATCAGTTTATTTTCCCATATTAGATGGATGATATCTCTTATTGTGTTTACAATACATTTTATTGAAATGATGTTCGTTTGTTGCATCTCTTGGAAGGTTGACTGTATGTTTGATCATCTGTTGCCTTTTATTTGGCCCTACTTGGTCTTTTTTATTATCTGAGGTTATCTTTTTGCATTTATAGGTACCGTGCCATAACTAGTGCTTACTACCGAGGAGCTGTTGGTGCACTTCTTGTGTATGATGTCACTCGGCACTCCACTTTTGAAAATGTTGAGAGGTGGTTGAGGGAGTTGAGGGATCACACTGATCCCAACGTTGTAGTCATGCTTGTTGGTAATAAATCAGATCTTCGTCACCTTGTGGCTGTCCCAACCGAGGATGGGAAAACCTTTGCTGAGAAGGAATCCCTCTACTTCATGGAAACTTCTGCCCTGGAAGCTACTAATGTGGAGAATGCATTTGCCGAAGTTCTTACTCAGATCTATCATATTGTGAGCAAGAAGGCTATGGAACCAGGTGATGAGGTAGCTGCTTCGGCTGTTCCTTCCAAAGGAGAGAAAATTGATGTCAGTAAAGATGTTTCTGCAGTGAAGAGAGTTGGGTGCTGCTCAAACTAGGATTTTTAATCTGAATTAAATTGTTAATGGGATGTGGCTGGGGTTTGTTTTGCTACCTCTGTTTCTCTGTACACCGTTGTGTAAAATTTTCTCACAGATGCCTACCGTAAAGGGGCGGGGGATCGATTCATATTTTATATTAACAAATTTTCCTCATGATTGTTATTTTTATCTAACTGAGAGCTCAAGTAGGAACATGTTATTACAGTTTTGCTTTCAAATAGGTGGATTGGTGCTCAAATTTGCTAAAAACTCTGCTTACAGAGAATTTTCATGAGATCCTGTTGTCTTTCTTGCTCTATTCAGTCTCCTTTAGAAGCTACCTCTATCCGTCTCTTGCTTGTTGGCAGCATCTACTTGACTTTTGTCATTTGCGGTATATTTGTTGTGAATTTTTATTGTGGCATGGCCCATATTAGTTACCTGGAAGCAGAACAATGAGATATTTAACATGTTAGATGATATTAGGCTATGCAATGTGGAAATTGGTGCGGTTGGTTTTAAAATATAGACTTTGTTATCTATATTCATTTACGCATAAGATAGGAGATAGGATAAAAATATGTATTCAAGAAAGTGAAAATTTATATAAAAAAAATGTTTGCAGTAAAATTGAGAAGAAATTATAAAAGAGTGATTTTTACAGATTAAAAGTTAAAAATGAAACGGTTTTCATTATCTAAAAATAAAATTTGGAAAGAAAAAAAAGTTTTTCAAAACCAAATAAACAATTTAGGGCAAACATAATATATGAACCGTGTAACCATTAGTTTAGCTTAACGATTGCATCTCCGTTCTTGTTAAGGCTTGAGTATGTCTTGACTCTTAAATTAGGGTTAGCAGCTTGTTTATATTCATATAAGAGGCAGGATCTTCACGAAGGCTGCTTTAAGCTTGCTGGTTTTTGTGAGCCACTGAATCTGCCCACAGTGAAAATTTGACAGAATAAAAATATTTGCCAATTTTTTTTTGATTGTAGAGCTAAGTAGTTTGTCTTCAAGTTCTTTTCAGGATAAACCCTTGTTGTTAGGCTTGTCTTGCATTATGTGACCCGGGAGCAATTTTATGTTAGACAAGGTTTAATTAGGTATGTCCGAAATTTTATTAATAATTTTAAATTTTTTATTAATAATATTATTTTTAAAATCTTATATTTATTTATTATTAATAAAATTTTAAATGAATTTAAAATATTAATTTTAAATCCGTTCTAACCAAAAAAAAAAAAAAAAAACATTGGTGACGCTGCAAGTTTATCTGGTTGGTATTTTCCCAGGAAAATTTGATGTTGATGGTTAACCTGCCAAAATCTGAAACCATTTTGTGGGTTTAGCAATACTCCAATGGTAATGGACTTAGTCAAAACTTTCGTGCTGATTTTTGTTTCAGCTGTTATTATTATTTACTGAGATTGGATTTTTGTCATGTGTTACTTTCGTTTTCTTTATTCAATTTCATTTTCTCTTCTGTTTTTTGGGTAGAGAAAATAATTTAATTTAGGAGAAGAAAATTTTGCCTCTAACTGTCTCATTAAATGGGTTTTGTCCTCTAGCTATATAACATTTCTTATCTGGGTTTTGTATTGTTCAACGAAACCACAATTAATCAATTAATATTACCTTAGTTTTTCCAGGAGGGTTTGCTTTCATTAACGGTTAGCCCATAATGGCTAAGCTGGCATTTCGTCTTAATTTATTTATCCCTAAGCAATAATGGATAAGAGGGAAGAAATTAATAGTATTTGTTTTTTAAAATTTTTTTTGTGATATTGGTAACATTACTAGTGACTTGGCATGTGACTTGTTTTTTTAAGATGAGAATTTCTTTTTTGTATTAGATAAAACTTGATTGATAATCATTGAGAATTTTATTGATAATATTAATTAAGTATGTATAAACTTTATTAATTTAATTTTCAAAATTATCAATCAAATTTTCATTCGATGTAAACACCTAATGCAACCAAAATCTCTAGTAAAATAAAGTGACGCAGTCGAAGCGAAATCCAAGGGAAGTTATAATTAAGAATCACTAATCAAAGTTTAATGGATTTAATTAACATACCTTGACCCACTCTTGTATTATAATAATTATATATCAGAGAGAGCAGTGAATTAATAATATTTCAAAGCTCATCAACTACTCTCCCTTTATTTGTTATATAAGATAGTCCCATATGATTAAATAATATAATTTTCTCTCTCTTCTTTTCTTTGAATATCTTAGGTGAGGAGTTTTTCTTAGGTGAGGAGTTTTATCCGATTATCCAAATCATGTGAAACTCTCATGAGTATTGTTTGAGTTTGTGATTAAAGTCAATTTAAAATTAAATTTTGTTTTTAATTATTTAAATTTTTTGCTTTAAATACGTTATAATATAATACATAATGTAAGTCTTTAATAATGGTAACCACCAAATCATAAATGAGTGTATATTTTTTTTTTTAAAAAAAAAACTGAATATATGGGTGTATTTCAGGGAGTATTTTCCAGCTATAAATCACCTTAAAGTCAAAGCTTTTTTGCAGTTAATTTGACTTTATGGTTTTGCCAGCGAATCATTTGAATCACAATCCAATCAAACAATTTAGAATCTTCCATTTATCAATTTGAGACTTATGAGGTATGACCCATCCTAGCTAGTTGTCTATGTACTACTTAATACCTACTCCTATGATTGAAGGTTCCAGCAAACTAGGATTTTAGGAGGGTTTTTTTCTTCTTCTTTTTTTGGCAACACGAATTTTAGGAGTTTTACTACCCAAAACTAAAAATTGTTTGTAGAATTTCAGTTAGTTTAGTCAGTAGAATTGTTTGTTATTGTGAAAAAAAACAAAAAAATAGATATCAAGTTTCACTCATATTAAAAATAAAAAAGTTAAAAAAAAGAAAAAGTTTCTTCTCGTTGTAAAATCTTATTTATTTTTATTGTTGGAGTGTGTCATTTTTTTTTGTATGGTTTGGTTAAAAACAAGGTCTTGAAACCGAGTTTGGACAAACAGTTTCTTAAGATTAATCAACTACAAAGTATATATTATAGAGTTCTAATCGAGTAATGATCAGAACCATAATAGTGAGCATTTACGATAAATCCCTAAAAGATGATCATTGTCTACAATTAAACCATTTGTTTAGATTTTTTTTTTAAAATTGACTTTCAATGAAATTATCATTTTATAGATAATTACAATGATGCAATTACTCAATCTCAATTGCTTATATGCCCTAAACAATATACAATTTGATTTTTTTTAATGGATTGAAGCGATGTTATGGTTATATTATAAATTTGTATTATCTTATTATCATATAAAAGCCAATTAAAAAAAATAATTGATATATAAATCGGATAAATAATTTGTAAATCATTATATAAATTTGTTGAGATTTAAAACTATCATCAATTATATGGAATCTAAAAAGTGTAAATTAATTTAGAATTAAATACAAGGTACATAGTTTTCTTTAATTTCCCCTTATCTTTTTGTTATGTCAATATATTTTTCTAACAAATCTATGTCAATTTGCACTTCGTACTAGACGTAATTTGGTTCTTTTTTTTTAAAACTATGTTTTATATAAGCAGTACATGACCATTGATTTGATACAAATATAAATTACACATAAATCCATAATTTTACCGCAAACCGTTTAAAGTGAAAAATAATCGATATAAAATCCAACAAATAACTTAAACATCGTGAAAATCAAATTTAAATTATTGTAATCTCAAAATCTCAACGTTAATCATTAGGCTAAAAACTCATCGGCGACATAATTTAGTTTTTATAATATATATATATATATATATCATAAATATATTTTACTATGATACAGAAAATGTAAAAAGAGTGAAAAATAGAACATATTGACTCTTGCGAGAAGAAAATTAATATCTTCTATAATAAACAGTGAAATCAAGCCATAAGCATAAAATTTTAGCCTGAATTGTACTCCCTGTTGTTTAAGCGATTTTAACGTACAACAATTGCAATATTGTCCCTCACGTTTGCTTTCTCTGATTTTTATTTCTGTTTCAATCAAATATCAGCATTGCCGTGGCCAACTGCTACTACTCGTTCACTACAGACGGCCGTACCGTGATCCTAATTTACAACAGGATCACACCAGAGCTTAGAATCGGACAAATTTTTATTCATTAGCTACACTGAAATCAAGGCATAGAAACTATTTAAAAAAAAAAATAAAAAACCTAAAAGAAAGAAAAAAAAATGAAATTTCCTTTTTTTTTTAATCTTGAAGCGTACGTTACGCGCCCGTTGACTAAGACAATTTGCCATTGAGAAAGACAAATCAAAGAACGCCGCGTGTCAGCAGATCTCGACCTCTGGTCCCACACTACGGTGCCTAAACACCACCGAACACTCCGGCAACTCGCCGAGATCGGCGAACAACGACTCATCCTCTTCTCTCATCGGGAAGAACATCGCCACGTCAGCGTCAGCATCACTTGAGCTCCTCTCCGCGAAAATTGGGCTCTCGAGCACCGTCGACGATGTCGTTTCCATCTCGCCGAACCACGAAAATTCGTCGCCTCCCGTGGGGGTGGTAATCAACGAATCCTCTCCGAGATCAGCGAACTTCTCCTCCGTCTTCTCGGGTTCGGGTTCGGGGTCGGGCTGCGGAGTCTTGGGTTGGTGTTTGTTGTTACCGTTTCTAGAAGCTGGCCAGGGATGGTTGTGTTCGCAGCAGTACGTGATCACTAGCATTGTGGGATCCACGCGGCTCCTCTCGACTTGTTTTCTCGCTGGGCAACCCTTTGAGCTACTGCACCTATAGTATCCTCTGCCAAAAACTCAATCACGGAGATCTCAATCAAACGGCTGATGGTGGTGGTGGTTTGTAACTTACATAAGTAGAATCATATTTACAGTATAACATGGATTATAGTAGTAACTGGGTACCTGGGGTAAGGAGAGCCCTTGATGGGTTTTTGACCGTACTTTCTCCATGCCCAAGAATCAGACGGTGGAGCAGTCTCCCCCTTGAGGCGGGACCCTTCGATGTCCTTGATTGGCACTGACACCACTCTTTTCTGTATGGATCTCCTACTGCAACAAAACCCATTACGTTGCCTTCAGTATCAATTACTCTCTTATTCAAAAGAATCATACATAAGAGTTTCATAACTGCGAATTTGAGAGTACAATGAATTTTTAGTTAACATGTTCTCAAGTTGATAACCGTTGGATCAATATGTCAAATGAGCTAGCTGAATGGTTGATCCGACGACTGTCAGTTCCTACCGAAAAAATCATCGTTTATGCGTGAAACCATTTTTGGCACAGATTGGTAATTAATACTATATAGTAGAGTTATTACTTGTACTATAATTATATATAGATGAACATATTTAATTTAATTTCTTTTCTCAAAACATGATAGTAGTAGAGAATTATGGCAAACCAAAACGTGATTGAGGTTTTGATGGGTTGCAGAAACTTACTTTCTTTTAGGGGAGGAAGTGGAAGCGATCTTCATGTCGTTAAAGGTTGTAGAAGGAGGCGATTCTGCCCCGTTTTCGATCTCCTCTTGCTCACTGACAAATGGGTTGATGGTGATGAATCTGCTTTCCATGATTAAAACTTGAGAGATACCGTTCGGTGTATAACACACTATGGGGGGTTGATTAAATCTCGGACGTCGATCTTTAGTTGATGGTGATGATAATTGTAGCAGACAAATAACAGATAGTGGCTTGATGCTTGAAAACAACTATAGAGAGAGAGACGATGAAGAAGAAGAAACAGGGAGAAGATGGTGAAAGAAAGAGGTGGTCCTTTTTAGAAAAAGAGCCGTCATGTTAGACAGATGGCGGGGGTTTTGGTTTTATAAAGGACGTGCAAGCCAATGTGAATTATTCATATTTTATATTATTTCAATTTCAAAATGACCCCCATTTTTTAATTATATTTTCAGTTTTTTATTATTCTAATTAAGCCCACTGATTACTGTTCATACTGCTCCTCATTTTTGCTGACAGGCCCTTCTTTTTTCTTTCTTCTTTCTTCTTTTTCAATGTGGGGTGGGTCTAAGGTCATTAGGGTTTGGTGTAAAGAAAGGTTCCTTCTTTTGTCCTATTGTTTCATATTTTAACTGTTAATTATTAGTTAGATTATGTTTTTAAGTATTTTTACTTTTTATTGGATTATTAAATTTTATGGTTAATTAAGGTTGGGTTGGATAAATTTCTGAAAAGGTAGGTTTCATACTTTCATGCATAAAGGTTGTCCATTTAAAACTAGATATCTAGCCTAAATTAATTATGTTAAAAAAGAGATATTCCCACAAAAGGTTGCTTTATAATCCATGCAAAATTATTTTTTTTTTCTTTCTTTCATGGATATGGCATAAAGGTTAAGGAACTAAAGTATTCAATTAGGGAGCATCCAAATCAGCAGCATGCCTCACTTAATCCAAGCCAAAATCATAGTAGTTCTCGCAAGTTGTGATTTAGATCACATGATATTTTCCTCTTCAATGAAGGAGAAGGAGGGTAAAGTTGTCCATTTTCTTAATCATTAAAATAATTCTTTGATGATGATCTCATTGATCAACTTTGGTATTGTTTTTCCCTTCAGTCAAGGGCATATGCACTTACCCTCCCCACCTTTTACTCTGTCTTCTCTTCTCATTTGTTTGTTTTTTCTTAGTTATTAAGAAAAGCAAAATGCATCTGTGTTCTATCTTTATTCCTTGATCATTGTGAATTAAAATACAATAAAGACTTATAGTGCTTATCACAACAAAATCTACTATTTGTTACCGTTTGATTTAGTTGTAGTTTTAAGTTTCAACTATTGGAACTAAAAAAAATTAATGTTGAAATAGTTTTTTATTCGAAACTAAAATTTGTTTAACATTTAGTAAAACAACTATTTGTAAAATTTATGTATTGTTATAAAACAAATTCAATTATTTTTTAAAAAAATTGTTTTTATTTTTTAAATGTGTTTGACTTAATTTTTTTTCTTTGAAAGTTAGGCCAAATTGTACAGAGTTTGAGAAATTGTAATTAAGGAAAGATCAACTATAACATTACAATATTGATTCTGTAAAACATTATCCTGTGCTTTGTTGATCAGTGGAGCTAGTATTATATAAATCTAATTGTACGTTCAAGCAACATGTTTAGATTAATTAAAGGTTAATTAATTAGCTTGCCATTATATAAGACATATTTTCGATGAAGACAACATATACCATTACCATGACTTTATCGCCCGTTATTAGTTTGATTATCAGGATGTAACTACCATTTATATAGTACCGTTACATATATGATAATATTATCTACAAATAAATTAATTTAATTGATATCGATTCGATTATCATTTGTCTCGATGAACAATTCGATTACATCATGTTAAAAAAGGAATAACATTCATGTACGCGAAGATTTTTTTTGGTAAGGATTGAAATGCAACTTAAAACAGTAAAACTTTAAATTGGTTTTTAAGTAAAAAAATAAATGTGTGGAATGAAAAAGATCAATTTACTTCTTATATTTTAAGATAATTACATATCCACAATATTTTTCATAAGATGCCTTTTTGGGTCTTTTGACAACGAAAAACATCATTTAAACACATTATATAAGCAATCAAATTAACTTAATTTTTTTTATAAAAAATATTGATGATTTAAGTTACATTTAAATCAACGTGAAAAAATTTATGTTAATTATCTGCCATTTTAGTTTAGTAGAACATAAAGAACACAAAATGAAGCACATTCATCATCACCTACTAGCACATCACCTAGCAAGTGAACCTAAAACATAAAAATAAATATATGATATATAGGTAATTCATATTTTGTTCAATGCCAATTAAGGAAACAAAATCACAAATTTCTTTTGAGTGAGTGAATAATCACCAAAATACATATATAAAAAAGAATAACAAAAAAAAGATTCCACCAATGATATCTTGGTTCAATGGTAAAAAATAAAAGATTAAAATTTTTGTTGTAAATTTTTCTAAATGAGAACAAAATATGAGAATCAAGACTTAGAGGCGTAAATTAATCACTGTCTTTAAGGCTTTATTCATCCTCACTTGTATAAACAAGTTTGCTATGGGTTATAGACGAATAGTCCTCCAGGATACAATCAAGTTTCAAACTTGAAGTCTGCAGACAGCAAAATCTGAAGAACTTCTGATTTAATTCTACTTTGAAATACTGAAATATTATGGCAGAATTTTTGAGAGAAAAAAAGAGAAGAAAGAATGAAAAATGAATTATATTTTGAAGTGGAAAGTGAGGGGTATTTATAGGTGTAGAAGTACATTTTCAAATAATTTTGAAAAGTTATATTTTTCTAGTTGGAAAGACATGATTTTTCTAGATTTAATGAAAGCTTTACAATCATGTCTATTAGTTTTTAACGGATCAGATCGTGTTTGTTTAAAAAATATAACATATTTTTGTTTAAATTACAACATTTAGACTTAAACGACACAATTCTGTTTAAATCACAATATTTAGATTTAAATTAATACCTTTCGGGTTTTCAAACAACTCTTAAATATCATTTTAAATGATTTTTTTCTAACAATTTCCCGCTTATTTGAAAAACCAATTTTGAAAAATACTACCACAAAATCTTCGAGTCTTGTATGCATAAAGAAGGTATCTTTCGATTTAAAGCCTTCAGTTAGTGTAAACAACTCAAAATCATATCGAAATGAATGGTGTCCTTTATATTAAACTAACATTTCTATGTGATACAACCAAAGCCACTATACACATATAATTCTATTATTTCGGTGATAATTTATTTTCACTTAGCACTATTATGGTCATGTGCTATATCATGGTTTTATGAACATCAAGAAAGCAAACCATAACTCTCTATAAGAAGCAACACCACTCCTTCATTCATTTGGGTGAAGTTCATCTTGTGTTTCTGTTACTAGAACGCATTTTATAACTTCATTAAAAGTTTAACTCATCCTCTAAAACGTAACGAACAATATTGTCTTTCTTAATTATGGGCAAACTTTGTGACAATATCAACAGTCAATCATAGTAACTTGTTATTAACCATTAAAACCTAGGACTAGTGGTCTACTAGTATTAGGTTGGGTTGTCATCACTGCTGACTTTTAAATGGTATAAGCCCTATCTCTCTAAATGTATTACTTACTAGGTCTCTTACGAGTGCCTTAGTAAGTGGATCAATCAAGTTCTTACTTGATTTTAGATAGATAATTGTAATAATATCATCTTTTATCAATTATCTCACATATTTTTGTCTAATACTGATATGTCTAGACTTACTATTTATAGTACCTCTCACAAAACTTCATTATCACAAAGTATGGATTTTAAATGCATAGGATGTGGCCACAAAATTTATTTTTAACGATAAATTTCTAATTAATCCATTCAACATTTTTTCTCAATTGTTATCGAGGCAATTAATTCGGATTTCATTGTGTGAGACATACATTTCTTGCTCTTCTAAGAAACATCACCTCCTCCTAGGTATTTTACATCTCTTACTCTCGTCATCCAACTAGCATCCGTGTATTCTCTTGATACAACCGGATTATCATGGAATCAGTGTATCCTCTTGATATAGCAGGTTCAAATCAAATTCTATGATTTCTTCTAGGTAACCAAAGATTCTACTAAACTTGTAAATTATTGTAATGTACTATGAAGTACTCAAAGCAAACTCTCATTAAGTTTTCTCACTTTCATTTTCATAAAGTGTATTTCTTGGTTTCACTTATATCAACCATATAAGTTTCAAGATTTCAACAAATTTTCACCTGTATTAATGGTATTCTATAATATAATTAATACCTCCATATTTAATATATATATAATTACATTAACAACAATAAGAAATTAATTATTTCATTCTTAAACAATGAAATGGCCCCCACATTTCTACTATGTCTGTTATTTCTGAATACATAAGCTACTACTCAATGTAGCCATAAACAAATATGCTTGAGGAATTGAATCATGCAAATGATGCTTGATTTTGATATCGAATATCAAAACTCTACACCCACACCTTTATCAGTACAAAGATTCTTACGTTGTCTGAAATAAGTGGTCAGACTCTCTGATTCATCATTAGAACCTTTGTTCAATATTACAATATACATCACCATGTCTTTTCATTAAGACACACATACAATAGCACTAATGCAATTGCACTTATGGTGATCACAATGTTCTGGTTATATGGCGTCCTCACTCATCATTTCTAGAAATGCCATTTTTAATGTGTCCATCTACAATTAATTTTTTTTACACATGTATCAATTGATCATGTGAATTTTTTATGCACAAACCAAAACAACCCCTATCATTGCACTTCAACACAATGTTACTCATATTCATATTATATCTTAAAAACATACACACAAACGCATAAATTTATTAACTTCATGTTTATTATACGTAACAGTAACATCTCATGCAAAATATTGTCATTTAAAACATCATTTTTTTACTTATAAATCTAGAGATGTTATATCATTCCCACTAGACAAATATATAACCATGCCTTTTAAAGTCAAAATTTATTTGATGATAACTCATGCTCACAAATAAGTTATAGCAGTAAATGTTTATAGTGATTTTTACTATAAATTTATAATATATCTCAATTTAATATCTCATGTAAATTTCTAGTGTTACTAAATAATTTAATCAAACAAATAAAATTAAATTGTAAATTCAAATGCATGCAGGCCAAATGACCTCACAGCTTTAACAAATCAAACCAAACGAATTGACATGTTATTGCCATCCTCAAATGTATACCACATCCACTTTCATTTTCAAAATAATTAAATTTGCATACCACTTGTATACAAATGCAAATTATTGTTCCTTTTAATTTTTCTTGTAGTTTTCTTAAATTTTCCTCCAGTTTTCACTTGTAAAGAATGTTTTTTAGATTTGCTTTTCCTATACATGATGCATTTTAGAACCACTTTAAACATTACTACTTTTGTCATGTAAACATGACTCTTCTTCAATATGAAGATGTTTTTTTTTTTTTTTTTTTTTTAATTTGTTCTAAAGTGTAGTCCTTAGATTTGTGCAACAATCTTTTTCCATAATCCTGCCAAGAAATGGAAAATTTAGCTATAATAGCCCCCACTTGGAATGATTCGGGAAAAACAATTTTTAAAGCTCGAAGTTTATTGACAATAACTTGTAATTTATGCACTTGTTCTAAGATAGGTTTATTGTCAAATATTTTGAAATCAAAGTATTTGGAAACTAAATACTTATTTGTACCTTCTTCCTCAGCTTTGTATTTGTATTCAAGAGCATTCCAAATATCACGAGCCAATTTTATGTATGTGAACAGATTGTACAAGCAGTCTGATAATATGTTCAGAATATGTACACGACACAACAATTCGCCACTCTCTTTTCTTCCTTTCTTTCTGTAGTTGTTCGATCACTGCTGTTTGAGACTGCTCTCTTTCCTTAGGTACTGGATCATCAAGAATGGCCTGCAGATCCAGTATATAGGAAATTTTCAACGCAGTAAGCAAGAACATAATCTTGTCTTGCCACTGGCTGAAATTATTTCCATCAAATCAATTTAGCTTGACAAAGTCTCGATTCATCATTTTGAATGATTCTGCCTCCATTTTGTTGGACAGAAATAAATCATTAAAATTGTTGTAAATTTTTCTAAACGAGAACAGAGTATGAGAATCAAGACTTAAATGCGTGAATTAATCACTGTCTTTAAGACTTTATTCTTCCCCACTTATATAAACAAATTTGCTATGGGTTACAGATGAATAGTCCTCAAAGATACAACAAAGTCTCAAACTTGAAGTCTGCAGACAACAAAATCTAAAGAACTTCCGATTTAATTTTGCTTTGAAATACTGAAATATTATGGTAGAAGTTTTGAGAGGAAAAGATAGAAGAAAGAATGAAAAATGAATTGTATATTGAAGTGGGGAGTAAAGACGTATTTATAGGTGTAGAAGTACATTTTCAAATAGTTCTAGAAAGTCATGTTTTTCTAGTTGGAAAGACACGATTTTTCTAGATTTAATAAGAGCCTTACAATCATATTTGTTAGTTTTTAATGGATCAGATCGTGTCTGTTTAAAAATTATTTAAAAAATCTGACACATTTTTGTTTAAATTACAACATTTAGACTTAAATCACACATTTATGTTTAAATCAAAACCTTTAGATTTAAACTAATATTTTTTTTGGGTTTTCAAACAACTTTTTAATATCATTTTAAATAATTTTTTTCTAACAATTTTAAATACATAAGATTAGAAGTTTGATTCCCACCAATTTATAGGTTACTTTTATTTATTTTTAAAAACTGAGGCACTAGAATTACAAGGTTTTAGGTTCAATTCTTATATGTGTGAGTTATAATTTGTCATATATATATATATATATATATATATATATATATATATATATTATTTCTCACACTTTAGAGAGATTGTTTTAATATCATGGGTTTTTGTATAGACAATGTAATAGTACAAACTTATATTGTAATAAAATTAATCATTGCACCATTTAGGCAAATGTTAGTCACCACATTTAACTTGGATCCAAAATTATGTAGAATTCATATTTAAAAAGATATTGAGAATTGGCATATAATTCTAAGTTTTATAACTGGAATGACCGAAAATTTATAATTACATATAATTCCAAATTTTTATAATTGGAATGACCGACAATAATTGGAATGACCTCATACCTCTCTCTCTCTCTGCCAATTGGCCAATTTGAAACATCTAAAATATCAAAACTTATCACTCAAAAGGACAAAAAATATCACACTTAATTTTTAATGTTACATTGATGCGTGAAGCAATATATATGGCAAAATTTTCAACTACAAGGCCATTATTTTTCTATACTCAGATAAATGACTTTTATTAATGTTTTGTTTTTATAAAACTATTGTTCCAATCTCTGACTTCCCTCCACCCACGGCATCTTTCGTGCCTCTTCGATCTATCTTTTTGTTTTATTTAATATTTGTTAAATTTCTCTTAGCTAATTATATTTTTCAAGAATCGGAAGCTTCCTTTTGCCTTCCTCTTTAACATTAATAATCCCTCAGAATCTCCTTCCGAATCCTGAGCCAAACATATACTTTTTCCACAAGACCTGGGACATTTTTCAACTTTTGAATTACATACTATAGTAATATTCATACAATATACATTATATTTTACAAAAAAAGTAGTACAATTTTAAAAAAATAAATGTTAAATAAGAGAGACCGACAATTTTATTAATTAACCTTACATGAGTATTTTCACACGCAAATTAATCACAAGTGTTGATTTATATTAAATCATCAGACAAAATATGTTTTAATCAACTCGACAAAAAATCTCGAATCAAAACACTTTTACTGAAAAAATCAAATACAAAATAATGAATTAATTCAACCATCAAGTTTCATTTCTTTGAAAAGCCATTTTGGGTTTTAGTATGTTGTACTTAAAGTATATTTGGAGAGAGTTTATAAAGTTGTTTTTATATTTTAAAAATAAAAATGAAATCAAACACTTTTAATTAAAAATTGATTTAAAAAATCAAAAAATAAAAAATAATTTTAAAATATTTAATTTATGTAAAAAAAAAATTCTGTTTTCAGACATTTATAAATGAAAGCCCATCATTCATTAATTATCTTGAAAGTCACATCCAGCATTAAATTAACTAAGGACAGTCAAGATGATTAGAACATCCAAAGTAGACTTTCATTTTGGACTTCACCACAGATTTTTTTTTTTTTTGGGTGAAGGGACCATTTCTCTTCTAGA
Source organism: Bretschneidera sinensis (assembly GCA_023935145.1). Taxonomy (NCBI): domain Eukaryota; kingdom Viridiplantae; phylum Streptophyta; class Magnoliopsida; order Brassicales; family Akaniaceae; genus Bretschneidera; species Bretschneidera sinensis. Next base: position 18,544,686 of record CM043700.1, on the reverse strand, counting down.
TTACCTTATCCATTTCTTTTATTTATTATTAATTTTTTTTATGATTATTTATCAAAATATTTTATAAATTATTATTCAAATATTTAAATAAAATTATATATATAATTTAATTGATAATTTCTCGTATATTTTTCTCATGTTTTTCTTTCTACTATCCCATTTAAATTTAACTTCTTCATTTTCTTTATCTCTTTATCTTTTTATCTATAAACATGTTAAGCATAATGATCACATAAAAAAACGTATTAACACTCGCAACGTGTGTTGAAATGTTAATAATTAATTAACATGAAATTAATACTCCTCAAATATGCTACTTAATTAGTACTTGCTCCCCAACGCTAGCTATCTCTGTGTGTAATTATAAATGCGAACATTGTAGCTTCTTCGACATTTACAATGCTTAATTTGGAAAAATTAAAGGTTCATTGATAGATGAAGCCTAATTCCTAATGTTGAAATCAACACAAATGTTGACAGGATTTTAAGTTTGGGTTAACATATAAATCACCATTTTCTCTAAAGTTTTGACACTCTTAATAATTTACCTCTTAGTTTTTTAAAATTGATTAATTTTTCGGATTATTTTTTGAAGTGTTTCAATTGTGTCCTCCAAAACCATTAATTTGGACGGAATTTATTGAAAAATATAAAATTACTCAATTGAAAATTAAATATACATAACATAAAAGAAAAAGAGATAAGAGACGCAAAGAAAGATATTCTAACTAATAGAGAGGGAAACTTTATGAAGTACTCTTTTATTTTTATTTTTATTTTATTTTATAGAGGACCGTTTGAAACACCCCTAAAACTGAATGGTAAGATTGATACGAAATATTGCAAGTGCAAAAACAAAATGGATAATGACTAAAACAAAATGAAAAGAAGTAAAAAAAAATAAAAATAAAAGGAATTTATTTCCACTTAATGGGCCTCTTCTCTTTAAATTACTTTGATGGGCCTTTAGTCTTGGCGGAAGCAAACGATGTCAATTAATATAAGGTCCTTGAAACTCATGTCCCAAAAGCTTCGTCTTCTTTTTCTCCACGGATATCGATTAGTAACCCATTTGAAAATCTTAATTGATTTTAAGCTCTGACGCTCGCTTTACCGTGAAATCTACAAATTACTTTACGGATAAATTTTATTTTTGCTTCATTAATAGCAAATTTCCTATCAACTTTTAAAATCAAATAATTTTTTCTCGAATACTAATAAATTGTCTAACTAAGTTAATTCTCTACTTAAATCTAACAGTTTTTTCACATATTTGACATAAGCATAAAAATCATTTCACTTGATTACTTTATTATGATTGTATGTTTTTGTCACACTTGTACACACTAGTAAAAAATTTATTATATTTAATTAAAGATTCAGATAAAAATGGAGCATTTTTTCACTGTTTTAAAATTGAGAAAGAAAATTGTTTGATTTTAAATACATCACGGACAATCCATGTTACTACTTTTTTGCCCGAAGTAAGAACAATAAGCATTATAATGCAAATGAAGGGAAGCACATCTGGATGTGGTGGCGAATAGAAGAAAATAAAACAGGGGAGAGAGAGCGAGAGAAAATGACTGGAGGAAGATAGAAGTGAGGACTCAAGACGAAGTCAATCCCAGAAGCGTTTCGCACATGTGGGCTTTTAGCATGTGTCCCCAGTTATAAAATTTTGTGAATGCAAAACAGAAGGTAAGATTCAAGATTTAAAGACGTGTTGTAAGCATTATCTTTAAAGTTTTATTTATCTTGATTTGTATAAACAAGTATACTATGGGTTACTGACGAATAGTCGATATAACCAAATCTCTGTTTGAAGTTTGGAGAGAGTAAAATTTGAAAAACTTCAGATTTAATTTTGTTTTGAAATATTGAAAATAGTTTGACTGAATTTGAAGAGAGAGAGAATAAAAGAAGAAAAAACAAAGTGGAGAGAACTAGTATTTATAGCGCAGGAAAGACATGATTTTTCAGTTAAAAGTATATAATTTTTTTCAATTAAAAAGACATGATTTTTTAGCCTTAATGAAAATGATCATATCGTGTCTATTATTTTTTAACGGTTAAAATTGCGTTTGGTCAACACAATTATGAAATGTTTTTTTTTTCTCACGTTTTTTCGTACCAATTGATTTACTGGGCTGGATTTTATCCAAAATGATGCAACTTTACGACACAATCGAAACCAGGCTTCGGCCAGGGTGCGAAACGCACCGTGAGCCTTCATCTATCCTTTTCACAATACAAGTAGATAAGAACCCTAAGTAAATGCTTATAAAGTATTTTACTTTTCGTTTTCTTATCAACATGGGACAAAGTCAATTTGAGTTTTCAAATAACCCCCTCATATTAAACTTAATGATTGCATTTATTAAGATTTTTTTTGAACCAAAATGAATACCCATTAAACTCCAACTTGAGATTTATTGAAAGTAACTAATTAAAGGTATTTTAATGACTATTAATTAGCTTGAATTTAGACCATAAAATGGTTCAAAATCAGCTTTTAATGCTGATTTTTCTAACATCCCCTGCACTAATGGAAGTAATTACAAGATCTATTTTGAGAGGAAAAAAAAATTTGTTAAGGGAAAAAAAATCTGGGTAAACTTTAAAGGTTTTCTTGTAATTAAACTTTAAAAAAATGTGTTTTATTATTTTAGATTTTTATAAGTTTGTAAAAGGCTTTATAGCTCACATAAGAAAAATACCAAAACTTTGCTATGTTGGAAAAAAAAGGAAAGGAAAATTTTCATATATATATATATATATATATAAATTCATTCTCTTTTTGTTTTTGGTTTTTTAGAATATAATCATAATTTATTTATACTGAATTTTTAATAAGTTTATTACTTAATTTGATTTAGATTCTTTACATTGATTTTTTTTATTCTATTATCTTTACAGAAGTTCACAATACTAAAACTGAGAGAAATAACCGATATATAAATCAGACAAATAATTCACAACATGTGAGAGTTGAATTTTACTTTACAATCTCAATGTCTCAACCTTAACTATTAAATCAATACCTCATCGACCTTTACATTGAGCTTTTATTGATTGAGATTTTTTATTTTTAATCAAAATTTATTTAGCTCAAGTATAACTATAGAACCAAAACTACATTATTTGGGTGGAGAAAAAACGAGGAAATATGACGGAAGATGAAGGATTCTAGTCGTGTAACTCGTGTCATGCATATATGCACGATGTTGTTTTAAAAATATCATCGTTTCGAAAAAAGAAAATGTCACATGATTGAAGCAAATGATCAGGTACGGTAGACCTTCTAAATTTTCATATTATATATTTATCATGTACCCATGCAATACACGTGCCACATCATATTACTGGTTTTTTAATTGTTAGAATATTAGGGTAAGGGTACGCATTGATGTAATTTCTCAATTTTATGTTATCTATATAAACAACTATTAATCTTTGCATTAGTATGCTTTTGTCTGCTTCTAACAACATTACTTCTAGTCCCTCTCTACACTCTGTCTCTCTTCCCCATCTTTAACTCTTAGCTTAAACCTTAAATATACATTATCAACATGAAATCAAAGCGCATGGTTTTGAATGTTGATGATATTGAGTAAACACCATTTAAAAAAATTAAATCTATTTCCTTTTTCCAGCATGATTTTGGCTTGCTTTTGCATCTCCAGCAAGATCTGTCGCGAATCTACTTCTCCGATAACGTCGTGTCTTCTGACAAAGTCCTGTGATTGCAATATGTTTTTCTTCTCCAACGATCTGTTATGTCACCTTTTCCAGCACCGGCATCTTCTTCGATAATTAATCATCCCTGTCAGCGTTGTTCTTCTCCGACACTAATCCGACCCAATCATCACTTCTTTTCTAGCAATCTTTTTGCCTTTCGGTGCGTTCCAGTCCGACATTATTCCGTCACCGATGATACTCCAGCTACGGTTGCGGAACTGATGAGAGGAAGAACAAATGAAAGATAGAAAAGACGAAACAAAGAATTAAAAAAAAAGGTTTGCTCTCCATGTGTCGTCGATGCTTGTGATTCCACTGAAATTTCCTCACTTAACTTTTCTCCGTCAGTCTACACAGCATCCTCATAGTTTAACCTCGTGAGTGTTGGCATATCAGCAACCAAGGCCTACACTAACTTAGTTGACACATCAGTCTCATTGCCTCGTAAGCACTACCATACTAGCAGCCAGGGCTGCATTGACTCAACTGTCATGTCAGCCCCATTGCCTTGTAAGCGGTGGCATGTTAGTAGTCAGGACTCACACATTGGTTTTCTTGTGTTTTTAGGGTTTGATGGGTTTTGTTATAATATTTGGGTTTGGATTTATTGGATATATTTATTTGTAATAAGTTGATGTATATCTATGTTCCACCTTAGTGTTACAATATTAGGGTTAAGGGTATTAATGTATTCTTTCAATGTTAGATTCTCTATATAAACTACACTACAACATAAATGATTAATGCCGGCGCTTTTTTGTGCATATTTCAAGCGCCGGAATATGAATTTCCGGCGTTTTTCGTAAGCGCCGAATAAAATACCGGTATGAATGATGTCAAAGTGCAAATACCGGTGCTTTCTGTAAGCGCTGCAATGTGTATATTTTTTCGGCGCTTTTAAGCGCTGGTATTTTGCAGCGCTTCTAAGCGCAGGTATATTGCGGCACTTCAAAGCACCGGTATATTACGGCGCTTGTAAAACGCCAGTAGATAAACGCCGGTATATATAACGGTTTTAATTTGTTTTTTTCACATTATTTTAGTTTAGTGACGCTTAACTGTTTTAAATTTTTTTTTTTACATTATTTTGGTTTAATATTGTACAATAAAATGAATCTTTCAATAAATAGAATGTTCCATAAAATCTAAAACTATTCTTCAATATATAAAATGTACCATAAATTTTCAAAATGTTGTTCAATATATAAAATATATCATCCATAAAAATTCTTTTACTCAGTACAGAACTCATGTTATGTACAAAAAAAAAAAAAAAACAATCATAGAGCATCACACTTGGCATCAATTTTGAGGTCATCTACTAACCAATTGTTTTAGTAAAGACTTCAGCTCATCCATTTGGGATTGCATACTGTTCATTTGATCATCGTGCTTAGCTGTAATTTTTTGAATCTGATGCGACTGTTGTTCAATCTGATGCGCATGCTGTTGACTAGTTTCTTCCATTTGTGCTCTCAGACTATTTATCTCTTCAACATAAGCCCCATGGTATCCCATTTCATTCCTCATTTGAGCTGAAAGTCCAAACACAGCAGAGGGTGTAACTCCAAAACCCTGACCTCGGACACGACCGGAACTCTCTTCACCCATAAGCTCGGTGAAGACTTCATTTTGTATTGCTAAATTATTGCTAGCATCAGAGGATCCTGAAGCTGCAACAAGATCAGCAACACGAGCTTCCGCTGTCACCTACAATTAGGAAACAATAAAGATTAACTCCTCCGAATATTTAGTAGCTAATTACAGCGAAATATACATAAAACAAAAGGTGCTTATCATATTTTATAGAAAAACAGACAAAATTTCCCCTATTTTTCCATAAAACCTCCTGCAAGAAGTTACAATTATACAATCCAAACAATGTATCCAATTCACAACCAATTTTAACTGCTTTCATTCAATCAGTAGTCAACCAGAAATACAAAGGGATGGAAAAGGGAAAGTAGTCTTTCCATATTATGGCTGGTTGCATACAATTCATGTTAACCATTCAAGAAGAAAGTAGTCTTCATCTAGCTTTTCTGTTCATCATGAGGGAGGTTGAATGATTGTCACTAAAATTCTAATGGTAACTTATAGGATTTAAATAATCAAGTACATTAAAAAAAGAAGTTCTTAACCTTTCAAGAAAGCAAGTTATATCTCTACAGCTACACATGTAAGTTAGGAACATAAGTATGTAGAGTAATCACAAGTCTGATGAAACTTTGTAACAATGAAAGCTTCTTTTTTCATGAGGCACCAGAAAGAATTTTTTTCTTTCTTAAAAAAACACAAAAACTACTCCAGGAGGAGTTTTATCGAATAAGATCACTAATTCGTTCACCATGCCACGCTAGACCTTCAATCCTGTCACTTCAAATCCTCATTTTGTATGCAAAAGTAGCATTTATCTAAACCATAGTAATGAAAAATGAAATAATTGGTATAAACTGATGTCCCTAATACTTTTTACTACCATGCTAACAATTTAAGAAAATATGTGTTACTCTCTCAGCATGATTGAAATTGACTCTTTTACAAAGTTTATTGCATCAGTACGCCACTAAGTTTTGTCATTTTGAATTTCTTTAATATTAGGAGTAAATAATCTTATGTTCTTATACTTGATAAATAGGCCTAGTTAGGTTATTGACTCTTTAGAAATGGTTTTAGTTTAGTCTTTACAAGTTCTGAAATTTAGTCACAATTACTAATTTTACTGCAACAAGCCCCTGTTGTGTAAAATATTTAAGTTAATATCAGATTGATGTGTCTCCTCTGTTGAGGGTTGAGGAATGATGTAAAAATTTATTTGTTATTTTTCTTGTTGCATATATGTGTCGTGCTGGGATTTTTAAAATGTGATGACACCGTCTCCGGGGTGGCCAACCCGGGATGGGTCATTACAGTTAACGAGGTTTTTAGGGACTCAGGGCTTTGGCCTTAGTACTTTTGGCACTTAGGTTCCGAGATGACCAGGGACTCAGGGCCCTGGCCTCGGTACTTTTGGTGTTTGGGTACCGAGGTGTCCTGGGACTAGAGGCCTTGGCCCTGGCATTTTAAACACTTCGGTACCGAGGTTTCCAAGGACTTTTGGCCTTGAACTTGGTACTTTTGACACTTAGATTCCGAGGTGACCTGGGACTCGGGTCTTTGGCCTCGGTACTTTTAACCTTTATGTACCAAGGTGTCTAGGCACTTAAGGCCCTAGCCTCGACATTTTCAATACTTAGGTACCAAGGTGTTTAGGGACTCAAGGCCCTAGACTCAAAATTTTCAATATTTTGGTGCCGAGGTGTCCAGGGACTTAGGGCTCTGGCCTCAGTAATTTTGGCATTTAGGTACCGAGGTGTCCAGGGACTTAGGGCTCTGGCCTCAGTAATTTTGGCATTTAGGTATATTTGAGAGAGGTGTGCCATGAAGCCTATGGGAATTGTAAATGACAAAACAAACGAGAGAAAATTAAGAGCTATTTGTAGCTTTGGACGTTTAAAAAAAAAGTTAACACAAATTTTTATTGTGTCCTTCATTATTATAAGAAATGTCATTATATGATAATGAGTATTTTAAAAAAATTTAAATGAAGTATATTCTTTCTCTAAATTCTCTCAATTTAAGAAAATTAAAAAAAAATAAGTATTTGGGCTTCTTCTCAACCTTATGAAGGGTATTGCGAAGATCTTCCCCCTCAGCTTGTCTCTTCTTTAATTGCCTCAAGACCTTCCGCATTTTTGGAAGCATCACTGCACAGCAAATCGAGATATATTATCACTACAGCAAAAATAAATACGAAGAATAAGGTAAAGAAAAAGCAAAGAGAAACCTAAGTGAAAGTGATATACCCTTATGGGGGCAAAGGTCGTAACAAGCTAGAAATTCGTTCTCAGGAAAATTTGTGGCCATAATGGTCTTCGAAACCATCTTCATCTTCACCATTGCCTCCCTCTCACTCAGAGGATGAAAATGAGTCTTCCTCAACCCAAAATGATCCCACTCCCTCAAAACTCCGAAACTACCTTTATGTTGAACATAGAAGAACTTGCTTTTCCAATCTTTCACCAAACTCGATTTACCCTTAACTATCTTACTCTTCGCCCTGACTGAAGTACACCCAACCATGGTCAACGTGATGGTGAATAGTAAACAAATTCTTGAAAAGGCCCATGATCATGACTCTGCCAACCTTTTGACACACCTAAATGAAGCCAATGAGTTAGCACATCGAGTTAGGCACTAGCTACGCAAAAGCAATCCCATAGTAATTGAGAACCGTGCGAATGAAAGGATGAGCGAGAATCTCAAACCCGCCTTCATCGTATTGAGCTACACAAACAGCTTACGTAAGGGATCTTTTGGAGAAGTACCAAAAGCTCTTTCCTTTTTTTTAACATTCCACAAGACGAACTCCGAAGGGATACAAAATATCCCTCCTAAGCGATTGAAAGTATGGTCAGCCAAAACACTCTCCTCATACTCTACAATGTAATCTAAGTCCTAGGCCTCTACAACCATATCATTTTGAACATAGACCAAGGTATACTCAAGTTTAGCCATCCTTAGAGAGGCACTAACTCCTGTGCTAGACTCGGCTTTGGTACCTCGACCCAGTAACTCCAACGAATCAACCGCAGGTGACACCTCTACCACCTCCACTTCAATATCCTCAACCAAAGCTAGGCTTCGTACATCATAACTCTTCTCCCCCTGACTACTACTAAACACTCACTACCTAAGCCTCTCGTGGCCTCACTATTTTCTTCACCATCACTACTAGGACAACCACTAAGACTACGTAATGGTGTAGACATAATATTTAAAGAAAAGAGAAGAGGGTTTACCAGAAAAAAGAATGCTATCGAAGACTCCGAAAAAGAATGCTCGAGCTTTTTACCACCCTAGGGCTTTAAAATTAGTTTTGAATAGTAAATGAAGGAAATAAGGTGAAATCTCCTTCCTTATATAGAAAAAAATGACTCATATCATTTGGAATCCACGATCACAATTGTGCAACTTTTACATATCCCCTTAAAGCATAGTAGGTGAAAGATCTCAAAGAACCTTTTGGAATCCCCTCAGGAAAACATAAAGACAGACATTACACAGTTTACCCAAGCAAAATGGGCCCATTCTAGATGGGCCTTCCCATACCAAATAGGCTTTCCATGCTGGATGGGCTTCCCACGCCTAGTGGACACTCTGGCCCAGCTTATGACCCTAATACAAAGAATAACAAGCTAGGAAATTCTTCTAAGTAAAAGGATTCGACACTTACCCTTGGCAAACAAAACACCCCGAAAAGCCAAAAGTCTCGAGTCCTTGGACACCTCGGTACCTAAGTGTTGAAAATTTCGAGGCCAGGGCCCTGAGTCCCCGAACACCTCGGTACCCAAACGTTAAAAGTACTGAAGCCAAGTCCCTGAGTCCCTGGTCACCTCGATACCTAAGTACCAAAAGTATTGTGGCTAGGGCCCTGAGTCCCTAGAAACCTTGGTACCCAAACATCAAACATAACGAGGCTAGGGCCCCAAGTCCTTGTTCACCTCGGTACCTAAGTGCCAAAAGTGTCGAGGCCAGGGTTTCAAGTCCCAAGAAATATGAATATTTCTTTTAGACAATAATCATATGCCAGCTTGGTGGCTTAGAAAAGTAGTAAAGAGAAAAAAATTATATTAAATTTGTGATAATTATAAAGACAAAAATCGAACTTGACCGAGCTCACACTTCTTTAGGATAACAATTAAACAACTCATATTTGAGCTACTGTGGTAGAGGGGTCTTTTACATATCATTTTATGTTTCTCTGTTGAGACTTGAGAGGCATAATTTTGTCTGGTACTGTGACATTTTGAAGTATAGAGATAGTCTTCTTTATTTTGTCTTGGTTCTCCCATCTGTTTCCATAACATTCGATTGCTTTCTTTTGTCATGTTGTCATCAATTCTACCACCTAGCACTAACAACTTTATCCAATCTCACCCTGATTACTATGATCTATGTTATTGCCAAGAAGATGAGGGAAAGTTAGAAATGTGATAACGTATACATTCAGGATTCAGCAAACAAGAGAAGACTTGAAATTTCAAAATTAAGGATCTAGTGGTGAAATGCTTTGCATATTCCAAAATGAAGATACTAGAGTACATGAGATGAAAAACAGAACTTTTATGGGATTAACAAAGTAACTGATCTCATATTGGTATATCCAATCTATGTTTAAGAGTTAACATTCCTTGATGATCAATAAAATATTTATGGGTGTAAAACTTAACCGACCAAATAAAATAATCCTTCACAAAAGAATAATGCTACAGATCCAGGCTCAATCATTGTATGAGAAAGTTATGTACCTGCATTGGTGCTTTTCTGTCCCTATTGATGTTTAATTCAATTTCTTAAAGTGTTTGTTGCTTCATTTTTATGATCATTCACTGCCCCTTGTGAACAGGAACCGATGTACATAATGAATTAGGGATAATTGTAAATCACAACTCATATTTGAATAGCAATTAAACATCTCATATTTGAATATACCTTTTTTCTCCTTATTCTTCATAGCAATCACAACTTTGTACACAAAGACCTCACCATCAATGGGACCACTGCAGTAGCTATACATGGTTTTGAAAGTTAACACTCAAAATATGGGCATTTTAAAGATCCAAAAACTGATCTTTTATGCCCCCATTCAGATGATAGATATCTAACTTCATACGTCAAGCATAAACTAGAATTTTTGTTTCTAAGTGGCTGGCTTCCAAATGCCTAAGGTAGATCTCAGAAGTAATTTCTTTTGTTATGCATTAACATTCTTGAAATTAGCTCCTTATTTCTACATACTCAAATTTTCTAAAAGCCATCAATGGGAGATTCAAATTCAGAAAAATGGAAACAAGAGCTAACGGCTTTTGCTTCCTTCACATGAAGATTATAACTAGCTAGACACATGCATACTTATTACCTTAGCTAAACACATGCCAATTATAAGGGAAATCATGTTTTGAAGACTAACTCCACACTTGCATAATTATGCAAGTGGGAAATCATGTTTTGAAGACTAACTCCACACAAACATGAACACAGTAGCAAAATTACTGCATTATTAATATCAATTTTATTAACCTAACATGTTGTCTCCACAAAAAGCACTTCCTAACTGGTAAACTTCAATCCTATCCAGAAAACAGCCTAATAGAAAACCCATAACTGATATTAAATCTTTAGAACCAGATCCCTTCATATGCATAAACATATATATGCATGGTGCAACAAAATAACTAAAGGACACCAACAACCTTAGAGGCTTGAAAAGTGCAAAGTATACCATAAAAAACAGCATGCTGTTTTCACCATAATTGCACTTATTTGCAAGGAAAATCACCGCAACAATCATTGAACCGGACTCATTCCATCATATACGTAAGTGAACTTACCATAAATTGTTGTGATGCATCATCAATAAAAGTCTCATCCTTGCGTTTATGAGTTTCAGCAAAAAAATCTATGCGCCCGGGCTCATTCCCATGTGTCATCTCCTACCATGTATGAAAAGAGTTCAAATTTTGACTCAATACACTACATCTCAAATGAAAGATTGGATGAATGAAACAAATTAACTCACATATTCATCCCATCTTCTCGCAAAACTCTTTGAACCGGATGTGTGAGGACATTGTTGTATTTCACGTGCCGCTGTCCCTACAGTAGAATATCTCTACACCAATAATAAACCAATTGAATAATCAGTCATTAATAGACAAATAGAAACAATGAGAATTAAAATGAACATAATTATCTTAAAACAACCTCACTCTGGTCAGAGAACCAATAGTTCACTAGATGCCTTCACTGGTTTTGATCTACACCTTTTGGAACATCATTGCTCATAACTTTTTGTTTTGTTTTGTTCCTCATGTAGTCCCTTTTCAGCACATATCGGTTGTTCCTCCATTTTTTCCCTATCATCCTCAATAAAATATTTTCTATTGCTTCAACCGTAGGGTAATGGAACTTCCTCTACCACAAAGAAAGGAAATCGATGTCAAATAAACATTATTGGTGTTAGGGATTATGCATGTACAACACCACGAAAAAAAAATAAAAATTGGAGGCAATCAATGGTTATTAAGTTGTTACTTACCCAAATCAATATAACAAGATCCTTCTTGTAGCTAGAAGGGACCTTCTTCCAATCTGTGTAATTAAGCGGATAAAGGTTCCCTCTCTTTGCAACCTTGCCCAATCAGCTACTTAATATTTGGCCACCTTTCTTAATAGGTTGATGACGTGCATTGAAGTGGACTACAATTTTTTTTCCATGTTGAAGGGACCACACTTGTGAGGGTCTTAGGACACGTGTTTGCTTCCTCAACCTCCCTTCAGGATCTACAAATTTTATAATTAGTATAACAATGTGGTATCAAACTAGTTAGAGAGAGAATGTATTATAATACAAAAATTACCAATTATCTCGTATTGTTCACTATCATTGTGATCACTTCCCGTTGTTATTGGCTCGGTATCAGAATCATTTTGCGAGTCATGATCATCATCAAGGTGATACTCATGCTCATAGTGAATATCTTCTTGATGGTGTGAAGACTCAGCAGCATACTGGTTTGTCATGTTATCCCTAACCGAGGTGGGGATATTTTTTGACCTATACATCTTGCAATCTGTATACATAAAAACATTAAAATAATTATATCTCACACTATCAAGGATGCATTAAAAGTTAACAAGAATTAGAAGAACCACACCTGAAAGATAAGAATGGTCAATGGGTCACAGCAATCAATAACTTCAGAGAACCTGAGAATAAATGAACAAATAATTGCTTCAAATAGGATTTAAAGAACAAGCAATAATTAATGATACAACTAAAACAGAAATTTATGACATTCTAAAGTAGCATTCAACAAACAGTACACAAAAAAGTTCAGGACTCTTGTTACATATGATACAAACCAACAGTAACCCGATAGATTACAATAAACCCTAAAAAAATCGTTGACACACAAGTCCATCACATAAAAACTATCTAGACAAAATAAAAACATGTTACTAGATTCTCCATATCCAGCAATCAACATCTCAAAAATCACAAAATAATTAAGACAAATAAAATAATACTATCCCTAATTAGATATTCAGTGGTAAAAATTTAATTGAATGAGTGATATTAAGTGTTAATGTTACAGAGACAAGGTCTTATGCCATTTCCTTTTGTTTTTGATTGGAGCCCCTTTGTTGCATGTTTAATAGGAGTACTAGATTTTGAATGCTCTGATAATAAACCCATGTCTGAGGATGATCTTGGCATCTACATTTGCCTGTTGTAGGGGCACCTATCACCCGGTATCCCTACCCTCTTAAAAGACCTGATCTTCTGATCCATTATCACCCCTTCTGTCTCTTCCTCCCAAAGACTTGAATTGGATGCAGCTGTAGTGTGGCATCAGGTTATTCCTTGTTGCTTAATGAAATGGTTCTAATTAAAGATGATATAGAAGTTTTAATTTGTTGTTTTGGTGGTTCTTTATTAACTTGTCTTAATTCCACCGATGAACAGGAGTAATTAGTCAATCTTATTGTTGAACATGTTTATTTAGGTGTTTGTCTATAAATTGTATGATAGACTAAGCGCATTTGTTCCCTAGTGGACTAATGGTTAGCTGCGCCAAAATGACTTCTTAACGTCCATAACATAAGTAAGCCTGGACAAGGGCGATTTATGTACAAAATCTAAGGAGAGCGAAGAGATCTCAACTACCTCTTTTGAGCAAAACAATTATTTTTTGAAGATTCAACTTGAACACAGATTTTGGTACTACATATGCCAAATTAAGCAAAAAGCTAGGGAAATTTTTGTCCAGATGTTGTCCCAAGAAAACCCCACTAGTAATTATGTGAAAATTCACGAGTATTTTTTGTACCAACTTTTTTTATTTAATTATTGTTAATGTAGGTGTTATTTTTGTGTGTGGTTTGGTTCAATAAATTAGCCATTTTCCACATTTAAAGGAGAAAATCGTTCTCCCCCATTCATTCTTGAATTGTTCCATAATTTTCTCTTTGCCTGTTTTCCTTTTGAAGCCATCTTCAATCCTATATAAACCCCCCTCTATAATCTCATATCATTCAAAAGTAATATCATACCTAGATTACCTACCTAAAAGTTCCTTTTATGTAGGTATACGTTCTGTACCTAGATTACCTAATTTTTTTTATGTATACGTTCTGTACCTTAGAACGTATACCACTCCTTCTGCACTCTTTCTATATCTAGTGGGTTTTTTTTTTTCAACCCCACCCGACCTATCAAGGGAAAATGGTCTCCAAACCCTCCCAATCAACGTCAGATTTTGTGAATATCAGATAGGTATAGGTAAAATTGACATCTTTGTTCTTGTTCGTTTTACAAAACCACCCAGAGGGCCATGACTTGATACCAAGAGGAAAATCCCCAAATTATCCAATCATTACCTATTAGTGAATTAATAGCAAATTGATTGAACAGAGCAGAATTTCAATATCAAATGATGAAAATCAAAAAACTTAAAAGCTTAACAAAAGAGTGTTTCGGTACCTGGCAGGGAGTATTGGAGCTGTTGGTGCCTGGTGGGATAACTTCGCCGGAAAATTGAACCCAGTCATGGAAAGATGCAGAGACGTCGTCGGTGCTTCTGGAAGGAAAAGAGAAAAAGGTAACCTTTGGTGAGGGGGTCTGAGGGAGAAAAAACAGAAACGAGAAGAGGAAAGAAAAAACCAACTTATGCCTTAGCCCAAGAGACGTGATAGCAAGACACAAGCGCGGTGGAGCTAAGGGCGGAGCAGATAAAAAATTCTGGGAGAAATAGCGCTGTGGAGTTGCGTGAGCAGCAGAGAAATTTGGGAAAGTTTCAGGAGAAATGACGGCACGTTATTTATATTGGAAATTTTTAGCATATACTGGCGCTTATAAGCGCCGCTATATGCTCATCTTCATATTTCAGTGCTTTTAAGCGTCGGTATATGCAAAGGAGCATATTCCGGCGCTTTAAAGCGCCAGTATATGGAATGAGTTTCCAACATATACTGGCGCTTTCAAGCGCCGGTATATGCTCGAAACCCATTCCATATACCGGCGCTTTGAAGCGTCAGAAAAAACAGAGTAACACATACCGGCGCTTTGAAACCTCTTCCATACTCCGACGCTTTCAAGTGCCGGAAGCGCCGGTATATGCTCGAAACCTCTTCCATACTCCGACGCTTTCAAGCGCCGGTATATTCCGGCGCTTTCAAGCACCGCTATATCAAATCATATTCATATATAACAGCACTTTGAAGCGCTGTTATATTTTCTGTGTATATTGCGGCGCTTCTCGAGAGCGCCACAAAATAAACACTGGCAGCAATTATATTGCGGTGTTTTTAAGAAGCGCCGGTAATTAAACGCCGACAAATATCATTTATGTTGTAGTGCCATTGCGTACGATCTCGCTCCACACTAAATCTCTTTTCTATATAATATCAACAATAAAAATATTTTAAAACTATCTTGTTAATATATAATCGGAGAAATTTAAAAATCAATATCACATTTCAATTGGATTAGAGAAACGAACATAAAATTAATTTTAAGTTATTTGGTGAAATTATAGTTTACATGTCAGAGAATCACCTTTCATCCGTTCAATAAATTGGAGAACCGAATCCAGGTAACTTTTGGTTCATCACTTGGATTGACCGATCCATCCTACTTTGATAACTTTATGTAGTAATTCATACTGTTTAGAAGATAAGATTACTTTCTTTCTCTCATTCCTAGACTGAAGAATATTACACATGCTAATTTTTATTTCTCGTAAGTTAATAAAGAAAAAGATTTAAATGGTGGCTGTTAAATTAACTATGGTAAATAATTAACTGGAAAAATCAATTTTTGCCGCACCAAAAACTTAAGGTCAAGTCCTCTTCATATTCTGGATAAGAGAGATAAAGCAAGATAAAATAATACTTTTTTCATTTTTTAGTCCGTAAATTCAATGCACCTCATAAATTTTTTTATAAAAAACTCCAAATCCAAAATTAAATTCTCAAACACCTTATAATCTTCAGTTTTCCCGTTTTGCAACCTGCTTTGTGCCTTCAAGTGATAGTGCCAGACTACATTAATGAATATTGTACTTCAGCAGAAGATACTACATTAATAATTAAAGCTTTATTTTACAACTATGAGCTTTTACAATTCTCATCTCCACTTTGCTTTTCAATGGCTTTTACAAGAGCTTGAGTCACATCTGTCACATCCCAAGCTTGTTGGTCTTGAGCTACGACAACTGATTCCATGGCAAATACGTAGTTGCTTGAGACTCTAGCTTGAAGAACATTAAGACCCATTTCCTCAAATGCCTCTAATATTGATACCAGTCTATCTCCTCCTTTCTTGCATGTTACCTTTACCGAAAATCCTCCTCCAATCTTCTCTACCTTCACCTCCTGCTAAATAGTCCATGCCACACAAAAATATTATAAATGTAAAAACAACAATATTAATATATTATTATATCAAAATAAATAACATTTCCACCAGAGAGAGGATATATACAAACCTTAGGCACTTGGATATGATTCATTAGGTTCAAGTATTCTCTTTTGATTGCCATTAAGTTTGCGTATTCTTTTTCGACAGCTTCTATTTTGAGTTTGAGCTTGTAAATGTAGAGAAGAGCATCCATAATAACTGTGTTCTTCTTCACCTTAACAAGTAAACAAGAGGAATATTAGCGTGAAAATGAAAAGTTTGTACCCATTTCTTTTTAGAATTTAATCAAGAAACGCATGCTGGGAAGAGGGAAGAGAGATGATTCCATTTAAAATTGAATACACCCGTCAATCCCAAATAAATATACTTGAATTTAACATAGCTCAGTCGGTAACCACACCACTCTTTTAAATTTTTTTTCTCAAATTCAGATCATCCCACCCATAATTATTAAAATAAATAATGTACTATTATGCTAATGTGTAACCAAAGCAGTTATTATATACACAATAGAGAGGAAGAAAAACAAAGATAGCTTTGTGAATTACAGATTTGGAGTTGGTGAGGGTCCTCAGAATGTGAAGCTTTCTGCACAATGCTATTCTCCTTTGCAGCTTAGTCACCATTCTCTCTTTCTCGAACTTCAAATGTTTAGTGAGATTTGATATGGTGGCCTTGCTTTTATAGCATTGGAAGGGGAGGAGTGTTAAGTGGATATGCCTTGGGATCTCTAATTGCCAAGCCACCATCCTCTTGTTGGATCATAAACTTGATCCATTATGGGAGTCCAAAACCAAACTCAATCAAATTGGAGTCCAAGTCCATAATCAAGGTCCAAAACTACAAGCATTCTACCTAGAATTTTATTGGTGTGGTAGTTGAGCATGTGAATCATTTGGTAACCTAAAATATTATTAGAACCACCAAGAAAAATGAGGTGTATGGTTGTTGTAATTTTGGATTAGTTTATTTGTGTGGTGTAGGATTGTTCTTAAGTAGTATAAATACCCCTCCCCATTTTGGTTTAATCATCAAGAAGAAGCAAGAGCTTCTAAGTGAGTGAAGAAGCAAAGTCTTCTAAGAGTGAGTTCTAGTATCTTCTTTCTTTTGAGTGAGAGTGCTCTTGTAATATCTCTTTGAGTTTGAATAAGAGTTGTTTGTGTGAGTGTTTTATTTCCAACAAAGTGGTATCAGAGCTTGAGTTGGAAAGTATACACTATTGCATATCAAATCGAAGGTCTCGACGAGAGAAATCCGACACCGCCAGAATCTCCCCGATCGGAGTTCAGACGCGCCTCCACGAGCCGCCGGAAGATTGCTGCCAGAAAACCGAATTGACTCACCGAGTTAAGCTGGGTCAGCCGAGTTGGAGCTGAGTTGACCGAGCCATAAGCCTGTTGACCGAGCCGCTTGACTGAACCGCTTGAGCCGAGTTGACCGATCTGTCCAAGCCGAGTTGACCGAGCATTCAAAGTCAACTGTTGACCAGGTTAGTGTTGACTTTGACCGTTGACTGAAAGTTGAAAATTTTGACCAGGTCCCTCCCAAAGTTTTTCAACATTCCGGATCTATCTACGCAATCAGAATTTCCAAATTCTCAACATATTGAGTGATATGGCAAATGGTGTGGCATCCTTCCAAGTCCCGACGCTCATCAATAACAATTACGACAACTGGAGTATCAAGATGAAGGCTCTTCTTGGCGCACATGATGTTTGGGATATCGTAGAAAAAGGTTTTAGTGAGCCAGATAACGAAGCTGTGCTGACCACAGCTCAAAAGGATAGTTTGAAAGATGCGAGAAAGAGAGACAAGAAAGCTCTCTACCTCATCTATCAAGCATTAGATGATGATGTTTTTGAGAAGATTTCAAGTGCAAGCTTTGCTAAGGAAGCGTGGGAAAAGCTGCAAACCTCTTACAAAGGATCCGAGCAAGTGAAGAAGGTCCGTCTCCAAACATTAAGAGGTGAATTCGAATCCTTACACATGAAAGTATCTGAGTCTATTTCAGATTATTTCTCAAGAGTAGTAGCTGTTTCTAATCAATTAAAAAGAAATGGTGAAAAGTTAGAGAATGTGAGGATAATAGAGAAGATACTCCGTTCATTGGATTCCAAATTTGAGCACATCGTCGTGACGATTGAAGAAACTAAAGACTTGGAAGAAATGACGATCGAGCAACTCCAAGGATCATTACAAGCATACGAAGAGAAGCATAAGAAGAAGCAAGGGTTTACTGATCAACTCCTCAAGCTGCAATTCAAGGATATGCATGAAAGCCAAGGAGATGATAGAAACCAACGTGGCCGAGGCAGAGGTAGAGGCCTTGGACGAGGAGGAAATCGCGGTCGTGGACGAGGTTGGAATTACAACAACAACAATTCCAACAATAACTACGAGAAAGGAGAAAGCTCAACACGAGGCCGCGGAAGAGGCAATCTAAACTCGAGGAATGACAAATTTCAAGTTCGATGCTATAATTGTCAGAAGTTTGGGCATTATGCTTCAGAATGTAGAGCTCCTAACAACAGAATTGAGGAGAAGGCCAACTATGTGGAGGAGAAGACCGATGATAAAGAAACTCTTCTTTTAGCACGAAAAGAGACTGATGGTGTCCAAGCAAAATCTTGGTATCTTGACAGTGGTGCAAGCAATCACATGTGTGGAAGGAAAGACATGTTTGTGGAGCTGGACGAGTCAGTAAGTGGAAATGTCTCATTTGGCGATGATTCCACAATAGCGGTAAAAGGGAGAGGTAACATTCTTATCCGTTTGAAAGATGGGAGACATCAGTTTATTTCCAATGTCTACTTTGTGCCCAATATGAAAAGTAACATCTTGAGTTTAGGACAACTGTTAGAGAAAGGTTATGATATTCATATGAAGGATCATAATCTTTCTATAAAAGATGATAAGAATAACTTCATTGCTAAAGTACCGATGTCAAAGAATAGAATGTTCCTGATCAACATACAAAACGATGTTACAAAGTGCTTGAAAGCTTGCTATAGAGATGCATCATGGCTATGGCATCTTCGTTTTGGGCATCTAAATTTTGGAGGTCTAAAGCTGCTATCCAAGAAGGAGATGGTGAAGGGACTACCTTGCATCAACCATCCTGACCAGCTTTGTGAAGGGTGTCTAGTCGGGAAGCAATTCAGAAAAAGCTTTCCAAAGGAGTCAGACTCAAGAGCCAAGAAGCCACTCGAGCTCATCCATACCGATGTGTGCGGTCCTATCAAACCAAGCTCTCTCGGTAACAATAACTATTTTCTTCTCTTCATTGATGATTTTTCAAGAAAAACGTGGGTATATTTCTTGAAACAGAAGTCAGAAGTTTTCGAAGTCTTCAAGAAGTTCAAAGCTGCAGTAGAGAGAGAAAGTGGTAGAAAGATCAAAGCTATGAGATCCGACCGAGGAGGAGAATTTACTTCTAAGGAGTTTCAAGAGTTCTGTGAAGCAAATGGAATTCGTCGACCAATGACAGTTCCTAGATCCCCTCAACAAAACGGCGTAGCGGAAAGAAAGAACCGAACTATCCTCAACATAGCTCGGAGTATGCTCAAAAGCAAGAAACTACCCAAGGAGTTTTGGGCTGAAGCAGTGGCGTGTGCGGTCTACTTATCCAACAGATCTCCAACAAGAAGTGTTTGGGGAAAGACACCGCAAGAAGCATGGAGTGGAAGAAAGCCCGGCATCTCCCACCTAAGAGTTTTTGGAAGCATAGCCCATGTTCATGTTCCAGATGAGAAAAGAACAAAGCTTGATGATAAAAGCGAGAGTTTCATCTTCATTGGCTATGATGCAAATTCAAAAGGCTACAAGCTGTACAATCCGAA
Source organism: Bretschneidera sinensis (assembly GCA_023935145.1). NCBI lineage: Eukaryota > Viridiplantae > Streptophyta > Magnoliopsida > Brassicales > Akaniaceae > Bretschneidera > Bretschneidera sinensis. The sequence goes on along the minus strand of CM043700.1, from coordinate 18,524,580 downwards.
CAATAAGAAGGTTGTGATCAGCCGAGATGTGGTGTTTGACGAAGAAGGACTATGGGATTTTGGATCTCATATAGATGACTTCAATTTCTCTCCCCCGTTTGAAGATGAGCTGACACAAATAGAACAGCCTGGAGAAGCCCAACAAGAGCCAACAACTCCACCTACTTCACCAACATCAACTACCCACGGAGACGAGTCACCTTCATCATCTTCAAGTGGGAGTCAAAGTGAAAGAGATGTGCAACGAACAAGAAGCCTTCGAGATCTCTATGAAGTGACTGAACGACAAGATAATCTTACATTATTTTGTTTATTTGCTGATTGTGAACCAATGAGCTATCAAGAAGCTGCAAAAGAAATGGAGTGGAGAGATGCGATGAATGAAGAAATCAAGGCTATCGAGAAGAACGACACATGGGAACTTATTTCACTTCCCAAAGGACACAAGGCGATAGGTGTCAAATGGGTCTACAAAACAAAGCGAAATGCTAAGGGAGAGATTGAAAGACACAAGGCGAGGCTTGTTGCAAAAGGCTACAGTCAAAAAGCTGGAATTGACTACGATGAGGTATTCGCCCCTGTTGCTCGGTTGGAGACTGTTAGACTAATTATTTCCTTGGCAGCTCAAAACAAGTGGAAGATACAACAAATGGATGTAAAGTCTGCCTTCCTAAATGGAGTTCTTGAAGAAGAAGTCTACATGCAGCAACCATCAGGCTACGAAGTCAAAGGCCACGAAGACAAGGTGTTGAAGTTGAAGAAAGCTCTTTACGGGTTGAAACAAGCACCAAGGGCATGGAATAGCCGAATCGACAAGTACTTCCAAGAGAATGGCTTCAACAAATGTCCCTATGAGCATGCTCTATATATCAAGATCAAAGATGGAGATATTTTGATCGTGTGCCTCTATGTGGATGATTTGATCTTCACCGGAAGCAACCCAAGCATGTTCAATGAATTCAAGGAAGTGATGACGAAGGAATTCGAAATGACAGACATGGGGCTCATGGCGTACTACCTTGGCATTGAAGTTAGGCAACAAAATGATGGAATTTTCATTTCACAGGAAAGCTATGCAAAGGAGATCCTGAAGAAGTTCAAGATGGAGAACTGTAAGCCGATAAGCACACCGATGGAATACGGAGTCAAGATGTCCAAACATGAAGAAGGTGAAAGTGTAGATCCAACATTTTTCAAAAGTTTGGTGGGAAGTCTACGCTACCTAACTTGCACGAGGTCCGATATTCTTCACGCAGTTGGATTGGTTAGTCGCTACATGGAATCTCCAACAACCACCAATTTTAAAGCCGCAAAGAGAATTCTTCGCTATCTAAAAGGTACAATTGACTTTGGCTTGTTCTATTCAGTTTCTAATGATTACAAGCTTGCTGGATATAGCGATAGTGATTGGGGTGGAGACATAGATAATCGAAGGAGCACTACTGGATTCGTATTTTTCATGGGAGATACTGCTTTCACATGGATGTCAAAGAAACAACCGATTGTCACATTGTCCACTTGTGAAGCAGAATATGTTGCTGCTACCTCATGCGTTTGTCATGCAATTTGGCTTAGAAATCTATTGAAGGAGATAGGCTTGATACAAGAAGAGCCGACCAAGGTTTATGTCGACAACAAGTCAGCCATTGCCTTAGCAAAGAATCCAGTATTCCATGATCGAAGCAAGCACATCGATATTCGGTACCACTATATAAGAGAGTGTGTTGCAAGAAAGGATGTGCAAGTTGAATATGTGAGGTCACAAGATCAAGTTGCTGATATTTTTACTAAGCCACTGACAAGCGAAAACTTCATAAGATTAAGAAACTTACTAGGGGTCACAAGATCAAGTTTAAGGGGGGGTGTTGGATCATAAACTTGATCCATTATGGGAGTCCAAAACCAAACTCAATCAAATTGGAGTCCAAGTCCATAATCAAGGTCCAAAACTACAAGCATTCTACCTAGAATTTTATTGGTGTGGTAGTTGAGCATGTGAATCATTTGGTAACCTAAAATATTATTAGAACCACCAAGAAAAATGAGGTGTATGGTTGTTGTAATTTTGGATTAGTTTATTTGTGTGGTGTAGGATTGTTCTTAAGTAGTATAAATACCCCTCCCCATTTTGGTTTAATCATCAAGAAGAAGCAAGAGCTTCTAAGTGAGTGAAGAAGCAAAGTCTTCTAAGAGTGAGTTCTAGTATCTTCTTTCTTTTGAGTGAGAGTGCTCTTGTAATATCTCTTTGAGTTTGAATAAGAGTTGTTTGTGTGAGTGTTTTATTTCCAACACCTCTTGTCTTATATGAAATACTACTAGAAATTTAGAATTAGAAACTGAAAACTCAGAAAAGAACAAAGAGAAAAAAAAGCTTAAATTATTTTTTAAGTGGACAAATATTACTTTTAATAATAAAGAAATTTCTTTACGAATTACGTCTTACAATACTCCCTTTTATTTTAGCACGCGAAGCGTTCTGTTAGGTAAATTATTGTACGGCACATCGATATTAAGCTTATTGGGGTGGGTTGCTTGTTTGAGTGTGTATTTTTACCAAGTGCTAGATGTTGGCTTTTCATAGGGTTGTCTGCAAGGTGGTTTTTGAATGTCCACTTGAGTCTGTTTAATTTGCAAGGGTGCTGATATTGGAACACTCATTTGGATCATTGATTAATTTCTAGTAAATAAACATCGATGTGGCATTCGTCGAAACTTTATTTGTAATTTATTGTTTTACCTTTTTAAAATTTACTGTAACGGTATTGTAACAATGAAATTATCTCATCTGTTGAATGATGTTCATTGTAAGTGTCTTTGTATCTTTAACATTTATTTTGCCTTTGTCAGGTGTTCCTTTGCATTCTTGCAGATGTTATGATACTGTATCAGCTGTACTGAATTAATATATATTCTTTTCTTTTACTGCTGAATTAAATTAATTTACATGAACCTGAGTGATTGAAATTTAGAAGGGCGTTTTTTTTAAACAGCAAAATGAAAATAAAATCTTTATTAGAGAAATTATTCAACAGTACATTGTTCTATTAAACTAACAGCAGACCTATACAACTCAACAAGCCTGTGAGTACGATTAAACAAACAACAAATGAACAATTCTTTAGCTAAAACAGAAACTCTTCCACCCATTCACTGAAAAAACCATAAATCTTCCGGGTGGGAATTGAGATAAACCAATAACCAGACATGATCATTTTGATTTAGATAAAATATTGGGATTGGAGTTCCCCATCAATGCAACGAAAATAAACAACCAACGCTAATATTGGGAAAAGCAAATACCAGGACATCATACTTGGGACAAATGATTTACATTGGACAATAGGGAGCTAAAAAGTAAACAAGAAATGCCAAAATGATAAGGCTGAATTGAAATGATAGTAAATAAGTAATTTCTCTCTTTTAAGTTTGCATGATAGTATATTGTTGCATGGGAAGGGATGTGGGAATTGAGTCAGTGGTGATATGGTCATCAGAGTCAGAAATAAGTGACTGACTCAGTCAATACACATAAGCGTACATATATAATCGGACATTTCAGTCTTCACGGGTCTCTCTCTTTGTCTCCTGCTAGTGGCTAACTGGCTATTGGTATTGGTAGGTCACATGCGCTGACACTATCACTTCTGTTTTACTCTTATTGTTTTCTTCTTCTGGGGCTATATATGGATGTCTTTCCCCTTGAAAAATGAAAACCCAGTTCTCTACTTCAAACAAAATCTAACCTGCATGCATGCCCTGCCTTTTTAGTATTCACTACTCACTAGAGGTAGTACTTGTGTCTCCTCTTTAGGTGAAAGTTGTTTTACCTTGAACTTTTCAGATTCAATAGTTGCTTTCTAAGGATTTTTATTATCAGTAACAGAGAACCAATCAGTTCCCACTTTCTGTCTCAAATCTATTGTTCAATTCCATGCCAATTTTTTTTTTTTTAATCTTATTTTCCTCAATTAAGGGCCAAATTTAATTTAAAAAAAATATACAAATTGAACCCAATAGAGCATTGTACCTTGTAAGGCATTTGGGTGATTACATGTTAATGGTTTAACTTGTGACCAAAGTTTGGAGAATTTTTTGTTTAAAACTAGAACTGGAATCGAGCTTTTTACGAGCTATTGGAGCTCGAGTTCGGTCAATGCTCGGCTCAATCGAGTTCAAACCTAAAAATTAAGCTCGAATAACTTACAATTCAGCTCGAAAGGCTCTCGAATAGTTTTAGAGGATATTATCGAGTTCGAGCTCGAACCAATATTTATTTACTAAAATTATAGTTTAAACTCGAGCTTGAACTCGAATGAGCAATCCAAGACTCAAACTCGAGCTCGAATATGTTTGTTTGTTATTAATCTTGAGCATGTTATTTAAAGCTAAGCCGATAGTATTCGAGCTCGATTCGACTCAAATCCATCCTTATTTAAAATGGAGCCATGAGAATGTATGGATTGAAGTCATTTGGTAGTGGTACTATCTAATGACATGACAAGAGAGAAATTCTTTACTCTATACCTATCCAAACTCTGTTTAAGCAAGATTTTTTCTCTTTGAATTTTGAGCTCAATTTTGATGCTAATCAATGAGAGTTGAATCGTCATGGTAGCATGTCTACGTACCTCTGAAGAGTAAGAAATAGCATTTTCTGTTGTCTTTTTTATTTGTTCATTGCGATAGGGATTTGAGTCTATATAACTGTTTAGAGTAGCTAGAGATGTGCCCATTTCAGTTGAATCCGTCTGTCATGATAATTTTTTCTATAATCATTAGAAACTAAGTTATAAGTTGATCAGGACATGTGAATTACAAGATTGAAAGAATATTACAAATGTTCTTAACAGGTACTTACAATTCATTGATTGATCACTATATAATTGAAGATGATTTATCAATAATTATTATTATTATATAAAACAAATAGACTTTTTCCCTTACTCATAAAGAGAGCCTAAGGTCTTTCTCCTAAGCGCGCATGCATGATATGTCGTAGTTTTATAGATTCTATTGTAAATATCCAAATTCTTCTTACACATAATTTATCTATAATCTTGATGTCCGCAAATTTTTGTTCTCTTTTCTTGTAATTGTTGGTTAATTATAAAAATACAAACAATCAAAGTTGAAGTCGTGAAACCAAACCATCACTGGCAAAGACAATGCACTAATTATAATTAGCTTAGTAATTATTTTACTATTATTCCCGGTATCCCTAGGATTCTCACACTAAAAGATAAAAACTCAAAAGAGCGTAAATACCCATATAATTGATAGCAAAACCGTTGGATATAAACAGTGAGCGGTTGTTTGGTTCATTCCTCGAGCTAGAAAAAGCCAAAATATATATGATGACAAGAGCTAGCTGTCCAATTCTCCAATTCGTAATTCGATCTTCACAGGGCATGCATGTATATAAATACAAAGGCACAAACATGAGGCAAAAAAAGGAGAAAACACATATTGGATTTTAGTAGTTGCACTTCTCCTTAAATCACTCTTATTGGATTTGTTTTTATCATGTGTGCAAAAAGTACTACCCTCTCTTTAGGGCAAAGGTCTTTTTCCGTCTCCTTATTTTCTGATACTGGAATGTTAAAAACCCATGTCTTTCCATCTGTTATGTTTGTCCATTTCTTCCTGACATCTCCCTCTCAATTGGGAAGTGAAGGTTCAACTTTCTACTATCAAATTTTTGTCTACATCTATATGTCGGAGGTTCTAATTTCCCTTTTATCTGCTCGTCCATGGAATCAGGAGTCACAAGATCAGCTTATATTAACCAGTGCTTGTAAATTAAACCCATTAAGGTAAAGAAGAGCTACTGAGCTAGTAAATTTGATTTATATATGGCAAATTTCACATAAGAAAGGCGCATCCATGTAACGATGAACCCATTCATTTGATTTTTAATTAATTTGTAAGGTAGTTTGTTAGAATTTTAATTGATACTACCAAAATATGTCACTCCAGTAGGAGGAAGACACGTGGATTATCGTGAGCCCTGAATTCAAAGTGACACGCGGACAGTTCAGGCCCAGACAATTGGATCTCCAGGTCATGACCGCCCTTCAGGGCATCATTGCCTCCAGCTGGGCCTCCAGGTCATGACCGCCCTCAGGAATATCTTGGCTCCAGCTGGGCCTCCACGTCACCACCGCCTTTCGGATCATCATTACCAACCAAGTTGGAGCGTCAGAACTAAACACCGTCTTACGCATAGACGGCTCTGGAATAAGCCAACAAGGCAAAAGCCCTACTGAACGGTTCTCAGCTTCCTAGCTGGGCCTCATAGGCATCATTACCCTACCCAGTTGGGGTATCCTGTTACAGCTGCCCCGACCCATCACCGCCTCCGGAACTCTATAAAAGGATTTGGTAAGCGGTCCAAAAGGGAGGGAGCTTCTCAGTTTCAAACACTTACAATCTTAAACTTTTGCTAATTTAAGCATCGGAGCATCCTCGGAGGCATCCCCTCCGTCGACCCCAATAGCAAATCTCCCTTTCTCTGTGCAGGTACTTCTACAGAACATCCATCCAGCTCAGCAACACTCATTTTTTGGCATCAACAGATTGGCGCCGTCCGTGGGAATCCACATCTCTCGCTGACAGTAACAGCGAAGAAGTCAAAAGAACTCATCTGTTAGCATGCCTCCAAAAACACCCGCCAGAGATCTAGGCGCTCGCGCGCTACAGTCGGGAGACAGTTCTTCAGCCGAACCCGGCGTTCACCCGAATGAAGGCACGCTCCAGGCGCAATTCACAGAGCTTGCACACCTGGTGGCCGATCTGGCTGCCGAAGTTCGTAGGAGACCTCAGCAGACGCTGCCACTCCCATCGCTGGAACCAGGTCACGGTGTTTCCACTGACCGTCGCCCACCAGCGGATGTCTGCTCAGCGACCCACTCACCTTCCCCAGCTAAGTTCAGAGAGAGTCCCGTGCCCAATAACAGCGAAGGGTTTGGCAAACGGATCGAGGACATAGAGGGACGCATCAATGAAGCGTTTAAAGAACGCGGCCACAGTATTAGCGATGATCTCGACGTACAGGACCCACCTTTCATAAAAGAAGTCCTTGACGCCCCTCTCCCCCAAAATTTTCGTATGCCACAAATCAAACTTTATGATGGATCCACAGATCCCTTAGATCACCTCCAGCACTACCGAACCACAATGACCCTCCATAGACATTCGGACCCTATAATGTGCAGAGCGTTTCCATTAACCCTAGAAAAAGCGGCTGGGACGTGGTATTCCCGTTTGAAACCGGGGGGTATTCGCACCTTTAAAGACCTAAGTTATGCCTTCGCCTCACATTTCATCAGCAGCAAAGGACCCAAGAAAACTTCGGAGTCTCTGTTTAACATTGTCCAGTCGAAAGGAGAGAAGCTTCGCGCCTATATTTCCAGATTCAACACTGCAGCCTGGGAGATTCCAAACCTTGATCCCAATGTTCAGCTCCTGGCATTCAAAAATGGATTAAGATCCGGATTCTTCAGCTCAAAACTCATCAGACGTCCGCCTACGGACATGAATGAGGTCTTGGCCCGAGCCGAAAAATACATGCTAGCAGAAGATGATCAAGCATTCCGAAGAGAACGCGAAGGAGATACGGAAAAGAGGAAGAAAGGTCCCACTAGTCCCAGCCTTGAACCCTCTAAGCGGCCGTTCCGCGAGGAGAAACCCAGAACCCTCAGGCCTTTCGAGGATAGGTCCCGAACTCTTGCAACCTATGGAACCAGAGCCAGAACTCCGAGGCAAATCCACGGCTATGCACCACTGAATGCCTCCAGAACCAACATTCTGATGCAGATTCATGATAGGGACCTCTTACAATGGCCTCCAAGGCCGCCAAACCTCAACCCGGATCGCAATACTTGGTGCAGGTTTCACAAAAACTTCGGCCATGATACGGAAGAATGTAAGGCCTTAAAAAATCAGATCGAGGCCCTCATCAATCGAGGGTATCTAAAAGAATATGTCAGGCCACGACAAGAGAAATATGATGAACGATCGCGAAGAGGCCCTGAACGTTCTTATGAACGAAACAGACCTGCAAGGACAGCCCAGAAGAGCCCGAGGCCAAGTTATAGAGAGCCCAGCCAGAAAAAACCGGAGGTCCCCGTGGCGAAGATTATCAAAACCATTTACGGAGGGCTCGTTGCTGGAGGGGGATCCCGTGCTCGCAGTAGGTCTTATGCTAGGTCAATAGCCTCTGTTGCTGGATCTCAGAAAAGACCTAGGACCGGAGAGATTATTTCTTTTTCGGACGAAGACTTGGAAGGAGTGCAGATCCCACACGACGATGCTGTCGTAATTTCACTCCTTGTGGCTAACCATGAGATAAGACGAGTCCTAGTCGACAACGGGAGCTCGGCCGACATCCTCTTTTATGATGCCTTTCACCAAATGCAGTTAGGCGATGCACATCTGGAGCTGGTTTCCACCCCACTCTATGGCTTCTCAGGGGGACCGGTCTTTACAGAAGGCAGCATAACTCTCCCGGTAACTGCGGGAACGGCACCTCAAACAACAACAGTACAATCCACTTTGTTAATCGTCCGACAACCCTCTTCCTACAATATGATACTCGGACGACCCACACTGAATAAACTCCGAGCTGTTGTCTCTACCTATCATCTCAAAATCAAATTCCCCACGACAGACGGAGTAGGCGAGATCAAAGGAGATCAACAAACCGCCAGATCCTGTTATCTCAGTGCAATAAAAGGTAAAAAGATGGAAGCCCTACCACTCGAATTGGATGACCTTAGGGATGAAGCAAGCAACCTACGAGGTAGGCCCGGAGAAGATGTACTCACAATCCCCCTTGGCGAAGATAGCACCAAAACTGTGCAAATTGGTTCCAACCTGTCCAGCTCTTCCCAAGAATCTTTATTAGCCCTTCTCCGGGCAAACCAAGATCTATTCGCCTGGACTGCTGCAGATATGCCAGGAATCAGCCCTGACGTCATTGTACATCGCCTGAGTGTCGACCCGACCCACAAACCGGTTATTCAGAAGAAAAGGTCGTTTGCTTCCGAGCGACAGGCAGTCGTTCGGACAGAAGTTGAGAAATTACGTTCGGCTGACTTCATCCGAGAGGTGAGCTATCCGGATTGGGTATCTAATGTTGTAATGGTAAAAAAGGCCAATGGCAAATGGCGAATCTGTATAGACTTTTCTGATCTAAATAAAGCCTGTCCAAAAGACAGTTTTCCTTTGCCTCGGATTGATCAACTCGTGGACGCAACATCCGGCCATGAGCTGATAACATTCATGGATGCTTACTCCGGGTATAATCAAATCCTCATGCACCCGCCCGACCAAGAAAAGACAGCATTTATCACAGAACAAGGCCTCTATTGCTATAGGGTCATGCCATTCGGTTTGAAAAATGCCGGGGCCACTTATCAGAGGTTAGTAAACAAAATATTCAAAGAACAGATTGGTCGTAATATGGAAGTATATGTGGACGACATGCTGGTTAAAAGCGTCGAGGCAAAAACCCACGAAGCTGATCTCCAAGAAGCTTTTACTATCCTTCGTCATTATCATATGAAATTGAATCCTACAAAGTGTGCCTTTGGAGTTACTGGGGGGAAGTTCCTCGGCTTCTTAGTCACCCATAGGGGCATCGAAGCCAACCCAGAAAAGATTGACGCCATTCTTCGTATGAGTCCGCCTCGGACCGTGAAAGAAGTCCAGCGACTTACTGGAAAAATCGCGGCCCTCAGCCGGTTTATGTCAAAGTCAGCAGAGAAGTGCCTGCCCTTTTTTAAAGCCATTCGTCGGACGCAGAACTTCGTGTGGAATGAAGCTTGCCAAGAAGCATTCAGGACGTTGAAAATATATTTGGGGACACCACCCGTGCTTACCAAACCAGTAGTCGGAGAAGAACTTTTTTTGTATCTTTCGACTGGGCCCGAAGTGGTAGCCTCCGTGTTAATACGAGAAGAAGAGGGCGTGCAGAAGCCGGTGTATTATGTCAGCAAGGTACTCCATGATGCTGAGACAAGATATTCCCCGGCAGAAAAAATGGTATATGCTCTGTTAACTTCGGCCCGGAAGCTTCGACCTTATTTTCAAGCCCATACCATCACTATCCTCACCAACCAGCCTCTTCGACAAATACTTCACAAGCCAGACGTTTCTGGTAGAATGGTTAAATGGTCGATAGAGTTGGGAGAGTTCGACATCCGTTATCGGCCTCGGACTGCTATCAAAGCACAAGCCCTAGCTGATTTTGTCATGGAAACTACTTTACCGGAGGAAGACTCTCCACAGGATGTTAGTTAATCGAATTCCTTTCTGCATTGGACTCTTCATGTGGATGGGTCCTCTACTGACTCTGGAAGTGGAGCCGGGCTCATTCTAAGCGGTCCTGACAACTTCTCCATTGAATACGCCCTGAGATTTAAGTTTCCAGCGTCAAACAACGAAGCCGAGTATGAGGCTCTACTCGCCGGCATGAAATTGGCCAAGATAATATCTGTACAAAACTTACATGTATATAGCGATTCCCAACTGGTGGTGAACCAGGTGAACGGCGAATTCGAGGCCCGAGGAGAAAAAATCGCTCGCTACCTAGCAGCAGCAAAGGCATTAGCCGGGCAGTTTGAAGTCTTTTCTCTAAACCAGATTCCCCGGGCAGAAAATGCAAAGGCCGACTCATTGGCCCGACTTGCTTCGTCTCGCCAGCTTGAGTCCAGGCGAGCAGTTTACCTCGAAACCCTAGCCGTGCCGAGTATCGACGAAATAATGGTCTTACCCGTGGTTGGTGAGAGAACATGGATGAGTCCTATCCTGGAATATCTACGTGACGGTATTCTTCCCGATGATAAGGGCGAAGCCCGAAAGATTGTGTCTCGAGCCGCCCGTTACGCTATTCTGGATGATCACCTGTATAAGCGGGGGTTGACAACGCCCTTCTTAAAGTGTCTTGATCCGACCGAAGCTAACTACGCCCTTCGAGAAGTCCACGAAGGTATATGTGGAAATCACCTCGGAGGCCGTGCCTTGGCATTCAAAATTCTCCGTCAAGGATACTATTGGCCGAAGATGAGGGAAGCAGCCATGGAGTTGGTAACCAAATGCCAAAGCTGTCAACGGTATGCCATTGTGCCACGACAACCAGCGAACCTTTTGACACCAATAGTCAGTCCACTTCCTTTCGCTATGTGGGGAATGGACCTTCTCGGGCCCTTTCCCGGAGCAACCGGCCAGCGAAGATACCTCATAGTTGCCATAGATTATTTTACAAAATGGGTAGAAGCCGAACCCTTGTCCAGCATCACTGACTTCCAAGCCCGAGCTTTCGTATGGAAATCAATCGTGTGTCGGTTTGGAGTACCACAAGTATTAGTAACAGACAACGGCAAACAGTTTGACAGCGTTCGGTTCAAAGCATTTTGCGATGAATTACACATTGACCATCGTTTCTCTTCGGTTGGATATCCGCAAGCAAATGGACAAGCCGAAGTTACCAACCGAACGATCTTGCAAGGCATTAAAAGGCGAATAGACCAAGCAGAGAAGCAGTGGGCAGACCATTTGCCCAACATACTTTGGGCATATCGAACCACGACTCGAGCACCTACCGGGGAAACCCCTTTCTTCATGACTTATTGGTCCGAGGCAGTCATCCCCTTGGAAATAGGAATACCTTCCTTACGAGTTCAGAATTTCGAAGAACGAAGCAATGAGGAAGCCCTTCGCGCGAACGCTGATCTTTTCGACGAAGCCCGAGACAAAGCCCAAATTCGACTCGCCGTTTACCAGCAGCGAGCCACCAGGTACTTCAACTCAAGAGTAAAAGCAAGACCTTTCTGTCTTCACGACCTCGTCTTGCGAAAAAATGAAGTATCTAGGCCCCGAGACTCAGGCAAATTAGTCCCTAATTGGGAAGGGCCTTATCGAATCAAAAAGGTATGCCGCCCCGGTTCTTTTGAACTCGAAGAGTTGAACGGAAAAGCCCTTCCTCGTACTTGGAATGCGGCACATCTTCGACGTTTTTATCAATAAATAAGTGTTACACATATGTAAGTACTCTTGTTTTTATATATATGAAAAGATTTTACTTACATCATTTCGTCCAATACGAAACAAAATTAAGTAGGGCGCTAGCGGCCTCAAAATACAACCCTAAGGCACAGACCGGGTCAAAACAACAAAAAAGGGCTACAATGGATCGCCCTCAACCTAAACCCTACTGATCTCCAATGGCAGGAGATCCCGTGCCCGAGCGCCCGTCACGATCCTGTCCGTCAGCAGCCTCGTCATCCGAAGCCGGCAGCTCCTCATCCTCCGGCCCAAGCAGGTCCAACGCGGAGAAATCCAGCTCTGGATACATGGACTCGGCCTTCTCCTTGGCCTCCATGAACCCCGTAAGGTACTGCTGGCCACCCTCAGACACCACGGCTAGGCGATAGGCCTCCGAGTTTTGGAAGGATGCCAAGGCCTCCTCCACTGTAACCCTAGTACGGACCTCAGCCTCCTCTGTAACGGCTCGAAGACGAGCCTCGGCCTCCTCCGCTGCGGCTCCAAGGCGAGCCTCGACCCCCTCGACGGCTGCCCGAGCAGTGGCTTCAGCCTCGGCTTTGGCCCGGACAGCAGATTCTAGAGAAGCCTGCAGCCGGCAAACAGCCTCGTTCCTCTCCTCCAGCTGGCGTTGGGTTCGCCCAAGGAGCTCCGCTGTCTCCATGCACCGACGAGTAGCCGCGCCCACCAGAACACCCATCTGATACCAGAAGCCAAGTATGAAACAAAAGGCGATGAAAACAACGTAAAGTAAAGCGAAAGCGAAATCTAACCTGGGAAGCAAGAGCCTCAGTCGCCGCACATAGAGACTCCGTGGTCTTTCGACCCAACTCAGCGATATCACGAGGGGGAGTTCCCTTAAACAGATGTTCTCTCGCCACCCGAGGATGTGCGAAGACGGAGTCGTCTGTCCGGATGGCCCAATTGGGCATAAAGATCGAGGCTTCCGAAGCCACCCCTTGGCTAGGGCCCGAGAGAATGGGAGTCCCTGCAGTCGCTGGGATCGGAGCCGGGGCACTGCTTGCTGGAGCTGTCTCTGACTGGGTCGGTGGCCTCGGAGGAGTCCCTAAGTCAATCGGAGCCGGAGATGGGGCTCGTGGCCTCTTCTTCGGCCGCGAAGTCGAAGCCGATTGCTTCTCAGACCGAGCCGATCTTCTCTGCTCCATCGCCAATTTCTTGGCATGCTCACGAGCACGGGCAGCCGCTTCCATTTCTGAGCAGAGCACACAAACAAACAAATGAAGGAAATGGCGTTAAGTATAAATTGCAAGATAACAATGCAAAATGAGAATAAAAAGAAGGTAAACTAAAGCCTTTACCGCTCTCTAGCGAAGGCTTGGGGCACGAAGAACAAAGACCTCGCCGGGCCAGTTCTTCATTGTCATATAGGACCCCAACGTCCAAAGGCGAGGCCAGCATGGCATTCACTGTCTCTTGCTCGTACGGAAGAAGGCCCGCCTTTTTGCATTTCCCGGTGCGGTCCATACTCCACGCACGAGGCAAGCCGAAGTCCTCGACAGATCGGATGAAAAAGAAATTCTTCTTCCACCTCTTGATAGATGAAGGGGTCTTCTTCAGCAACCTCCTCTTCGGCCGAGTACTGAAGACCACCCACCCTGTCTGGCCATGCCGGCTGATCAAGAAGTGGGCCTTAAAAATGTCCATCGTCATTGGACGGCCCACTTCTAAGCAAACACAGATAAAGGCCATGATCAGTCGTACCGAGTTTGGTACCAACTGACACAGCGCTATATCAAAATATTTTAAAATTGCACAGAAGTAGGGGTGGAGGGGAAACCGAAGCCCGGCCTGCATGTGATGTTCATACACGCAGAGCTCGAACGGAGCTCGGTCAGGGAGGACATCACAGGCCCTCTCCCCCACCCTGGCCAGCCGAAGAACGTACTCGCCCGGAATACGGTAGGTCTTCCTAATTACCTCCAAATCTTCCTCCCTCAGTTGGCTAGGAATGTCGTTGGCTGAATAGTACCATTCCTCCCTCTCCTCTCCAGCCGAGGTCTCCCTAATATCGGTCACAGCTCTACGAGTTTCCTCACTAGACGAGGACTTTTCCTGATATTCTCTCCCAACCCCCGAAGGAATAGAGGGCACTAGTGCCATGAGGCCTGCCCTTGGCGTACCCAATCTGAGGGCATCCCCCCCAGAAGAAGACGAGGACGCCTCTGCGCCCTCGGAGCTACTACCACTCGTACCATCTACACTACTCCTACCATTACTACTACTAGGCCTATCGCGGTATGTATCAAACGAAGAAGACATGGTATGAAAATAAAAAAGAACACGAACTCACCAACGTCCGAAGGATTCGGACTTGAATTTCTCCTAGAGCTTTCCTCCCAAGGTCTCGCGATTGCAACGATCACACCAACCTTCTCACTGAGTGGACGAGGACGAGGACTCCCAAGCTTCTTTGGGCGAGGCCGAAGGCTCTCAGGAAAGCAACTCTCTGAAAACAGAAGGAAATTATGGCAGGTGTGTGGAAGAAGAAGAAACCAAAGCCCCTTATATAGCAGAAGTATCACGGCCAACGAGGAGCATTTAATGCGGTCGCAGGAATCTAGGGGACAATTTAGAACTCCCAAACGACCCACACTCTTTCCCAGGAGACGTTACGTCCCTCGAGGCGGCCGCCGTTTTCCCTAAAAAGGGTAACATGACGCGGCATCCATATGGTGAGACCACGTGGCTCTATCGCCGCCGTCCTAGACACGAGAATCTTTCACGTAGCTCCACGTGTCCTCGGACCCCTGGTATTCTTGGCCGAGGAGATGGATTGCGCCACTGGTCCTCGGCCCACTCTCTTCACGGTCCGAGGAGATGAATTGCTCACCGTGTCTTCGGACCCCTGGTATTCTTGGCCGAGGAGATGGATGGCTCCACTGGTCCTCGGCCCACTCTCTTCAAGGTCCGAGGAGATGGATTGCTCCACGTGTCCTCGGACCCATGGTATTCTTGGCCGAGGAGATGGATTGCTCCACTGGTCCTCGGCCCGCTCTCTTCAAGGTCCGAGGAGATGGATTGCTCCACGTGTCCTCGGACCCCTGGTATTCTTGGCCGAGGAGATGGATTGCTCCACTGGTCCTCGGCCCACTCTCTTCAAGGTCCGAGGAGATGGATTGCTCCACGTGTCCTCGGACCCATGGTATTCTTGGCCGAGGAGATGGATGGCTCCACTGGTCCTCGGCCCACTCTCTTCAAGGTCCGAGGAGATGGATTGCTCCACGTGTCCTCGGACCCATGGTATTCTTGGCCGAGGAGATGGATTGCTCCACTGGTCCTCGGCCCACTCTCTTCAAGGTCCGAGGAGATGGATTGCTCCACGTGTCCTCGGACCCCTGGTATTCTTGGCCGAGGAGATGGATTGCTCCACTGGTCCTCGGCCCACTCTCTTCAAGGTCCGAGGAGATGGATTGCTCCACGTGTCCTCGGACCCATGGTATTCTTGGCCGAGGAGATGGCTTGCTCCACTGGTCCTCGGCCCACTCTCTTCACGGTCCGAGGAGATGGATTGCTCCACGTGTCCTCGGACCCCTGGTATTCTTGGCCGAGGAGATGGATTGCTCCACTGGTCCTCGGCCCACTCTCTTCAAGGTCCGAGGAGATGGATTGCTCCACGTGTCCTCGGACCCATGGTATTCTTGGCCGAGGAGATGGCTTGCTCCACTGGTCCTCGGCCCACTCTCTTCACGGTCCGAGGAGATGGATTGCTCCACGTGTCCTCGGACCCCTGGTATTCTTGGCCGAGGAGATGGATTGCTCCACTGGTCCTCGGCCCTCTCTCTTCAAGGTCCGAGGAGATGGATTGCTCCACGTGTCCTCGGACCCCTGGTATTCTTGGCCGAGGAGATGGATTGCTCCACTGGTCCTCGGCCCACTCTCTTCAAGGTCCGAGGAGATGGATTGCTCCACGTGTCCTCGAACCCCTGGTATTCTTGGCCGAGGATATGGATTGCTCCACTGGTCCTCGGCCCACTCTCTTCAAGGTCCGAGGAGATGGATTGCTCCACGTGTCCTCGGACCCATGGCATTCTTGGCCGAGGAGATGGATGGCTCCACTGGTCCTCGGCCCACTCTCTTCACGGTCCGAGGAGATGGATTGCTCCACGTGTCCTCGGACCCCTGGTATTCTTGGCCGAGGAGATGGATTGCTCCACTGGTCCTCGGCCCTCTCTCTTCAAGGTCCGAGGAGATGGATTGCTCCACGTGTCCTCGGACCCCTGGTATTCTTGGCCGAGGAGATGGCTTGCTCCACTGGTCCTCGGCCCACTCTCTTCACGGTCCGAGGAGATGGATTGCTCCACGTGTCCTCGGACCCCTGGTATTCTTGGCCGAGGAGATGGATTGCTCCACTGGTCCTCGGCCCTCTCTCTTCAAGGTCCGAGGAGATGGATTGCTCCACGTGTCCTCGGACCCCTGGTATTCTTGGCCGAGGAGATGGATTGCTCCACTGGTCCTCGGCCCACTCTCTTCAAGGTCCGAGGAGATGGATTGCTCCACGTGTCCTCGGACCCCTGGTATTCTTGGCCGAGGAGATGGATTGCTCCACTGGTCCTCGGCCCACTCTCTTCAAGGTCCGAGGAGATGGATTGCTCCACGTGTCCTCGGACCCATGGCATTCTTGGCCGAGGAGATGGATGGCTCCACTGGTCCTCGGCCCACTCTCTTCACGGTCCGAGGAGATGGATTGCTCCACTGGTCCTCGGTCCACTCTCTTCAAGGCCCGAGGAGATGGATTGCTCCACTAGTCCTCGAACCACTGGTATTCTTGGCCGAGGAGATGGATTGCTCCACTGGTCCTCGGCCCAATCTCTTTAAGGTCCGAGGAGATGGACTGTTCCACAAGTCCTCGGCTCACTTTGTTTTGCCTTAGAGCACATCTTCGACCCAACTTCATGTCTCCACAGAGGGCCTAACGCCAACCCAGTTATGCTACTTCCTTAACCACAGTGCTGCACTTAAGGAAGTGGGGGGCCTCTGATACTACCAAAATATGTCACTCCAGTAGGAGGAAGACACGTGGATTATCGTGAGCCCTGAATTCAAAGTGACACACGGACAGTTCAGGCCCAGACAATTGGATCTCCAGGTCATGACCGCCCTTCAGGGCATCATTGCCTCCAGCTGGGCCTCCAGGTCATGACCGCCCTCAGGAATATCTTGGCTCCAGCTGGGCCTCCACGTCACCACCGCCTTTCGGATCATCATTACCAACCAAGTTGGAGCGTCAGAACTAAACACCGTCTTACGCATAGACGGCTCTGGAATAAGCCAACAAGGCAAAAGCCCTACTGAACGGTTCTCAGCTTCCTAGCTGGGCCTCATAGGCATCATTACCCTACCCAGTTGGGGTATCCTGTTACAGCTGCCCCGACCCATCACCGCCTCCGGAACTCTATAAAAGGATTTGGTAAGCGGTCCAAAAGGGAGGGAGCTTCTCAGTTTCAAACACTTACAATCTTGAACTTTTGCTAACTTAAGCATCGGAGCATCCTCGGAGGCATCCCCTCCGTCGACCCCAATAGCAAATCTCCCTTTCTCTGTGCAGGTACTTCTACAGAACATCCATCCAGCTCAGCAACACTCATTTTTTGGCATCAACATTAATGATGGTTTTAGTGTTTTTTGTGAAAGAGGTTTGAGAGAATCGGAGAGGAATTTGTGAAGGGGAAGATTAATTTGTATTGATTTTTACTTAATTTTGATTGATTAGTATGAGATTATCGACAATCAATCAAAATTAAGTCCCTCCTTCAGTTAGGCCTCAAGTGAGACTTTCAGCTTCATCAAATTAATTTACTACAACCTCCTCACTCTCAACTAGCTATTTTCATCCGCTCAAGTTAATAGTAATTTAGGGTTACCATTTCACAGAAATGATATCATTTGAATCTAATGGAGATATCATTTGACAATTATTGATAAAATTATACTATTTTAGTAAAAACTTTCATTTGACAGTAATTAAAGTACCATATGACAGTAATTTAAGTATTTTAAATGATACTCAATTATGTAATGTCAAATGATACTATTAACTAACTTATTGTTAAATATTATTATCTTGAATAGTGATATTAAAAAATCATGTGACAGTATTTATATGAACAGCACAAAGTTGCATTTTGCATTCTTGCCAAAAGTCCCAAGAGTAAAAACAGAAGGGTAAACACATACATAAAATAAAAGTGTTTGTCTAAACCTACTTATTATTGGATGAAGTATATCTTTTTCTCTCTCATTTCTTTTCAACAAGTTTTTTTTTCCTTTGTGAGTTTGTATGTATACAAAGATCTATTATGACGTCGCTTGGGAGTTTGCTTAAATCCTTTCAAAGTAAAATATTGTTTTGAAAGAACTTTAAGCAAACTGATTTAAGAATGAAAACTGAAAATAACAAGATAACCAAATGAAAAGGTCACGCGAGTCAATAAATACTAGTCAATATTTTAAAGGCTTAATAAAAATTGATAGATTTTATAATGCATCGCTTAAAACTAAAGCATTATGTCTTATTTGATACATTTTTAGGTAAAACAATATATTTAGTAGAAAAAATATTGACATTTGATGATTAAAAAAAATCACTAAATGTATAAATTTTTCTATCAAATATATTATTTTATATAAAAAAATGTAATTAAAAAAAATAAATAGTGAGTAAGTCATCGTAATATTGCACTAATCTCTAAAAAAAAAAATTGTAATCACTGATACTACATATGTCGACAATGTCAATTAGAGACAGCAAAAATATCCGCTCCAGCCGGTTTCAAATTGGGGTGGGATATTTTGTTTGAAAATGGGAATTTGGGAGGGGTTTTGTTGCCTCAAACCGGGGGCGGAACAGATGATGGTTTAAGGTTTCCCATCCAACTCCGACTTGGGTATACTTTCTAACAAGACATTTTCCCGTATTTAACGGGACTGTTCTTAAATTAAAAAGAACGCGTGAGATAAATTAAGATCTTTGAATTAATTTAATTTACTGGATACATTACTATTTCATGATCTTGTTAGAAAGCATCTACATCAATTAAACCACTTATGTTATAAGCTAACTGTGCAAACACGTGTTAATCTTTTAAGGTTAAAGTTACATGGACCAACTGGTTAATTTTTGTTACCATTTTATTTAATCTAGTCCGACTCAATAAAGGACCTTGCAAAATGTTACTTTTTTGCTAAAATTGCATGCTCAACTTAGATTAAAAAAAAAACTGTTTCTTATTGTAGAACGAGGTTTCAACCTAAGAAAGAGGGTGAATTGAGTTTTTTGAAAACTTCCGCGGAATAAACACAAGTTTATAAAAACGTATAAGCAACAAGCAATTGAACAAGTAATGTGTTGAAAATAAAGAGTTTATTGAGTAGAGAATGCAAACTTAGATTATAGTAGTTCGGCAATATCGGATTCGTTCCGACCCTACGTCCACTCTCTTCAAGGAACCTCCTTGAAGTAATCCACTAAGAAACTTAGTCGTACAACTTCACTGGTATTGTACAAACCTTACAATCACTTCCTCTCGGAAGCTATCCCCTTCCTATCGGAAGCTATCCCCTTCCTTTCAGAAGTAATCCCTTTACAAAAGATGCTGTAAAGTAAATGGTAGAGAGACAGCAAATGAAAGCTTATACAACTCAACAATGTATCTCTTTCAAAGTAAAGCTTGAAGAATGGCTCAGCAAGATATTTCAAAGCTTTTTGTGTTTCAAAGAGTAATTGACTTGATTGTGTGTGTTCTTCTCTTTTGAATATCTTCAGCTCTCTATTGAATGCTCAATAGAGTGAGTTTATATAACCATCAATTAATATGGCCGTTGGGACTTTAATTTGAAAAGATTGTGCCTTTAAAAGTTCAGATTTCGTGTCCAACGGTCATATTTTTTGAACTACCAGTCGACTGGATCGTGATACCAGTCGACTGGGTTTCTTGAAAAATCTTGTTTTTAAAGCTTCTGGGGTACCAGTCGACTGGGGACTGTTTGTCCATTTTACCAGTTGACTGGTATGTTCCATCCAGTCGACTAAGGATTTTTTGTCCATTTTACTAGTCGACTGGTATGTCTTACCCAGTCGACTGGGGACTTACTGTTCCATATACCAGTCGACTGGGTTGTCTTCTAACCCAGTTTTTCTGTGTTAAAAAGTTTTAACTTAAAAACGTTTGACTTAAAAAAACATTTTGTGTGCGAGCCATTGAACAAGCTATTACAATGTACAAGTGAGACTTACACCGGTTTAAATACCTTATACCTATACTTGTTTTTTAGTTTTCACTTGAAAGATGGATTCGGTTTGAGTTCTTGTACCTTGATTCTTGGTTGAATGCTTTTGTTGTTTATTACACTTAGATTTTACTGTTAGTATAATAACAGTTGTGTTTTGTCATCATTAAAATACAAGTGAGGGTCAACAATCTCCCCCTTATTGATGATGACAAAACTAATAATGTGAAAACAGTTTTAAAAACTAAGTGTTTGGATTTTCAAAAAAAATTGGACAGAGTTTCCTCTGTTTTTCGAGTAAAACAACTCTGTAAACAAGCAAACGCAGTTTATATTTTCATTTCAACCAATCAATAACAACTCAACCAATCAAATGAATCATTTTCAATATTCTTTGGAGCAGTGCTCCCCCTAAATCTATGCATTGGTTTCTGTTTACATAGTTTTTCTCTCCCGTTTTGAAAACAGTAACCAAAGGGGCCAGAAACTAAAAAATAAGCTACTTAGCTACCATAATCATCTAGAGTATGCTAAAACAAATTCTACGCGAAAATTTGGCTTCATTTGGAGTTCAGAAGCCTTCCCGGGAAGAACCAGAAGTTTTCATACAAGCATAACCAGTTTCAGAGTATATTCTTGAATAAAAGCAGTTAGAAACTATGCAAGCACAACACAAATAAAGTAAATAAATGCATGAAGTATGTATAATGAAAAAGCATCATCATATATAGAAAGTCAATACATGAACGGGCTTCATAGAGCCATATATAAGACAGAAATACATATATATGTTCGTGCTACATGCTAAGAACTGGAAAACACTATGTACATCAAAATAACATAGAAAATGACTCAAGGAGCAGGAGAGTCCGAGCCGTCGCAAATGAGATCTCGTATCTCAACTAAGAAACTCTTTGTATGCTCTCGGTGTAGCTAGAAGTCATCTCGTAGATGCTCGATGGAGGAGCTCAATGTCTGGAACCTGGACTCCATGGTCAGTTGGAGGCTCATGATGGCCTGAAGTAGATCGCCATACCCAGCCTGACTAGTACTCGAGTCACCAATGGGAGGTGCTTGGGTATCTGTGTCCATGTCAGCAGTATCAGCAGCAGCCTCCTCATTGTCACTACTCTCATCCTCTCGGATCCGTATGTTCTTTCCAGCCTTTGAATAGATGAAGTCGTCCCAGACCGTGCATCCCATCTTTTTCAATGATGAGATGTTGATGATGTCTGTCGACCCGATATCCTGAGCCTTAGAGGCAGGGAGAGGCACCTGAAAGTGCTGGAGTATGAGTGTAATGAGCATCCCGTAGGGTAGACACCCGGAGTCTCTTGCTTCGTCACTAATCATACTGGCGAGCAGTAGGGGATATATATTGAAGTGGTGCCATATTTTAAGGCACCAAATCAATACTGTATCTATCTTAGATAGATACCCCCGACTCTCAAGTCTCGGGTGGATGGTCCAACTCACTATGAGGTTGAAAAATTTCGAGTCGAGGGGCATATCACTACATGTGTGAAATGTAATGGGTCTGTACACATAGTTAGGGTCGCCCCTGACTATCTGACAGGCCGCCTCGACATCGAAATTGTCTGGCCATCCGTCCAGACTCCATTGGATCCCTCCTACAGGGATCCTCAATATGCTCATGAGGAGGTCAGTGTTGACCTCAAACTCCACACCCTGGACACTGGTTCTGAATCTCAGAGCCAATGGACTAGGTTTCACCAAGTTCACATAGAACTAGTGAATCAGTCTCGAGTAATATTTTTCATGCATTCCGACCAGTGGGGTTAGGCGTATTGCCTCAAAAGCTGGCAAAATATCGAAGTTTCCATGACGAATAAATTTGAAATCGATAACTCTACCCGTCATGATCTTCTTGTGGCGTATTATCGAGTCATACCTCGCTTTGGCTGCAGGACTGGAAAACAGAGCCTCATCAAGCTCTGTTCAGGGCTTTTTGCTTGATGAGCCCGCCACACCTTTCCCCCGTGTATTTGGATCCGTAGGTTTGGTGGACCTAGGCCTTTTTGGCGCATTTGGTCCTCCGGTTGTGTATTTGATACGGATTCGATCGGACATTTTTAAGAAAAATGGGGTTTTAGGGGAAAAAGGTTTTTCGTGAAAATGGAAGATTTCAACCGTAGAAAGTTGAAAATAATGTTTGAGATGAGTAGATCGATGTGTTTAGATGATGTTTGAAAGGTTTTTGGATCAAAATGGTGAAATTTTCTGGAGAGAGAAAGTTAGGTTGCTTGAAAATGGTGTAAAAATCAGAAGAAAAAAATGAACAGTCTATATATAGAATCGCGATATCAGTTGACTAGGTAAAGATACCAGTCGACTGGGTCAATGTACCAGTCGGCTGGATGAATAGGCAGTAAGATACCAATCGACTGGGCAGTTTGTACCAATCGACTGGATGATAACTGAATTTAAAAAATAAAAAAAAATTGGTTCCAAACAAGGTCTAGAGGTATCAATCGACTAGATGTGAATTACCAGTCGACTGGAAGAATTGGCAGAGACTTACCAGTCGATTGGAACATATTTACGAGTCGACTGGACCTTATGAAAATTTTTAGTCTTGAATTGTAGCATGTAATTTGTTTATCTATGACATCTTGAGTGAGAGAGATATTTAAACAAGAATTAATACTCTTTCACTAGATGTCAAACTTGTAAATGATGAAATAAATGAGCAATTAGATATTCAGTTTATCATAATCCAACAATCCCATCAACATTCTAATCTTACAAAAACTAGCTTCACTTAGAGGTTTTGTAAGAATGTCAGCTATTTGATCTTCCGAAGGTATGAATTCTAGTCTTATATCACCTTTTTGAGCATGGTCTCTTAAGAAATAATGTATGATTTCTATGTGTTTGGTTCTAGAGTGTTGAATAGGGTTCTTGGTTAGGTTGATAGCACTAGTATTATCACAATGTATAGGGATGCCTTTTAGGTTCATGCCATAGTCTTCTAGTTGTTGTTTCATCCATATCACTTGGGCACAACAACTTCCAGCTGCTACATATTCCGCCTCAGCGGTTGATAGTGCAACGAAATTTTGTTTCTTGGAAAACCAAGAGGTTAACATTGCACCTAAGAATTGGCATGTTCCACTTGTGCTTTTTCTATCTAATCTAAATTCAGCAAAATCAACATCTGAATATCCTACAAGCTTAAAAGATGATTCTCTAGAGTACCATAATCCTATGCTTTGGGTTCCTTGTAGATATCTAAGGATTCTTTTTACTACAACTACATGTGATTCCTTAGGAGTAGCCTGAAATCTAGCACACATGCATACACTGAACATTATATCAGGTCTACTTGCAGTCAAATAAAGTAAAGCACCTATCATGCTTCTATAGTATTTAGTATCTATAGTTTTATCTCCTTCATCAAGATCAAGTTTAGTGGATGTGCTCATAGGAGTTCCAAGTGGCTTTGAGCTTTCCATCCCGAACCTCTTTAGTAGGTCCTTAATATACTTTGATTGATTGATGAAGATGCCTCCTTTTAGTTGCTTGATTTGAAGTCCAAAGAAGTAGGTAAGCTCTCCCATCATGCTCATTTCAAATTCACCTTGCATGCACTTTGAAAACTCTTGACACATATATTCATTAGTAGCACCAAATATTATATCATCAACATATATTTGACCTATCAAAGTGTTACTTTTGTAGAGTTGTGTCTATTCTACCTCTCACAAAATCATTGTCAATCAAAAATTTACTTAGTCTTTCATACCATGCCCTTGGAGCTTGCTTCAACCCATATAGAGCTTTAGAAAGCTTGTAGACATGATTTGGAAGACTAGGATTTTCAAATCCAAGAGGTTGCTCAACATAAACCTCTTCTTCTATAAAGCCATTTAAAAAGGCACTTTTTATATTCATTTGAAATAACTTGAATTTATTAAAGCATGCAAAGGCTAATAACATTCAAATGGCTTCTAATCTAGCTACGGGAGCATAGGTCTCATCAAAGTCTATTCCTTCTTCTTAATTATATCCCTTAGCAACTAGTCTAGCCTTGTTTCTAGTTACTATTCCATTTTCATCCATCTTATTTCTATATACCCATTTAGTTCCAATTATTGAATGATTCTTAGTCTTGGAACTAGATTCCATACTTTATTCCTTTCAAATTGATTTGTCTCTTCCTACATTGCAATTATCCAATCATTATCCTTCTCAGCTTCTATAAAAGTCTTAGGTTATACTTGAGACAAATAAGCTACAAAATTACAAATATTTCTAATAGAAGAGTGAGTTCTTACCCCTTGTGAAGGATCACCAATCACTTGATCAATTGGGTGATAATTTACATACCTCTAATCTTTGGGTAGACTTTCCTCTAGATGGCTTGTAGATAGTTGATACAAAATGTGAGTTTCCATCTCTTCATTTGCTTGAGGTGGATTCTCTTTTGGGTCAACAATGGGAGTAGGAGTTTCCGTTCTTGGAATAAAATCTGCATCATCTTTAAAGGAAAATTCTCTACTACTAATTGGGTTAGACTCATCAAGAGTTACATGTACAGATTCTTCTACCACTAGAGTTCTCTTATTGAAAACTCTATAAGCCTTACTCGATGTAGAATATCCTAAAAATATCCCTTCATCGGTCTTAGAGTCAAATTTACCCAAGTTAGTTTTATTGTTATTTAGAATGAAGCATTTGCACCCAAAAGTACGAAAATATGAGATATTAGGCTTTCTACTTTTCCATAGTTCATATGGAGTTTTATCAAGCATAGACCTAATTAAAATTCTATTTAAGATATAGCAAGAAGTGTTCACAGCTTTAGCCCAAAAGTATTTTGGTAAACTATTTTCACAAAACATTGTTCTTGAAAATTCTTCTAGAACTCTGCTTTTCCTCTCAACAACTCCATTTTGTTGAGGAGTTCTAGGAGCTGAAAAGTTGTGATCAATTACATCTTCATCACAAAATTTTGAAAAGCTGTGATTTTCAAATTCTTTTTCCATGATCACTTTTTATGCTTGAAATACAAATTCCTTTTTCGTTTTGAACATTTTTGCAAAACTTTTCAAATCTTTTGAAGGCTTCATCGTTGTAAACAATAAAAATAACAAAGGAATATCTTGAATATTCATCAACAATAACAAGAGTATATTGATGACCATCTAGACTAATGGTACTAATTGGACCAAATAAGTCCATATGCAGAAGTTCCAAAGGTCTAGTAGTTGAGACAACATTTTTTGCTTTAAAAGAAATCATTGTTTGTTTTCCCATTTGACAAGCATCACATACTTTGTCTTTTTCAAAATTGATTTTGGGAAGTCCAATGACTAAATCTTTTCTTGAAATGATTTTTAGCAAGTTGATGTTCACATGACTAAGCCTTCTATGCCATAGCCATGGATTTTCACTAAATACAGGAAAACATTTTTCATTTTCAGAATGTAAGGATTTCAAATCAACTATATAGACATTTTCATGTCTATGGCCAACAAATTTGATCTTGTTGCTCTTGATGTCTATAACTAGACAATGAGAGGTCTCAAATGTGACTTTGTTGCCTTTGTCACGTAGTTGACTAATGCTTAATAAATTTGGCTTAAGGCCTTGCACTAGCAATACATTATCTAAGGTTGAGAAATCATTACCGACTTTTCCATGCCCGATGATCTTTATTTTGGTGTTGTCTCCAATGGTGACATATCCACCATCTCTTAGAGTTAGCTCATTGAATACATTTTTATCACCGGTCATGCACCTTGAGCATCCACTATCAAGGTACCAACAGTTACCTTTCTTCTTGGTGTGAAGACATATCTACATCACACAAGGATATACAATTGCACTTTTAGGTACCTAAAATTTCTTGGGTCCTTTGCAGTTAGTCCTAGAAAACACGGTTCCTTTTGGGACCCATACTTTCTTAACAGTATATGGAGATGTAAGGACATGTTGATGATGCACAATCCTAGGATAGTAGTTATTAAAATTTCTAGGATATCTTAGATGTGCATGTCTATTATTCTTATGATAGGAGTTCCTAGGATACATGTTTCTATGGTACGGAATATGAAAATGCATGTCATTTCCAGAGAATGTATGATAATGCATTCTAGGATACATGTTAGCATTTTTATGAGTATGCAAATTATTTCTAGGGTAACCATGATGGTAATTCCTAGGATGTGTATGTGTAGAGTGCATATTTTGATTATATGTATTGTTCCTAGGATACACATGATGGTTATCCCTAGGATGTGTATAAGTATTTCTTGAGTGTGCATACATATAAGCATGTGTATTTCTAGGATGCTTCATTCTAGTATGAATATTTGAATTTCTAGATTTCTTAGCATTCATTGAGGGAGTGCTTTTAACCTTGCTAGGGGTTTTTGAAGTAGAGGCTTCACTCACACATGAAGCTTTAATGAATAAGTTCTCTTTTGATTTTTGTTTTCCTAACGGAGAGTATCCTAAACTAGATTTTCCTCCACTTAATCTTTGGGATGAAATCACTTCATCAAGCTTTTCCTTTCCGAGCATGAGTCTAGATATAGTTCTATTCATTTCTAATATCTTCTTCTTTAAATTTTCATTTTCATTTTTGAGGAAGTCTTGAGAAGAATCATACAGCAAATAAGATAATTTATCTTTTTCTTCTCTAAGACTTATCATCTCATTAGAAAGAAATGATACCTCTTTCTTAAGAATTGAATTTCTAGAATTGAATTTCTTCAATTCATCATACATTTCATTTATTACTTCTAGCAGTTCTTCACTACTACTCACAATATTATTCTTAGAAGAGGGAGAAGATGTTACCTCACTTTCATCGTCGATTGTCATCACTACAAATAGTTGCTATCATGGCTTTCTTCTTAAAGCTCTTGTATGGTTTGTTTGAAACCGGACAATCAGCCCTGATGTGACTGGGCTTTTTGCAGTCATAAAACATAAGTGGTTCCCTTTTTGAAGTAGGATCCTTTGTACAAGGTTTCTTGCTTTTCTTCAAGAACCTATGGAACCGTTTGGTGATTAAGGCCATTTCACCATCTTTCTCGCTGCTCTCTACTTCTTTTTCCGATTCCATTTCTTTGTTGCTCGTAGAAGCTTTGAGAGCAATCTACTTTTTTTTCTTCTCATCATTATTGACGATGAGAGTCATTTCTTCCATCTCATATGTCAACAATGACCCAAGTAGTGTCTCAACATCAAGTTTGTCAAGATCTTTGGCCTTCTGAATGACTGTTTTCTTTGGTTTCCATGAAGGTTGTAAGGATCTCAAGATTTTTCTTGTTAGTTCAAACTCCTCAATATTCCTACCAAGTAGTTTTAAACCATTTACAATAGTTGTGAACCGTGAGTGCATTTCAGAAATTGTTTAATTAGGAGACATTTTAAAGGATTCATATTCAGAAACTAGCATACAGATTTTTGATTTTTTGACCTCACTAGTTCCTTCATATGTAATTTGCAGTTTATCTCATATCTCTTTAGCCGAAACACATGCAGAGATTTTATTATATTCAGAAATATCTAAAGTATAATGTAAAATACTTGTTGCTTTGCTATTGAGAGACATCATTCTACAATCCTCGTCAGTGTACTCAGTTTTGAGTTTAGGCATTGTATGATTGATCTCTCTAATAGTTATTTCCTTTGAAAGAATTCTAGGTCATTCTTCAATGACTCTCTACAGATTATAATCTTGTCATTCGACAAAGATTTTCATTCTATTTTTCCAATAGTTATAGTTGGAGCCATTGAATAAAGGAGGTCTAGTATAAGAGTATCCCTCAGAAGAGCTATTTGCTACCATCGGATCAACTCAAGGATATTAAGCCTAAAATTGAGAACGAGGCTCTGATACCAATTGTAGACTAAGGTTTCAACCCAAGAGAGGGGGGTTAATTGGATTTTTTAAAAACTTTTGTAAAATAAACACAAGTTTATAAAAACGTATAAGCAACAAGCAATTGAACAAGTAATGTGCTGTAAATAAAGAATTTAAAAAGTAGAGAATGCAAACTCAGATTATAGTGGTTCAGCAATATCGGATTCATTCCGACTCTACATCCACTCTCTTCAAGGAACCTCCTTGAAGTAATCCACTAAGAAACTTAGTCGTACAACTTCACTGGTGTTATATAAACCTTACAATCCCTCCCTCTCGGAAGTAATCCCCTTCCTTTCGAAAGTAATCCCTTTACAAAAGATGCTATAAAGTAAATGGTAGAGAGACAGCAAATGAAAGCTTATACAACTCAAAAATGTCTCTCTTTCAAAGTAAAGCTTGAAGAATGGCTCAGCAAGATATTTCAAAGCTTTTTGTGTTTCAAAGAGTAATGTTCTTCTCTTTTGAATATCTCCAGCTCTCTATTGAATGCTCAATAGAGTGGGTTTATATAGCCATCAATTAATATGGCCGTTAGGACTTAAATTTGAAAAGATTGTGCCTTTAAAAGTTCAGATTTTGTGTCCAACAGTCATATTTTTTGAACTACCAGTCGACTGGGTCGTGATACCAGTCGACTGGGTTCTCTTGAACAATCTCGTTTTTAAAGCTTCTGGGGTACCAATCGACTGGGTTAATCTTACCAATCGACTGGGGACTGTCTGTCTATTTTACCAATCGACTGGTATGTTCCATCCAGTTGACTGGGGACTTTCTGTCCATTTTACCAGTCGACTGGTATGTCTTACCCAGTCAATTGGGGACTTACTGTCCCATATACCAGTCGATTGGTATATGTATCCAGTCGACTGAGTTATCTTCCAACCCAGTTTTTTTGTGTTAAAAAGTTTTAACTTAAATATGTTTGACTTAAAAAAAAACATTTTGTGTGCGAGCCATTGAACAAGCTATTACAATGTACAAGTGAGACTTACACTAGTTTAAATACCTTAGACCTATACTTGTTCTTCAGTCTTCACTTGAAAGATTGATTCGGTCTGAGTTCTTGTACCTTGATTCTTGGTTGAATGTTTTTGTTGCTTACTGCACTTAGATTGTATTGTTAGTATAATAACAGTTGTGTTTTGTCATCATTAAAATACAAGTGAGGGTCAACACTTGTTCTTTCCTTCGCATAAGTTTCCTTGGAAGTCATATCTAAATATATGTACTAACGTATAAAATTAGATCACACAAGAAAGGAACAAAGTTAAATAGAGTGAGAGAGTATCACCTTGCCAAGAGTATAAGCAAGAGCTGAACATGCAACACCGGCCCCAAAGATGATTATATCTTGATACAGGACAGGTGGACAGAGCAGAATAGATGGCCCTGGACTACCTAGAATGGTTGGATCGCTCCAAATCTAAGGGTGCAGTTTACATCATTTTACGTGCCACATGCTCGGATCTGGCCCCGGAGACCCTAGTCTAATTCATTATAGGCCCCCAATCAAAACTCAAGCTCTAAGTGTCGCTGTTTTTTGGCCAAAAAATGACGTTTAGGCCTTCAATTTTGCAGTTTTCAGTTTTATGAAACTTTTCATTTGCAATTTCTTTTTGTATTCAAGTCAGAATTGACTACCGTTAATTCTGCCTTAATCAAAACACTTAGTATTTTCCTTAGTTTTCTCCAAGTTTATATTTTCGGAGATTTTTGCCTTTTTTAGCTTTGACCTTATAAATAAGAAGGCCATGTATGGAAAAGGGAGATTATTATTATTGAATAAAATTAGAGTTTCTTTTCTCTTCGTGAGAGTTTATCGTATTGAGGGTTGAAGACACAGTTCTTCTTCCTAGTTCTTTCTTTCGCTTGCGTTTTATGTCAGTTGGTATAAGAGCCTTGTTCTACCCTGGTCTGAAGGTAAGAGATGGAGACGAAAACAACCACCCTAGCGACATTAATCATGGGGTGCAAGTCCTATGGGCAGCCATAGATAATCACAATCAGCAGTTTGATGATCACAATCAGTGGTTTGATCGTATCGAACGCATGTTATGGGAGATACAACAAACCATGGCTGGTTTGAGAATCAATGGCAACAGGGATGAAGAATGCAATCTGGATCGTGTCGGAGGCCTTGCTCGTGACCAACCGGTTGTTAGGTGTGTTCCTGTTCAGCAGCGTAGGCCCCAAGCCTATGCCACTGTATCCAGCGATGATGAGTTTGAAGAGCTCAACGCCGAGAACGATGATGATGGCGGGTGTGGTCGTAATCAGAATTGTTTTGGTCAGAACCATTTCAACCAGAACCAATACAAATAGAACAATCATGATTTTCGGGTCAAGGTAGATCTATTGTGTTTCAATGGCCACCTCCACGTGGAAAACTTCATTGGCTGGCTTTTCGAAGTGGAAGCTTTCTTTGAATATATGCAAATCCCAGGAGATAGTCAGGTGAAGCTTGTAGCCTATAAACTGAAGGGTGGAGCCTCTACGTGGTGGGAGCAGACATAGAACAACCGCAGGCGACAGGGTAAGCAGCTTGTTTGTTCCTGGTCCAAGATGAAACAACTGTTGCGAGTGAGGTTCCTTCCTCTTGACTACGAATAGATGTTGTACTAGCAATATCAAAATTGCAGACAAGGGGTGTGCACCATTAGTGATTATACGGAGGAGTTTAATAGGTTGAACTCGCGCAATGACCTGTAAGAAACGGAGGGACAACAAGTGGCTATGTATATCGAAGGGTTACAACTGGCCATTTAAAAACAGGTATCCCTCCATATTGTGTGGTCCCTGTCCGAGGCGATCAACCTAGCCATGAAAGTGGAGTCACAATAATCCAGGAACCCATCACATCCCCAACCATATCGATCACCGCCATCACAGGGTTCAGTGCCGCAAACTTCACCACAACCTTCAACTAACAGAATCGTGGGTGCGGGCACTACCAACCCCGCCAAGCCAGCAGCCCCCCCAACTAGTGCCCCATCACAAAACAGAAGAGTGCCCAGCAATCCCTATGCCCGTCCCATTCTAGGAAAGTGTTACCGAGGTAATCAACCTGGACATCATTCTAACGAATGTCCCAACCGTCGGCAGGTTAACATGGTTGAAACAGTAGAGGGGAAGGGGAATCCTTTTGGCGCAGAGGAAGATTATTCTGAGGAGGTCGATGATTACACTAGTGGTGAAGTAGCAGCTGCAGATGAGGGTGTATATGTTAACTGTGTGGTTCAGCGCCTGTTACTTATGCCAAGATAGCAGGATGACAACCAACGACACTGTATTTTCAGGACATGATACACTATCAACCAGAAAGTGTGCAAGGTGATTATTGACAGTGGCAATAATGAGAATATCGTATCGAAGGCCTTTATCACAACATTGAACCTGAAAACAGAAAAACATCCATCTCCATACAAGATTGGCTGGATCAAGAAGGGCACTGAAACTCAGGTAACTGATATTTGTTGTGTCCCATTTTCCATTGGCAAATATTATAAGGATGAGATTGCATGTGATGTTGTTGATAGGGATGCATGTCATGTGTTATTGGGGAGGCCATGGCAGTTTGATATAGATGCTATGCATAAGGGTAGAGATAATACCTATGTTTTCTGGTGGTTTGACAATAAAATTGTGCTAGTTCCTGCAAGTGGGCATGAGCCAGCTGTTGAAACCTCTAAGGCAGAGGGATAAACCTTTCTTACAGTCCCTGAAAATGAGTTCATTGAGGATGTGATAGCAGCATGGGAGTTCTTCGCGTTAGTAGTAAAAGGGAAACCACTGGCCGAGCATGAACAGATTCCTGAGGAGTTAAAACCATTGATGGCTGAATTTTAAGATGTCATGCCAGCGAAATTGCCTAAGGATTTGCCTTCTATGAGGGATATTCAACACCATATTGACTTGGTTCCTGGGGCTAGTTTGCCGAATCTGCCACACTACCGGATAAGTCCTCAAGAACACAAAATTCTACAAAATCAAGTTAAGGAGTTGATTAAAAAGGGTCTGATCAGAGAGAGTCTGAGTCTATGTGTCGTACCTGCTTTATTGACACCGAAGAAGGATGGAAGCTGGTGCATGTGCATTGACAGCCACGCCATAAATAAGATAACAGTCAAGTACCGCTTTTCTATTCCACGACTGAGTGATATGCTGGACATGTTAGAGGGTGCCAAGATCTTCTCAAAGCTAGATTTGTGTAGTGGCTACCATCAGATTCGGGTCCGACCAGGGGATGAATGGAAAACAGCTTTTAAGATCAAAGAGGGGCTTTATGCGTGGATGGTGATGCCATTCAGTTTATTAAACGCTCCTAGCACCTTCATGCGTATAGTGAACCAGGTTTTAAAACCCTTCATTGGTAAATTTGTGGTTGCTTATTTTGACGATATCTTGATCTATAGCCAGGATGAGGTAAAGCACTTGGACCACTTGTGGGAAGTGTTGCTGGTTTTCTGCACGAATAAACTTTATGTGAACTTGAAGAAGTGCAGTTTCCTCACTGCCAAGCTGCTGTTTTTGGGATTTATCATGGGTACATATGATATTTAGGTTGATGAAGAGAAGGTACATGCAATTCGGGAGTGGCCAACCCGAACAACAGTGCACCATGTTCGCAGTTTTCATAGACTGGCCACTTTCTACCGTAGGTTTATTCGGAACTTCAGCAGTATAGTAGCACCAATCACAGAGTGCATGAAAAATAGACGATTCCAGTGGGGGATGCACAAGATACATCATTTGTAGTGATTAAATAGAAGCTTTCTATAGCCTCGGTACTTGCCCTGCCGAGCTTTGACAAGTTGTTTAAAGTTGAATGTGATACCTCGGGCATGGGTATTGGTGCTGTTTTGTCACAGGAGGGACGACTAGTAGAGTTCTTCAGCGAGAAGCTTAACGATGCTCGCCAAAAGTGGACAACGTATGAGCTGGAGTTTTATGTAGTCATTCGAGCTTTGAAACATTGGGAGCATTACCTGATCCAACATGAGTTTGTTCTCTACAGTGATCGCCAAACTCTGAAATTTATCAATACGCAAACCACCCTGAACAGAATGCATGCCCGATGGACTACCTTCATCCAGAAGTTCACTTTTGTGCTCAAACACAAGTCTGGGCAGTTGAATAAAGTGGCAGATGCGTTAAGCCAACCCGCGTCCCTACTTTTGACTCTCCGATAAGAAGTCGCGGGGTTTGACTGTTTGAAAGAGTTGTATGAGGAAGATGCTGATTTTCAGGAAATTTGGGAGAAGTGTCAACGAAAAAAGGCAATCCCGGATTTTCATGTCCAGGACAGGTTTTTGTTTCGTGGTAATCAATTATGTATCCCTCGCACGTCTTTGCGCGAGCAGATTCTCCACGAAATACACAACAGCGGCTTAGGGGGTCATGCGGGGCGTGACAAAACAATAGCCCAGGTAGCTGAACGTTATTACTGGCCACAGCTGAAACATGATGTGGACAAATTCGTACAGAGGTTCCCCATTTGCCAAACTGAAAAGAGCCAAGCACAGAATACCTGGTTGTACACCCCTCTGCCTGTGCCAGAAAACATTTGGGAGGATATGACAATGGACTTTATTTTGGGTCTCCCGCGGACTCAGCGTGGGGTGGATTCTGTTTTTGTGGTTGTCGACTAGTTCTCCAAGATGGCACACTTTATTCTGTGCCGTAAAACTTCAGATGCGTCTCATGTAGCCGGCCTTTTCTTTCGTGAGATTGTTCGCCTTCATGGGGTTCCCATGTCCATCACCTCCGATTGTGATATCAAGTTCCTTAGCCACTTCTG
Organism: Bretschneidera sinensis; assembly: GCA_023935145.1. Classification (NCBI taxonomy): domain Eukaryota; kingdom Viridiplantae; phylum Streptophyta; class Magnoliopsida; order Brassicales; family Akaniaceae; genus Bretschneidera; species Bretschneidera sinensis. The sequence continues at coordinate 18,490,591 of CM043700.1, read as the reverse complement.
AAAATCACTTTGGGGTAAGTTTGACACATCCCTCAAATACAGCAGCACTTGTCATCTGCAGATGGATGGCCAATCAAAGGTGGTCAACTAGACCCTTGGAAACCTGATACGTTGCGTGGTTCTCGGCCTAAGCAGTGGGACGTAGCCCTTCCACAAGCCGAATTTGCTTTCAATAGCATGTACAACCGTTCTACAGAGAAGATGCCATTCGAGATTGTCTACACCACAGCACCTCAGCATGCTTTGGACCTCATTCCTTTGCCCAAGCCTTCTGGCCACAGTCAAGCTGCTAAGAACATGACTGAGCAAGTGCAGCGCATCCATACAGAGGTTCGCCAGAGTCTAGAGTTGGCTAACAGCAAGTACAAAGCTGCCGTCGATAAGCATCGGCGTGAACGTGTATTTCAAGAAGGTGACCTGGTGATGGCCCATCTGCGCAAGAACCGTTTCCCCGCGGGAACTTACTACAAGTTGAAAAGCAGGAAGTATGGCCCTTTTTGGGTGCTAAAGCTCATTAATGATAATGCTTATGTGATTGAACTTCCGAGTGACATGACCATTTCCAACACCTTCAATGTAGCAGATTTGTTTGAGTATCACCCGCCGGACGAACCACTTTATTCTGACAGTAACTCGGGGTCGAGTTCTTTTGAAGTATGGGGGAATGATGCAGGACAGGTGGACAGAGCAGAACAGATGGCCCTGGACTACCTAGAACGGTTGGATCGCTCCAAATCTAAGGGTGCAGTTTACATCGTTTTGCGTGCCACGGGCTCGGATCAGACCTCGGAGACCCTAGTCTGATCCGAAACGGGCCCTTGATAAAAAATCAGGCTTTGCCTTGGGTAGTGCTTTTTTTTGGCCAAAAAACGACGTTTAGGCCTTCAGTTGTACAGTTTTCAGTTTTAGGAAGCTTTCCATTTGCAATTTCCTTTTGTATTCAAGTCAGAATTGACTACCATTAATTCTGCTTTAATCAGAACGCTTAATTTTAGTATTTTCCTTAGTTTTCCCCAAGTTTATATTTTTAGGGATTTTTACCTTTTTTAGCTTTGACCTTATAAATAAAGAGGCAACGTACGGAAAAGAGAGATTATTATTATTGAATAAAATTAGGGTTTCTTTTCTCTTCGTGAGAATTTATTATATTGAGGGTTGAAAACACAGTTCTTCTTCCTAGTTTTTTCTTCCGCTTGCGTTTTATGTAATATCTGTAATTAGGCAATTCCAAAATCATATCTGAATCTCATAATAGATAAAGATATAAGGTTCTTATATAGTTCTACTTATACAAAGGCAAAAAAAAAAAAAAAAAAAAAAAAAAAAAACATTATACTAAGGCACAGCAAACCGAGCAAAATCACCTCCAGTTCTACTCATCGCAGGAATTACAGGGAACAAATGCTTTGTGCATCCTTTTGCAGCTTTAGAAAAAGAGAGCAGCAGCTCCAACTTAAAATTGAAATGAACAATGGCACATGCATTTTTAGATAAGTACATAGGCAATCAGTTTCACATAAAATAGGGACCAGAGCCAGAAGAAAATTAACCTGAATGTCAGGCGCAAAATGATCAGTCTCATCCTCTTTTTTTTTATATGTAAAATGATGAGTCTCATCCTCAAAGATCTACGTCAAAATACTTGGTTTTGGTATTTGATAATTTAGGCAAACAGACTGCGTTAGGATAAAGACTGCACTGGAAATGTCACAGATGATAATCACTAATCTATTTCTATCCGCAAATTACAAGCTTAAAATTGCACTGAAAAGATGAATTCCTTTGTTGCACCAGATACGATACTTGGTTGAGTGTCACATGCTTGCAATTCAAAATCACACATCATCTGGTTCACAGCCAAGCTAACTTGCAATTATCTAGAAGAAGGAAGAAATAGAGTAATCTAAACTAAAAAATGTAGATTATCCAAGTGGCGATCCAGCTATAGAGTAACGCTTAGCAAAAAGTATTCAACCTGTTGTAGAAGTGGGTGAAGCTTTGAGTTATTAGCAGACTTAGTTCCATCAGTCTGAACACCAGTCTCAACCGCACCATTTTTGGCAACCACCTTATTGATGTATCAAACAAATTGCATGATAACAGAGCAAAACTTCATGTCAGCTGTTGATCTAATAAAGGATTTATCCTATTATAAAAGGACATCAGTCCAACAACTGAACCATAGAGATTTATAGAGACAGGTGCAGCTTCAGATGAGATTATCTAACTAGGCTGTTGCCTTTCTTTTTCTCATCTTTAATAGAAATCATTTAGGGTAACAACCATTGATATTGCACATCACCATTCCATTCTGATCCCCATAAATAAAAACCTGAGAATTGCCATCGTATTGCAATGCAATCAATACAGTACCACGTGAAGAAAAATTATCTTCGCTCTTCCTTAGAAAAACCAGTTAAGAACTGACGCCGGGTAGAATAGTGATTATACAAATTCAATAATAATGTTTACGAAACCCTAAGACCCTATTTATAAGGTCGAAACAAAATAGAAAAATTAAATTAAGGTTGAAATTAAAATAACTAAAATAAAAAGTTTCCTAAAAACTGTAAACTGCCAATTCGGAGGCCTAAACGTCGTTTTTTTGGCTAAAATCTTGTCAGGTTGAGTAAAATTAGGTTTTGTTCGTTGGCCCGTTTCCAATCAGACTAAGGTTTTTCGGACCTGATCTGAACCCGTGGCCCGTTCTAAATAGTCCACCTGCCAGTTCTGCGCTGATCTGTCAACTTTGCATCATCTGACTTGGATCCTCCTGTGTCAAGAACAATCTAAAAACTAACTCTCATCGGTTTGCAACTAATCCACCAATGAAAAATGACCCTTCTCCTACTAACACTGCACCTAATTTGCAGCTATATATCGACAACTGTTACAGATCGAGAAAAGGACTGCTATAGGTTTCATCTCTGTCATACAGCCGGATATATATTCATAAGGCATCCTATTCAATGGTGACGTAAATCATTAAATACGGTGGCATCAAAGGTGTCAATTAGAAAGTACGATATCTAAATTTCCAGGAATTAGAAACTTGGGGCCACTGAAGCTCATATTTGTTCCCAAAGCTCTATCGAACTTCACCACAAAGCTTGTCCAAAGCTTCAAGTTTCTGCAACATTTGCATGGATCCATGTTGCAGATACATTCTTATAAAAAGAGCACGAGTGGATTTTAGAAAATCTCATGATAGCCAAAAGAAAATCAAATTAACAAAAATTATAAATCAAACCTTTTTTTAACATTACCATAGGGAACAACAAGCACTTCATTATTTATTGCACAAATTAATGCATGCTAGAGAAAATGCAGCAGCAATTATGGCCACTTCAGACATTGTACGCCTCAATGTTGCTGATGATTTAGTGCACATCAAAGCAATTTCTATGATCTTACTCCTAAGAATAAGGCATTCAAGTTCCTTTATTTTACTACAATGTTTAAATCCTCTAAATAATAGAAAAAATACGGCAGAAGGAAAAAATAAAAACAAGAGAACTTACAGATTTCTCCATAGCAGAACTAATGGAGAGAATATCACGGCAATATCCTTAGAGGACCTGAAGACGCAATCAACCTTCAATTTTTGTTCCTGTAATTTCTAGGCAACCAAACACCAAATAGCTATTAAAACAAAATGCATATTTTCAGCTCTTCAAAACAGCCATGTTAACTTAAATTAGCGTTCAAACTTGCTTTCTAGTACTTCAAATCTGTGCAAAACAACATTGACAAAATCATTTTTCAATTATAAAATTCAAGTTTGTGGTAAAAAAACCGAACGATAGGGAGCAAAATCGGGAATAACATAGACATTGATGAAAAATATATACAAATATTAATACCAACACAAACAGAGAATCAAATTTTTCTAGTTATATTTATTATTTACACTCCCTTCAGTATAAATGAATTCTATAAGTCATTATGTTTGGTTTGTTAATAAAATATAGAATTCATTTACAAATGAATTTGTCACATATTTAGTTTAACAGTAAAAGTGATAAATTCTAATATAGAATTGAGTAAGTTTTGGATAAATTCTATCAAAATTGATAGAATTTACAAACGAACTCTAGACTTGAGTTTGTTTTAATTAAAATGACAACTTACATTTTTTGGTAGTTCATCTTTGCTATCTCTCTCGCTCTCTTTTTGTCAGATTACTTGTTAAGCTTTTGATATTTTGTAAGATAAATTGAAATTGTTTTAGTTCATTTTTATGTTGAAAATATAAAAAAGATTTTTGTACTGTGTGAATCAATTTATTATAATTGGTATTATATAGCTGTTATATTATAATATATTTGTACTATATGAACCAATATTTTTGTTCGTTTTGCTATGCTATGGTTTATATTGGCCATGGGCAGTAAATTTTTCTTTTTCTTTCTATTGATAAAAACAAGTAAAAAAAGACTATGGGAGAAAAAATTATTAACTACTACGAAATTATTTACTAATGTTAAGGGCATTTAAGTAAAACTTAGCAAATGAATTCAATTTTTAATTGATTGTAAACACAAAATTCAATTCAATTATAATGTTTAATAAAATTATACAAAATATGAAAATTCATTTAAGTTCATAGTTTCAATTTATTTGAAAATTAAATGTGAATTTATTCATAAATAAATTATAATTTCAAATTATTTAAAAATGAATTGAATTCTATATTGTAATCATTCAAACGGAGCGTTAATCCATTGATCATCATATTACATTAGTAACACATGATATATATAAATAATCGAGGTTGTTATCGATTCAAGCCGTAATCTATTGAGAATTTTATGTCGTCAATCAAGATTGTGATTGAGATCGAATTCCTAATTTAGCTTAGGATTCTCAAAAGAGTTAAAGTTTAAAAACAAAAAAATAATCGAAGAGAAATTAGATGGAGATGAGTGAGAGTAGTTACTGTCGCCGGATAAATCTTAGGGATGAAATAATTAAATCATAATTCATTGGATGATTGTGTCATTAACCATTTCTTTATTGGATGATTTCTGCCGCTTCGGTTTTTGCTGCTGGGTTGGCCGCGGGGCTTGCATCTATTGGAACTGGAGTTGTTCAAGGTACTGCTGCAGACCAAGCTGTCGAAGTGTTTGACAGAGTGACGACAGTGTGAGGAGAGGGATAGAGAGAGAACGCTGTCGGCCTGTCCTGCATTCAACCTTACGTTTCTTTTTTCTTCCTCTTGTTTTTTATTTTTATTTTTTGTGTTAAAACGGTTGGCCAAGCCCATAAAAACAAAGAAAATCTACACACAAACTAATCTGGGCGACGAGGTCCCAGTTCTATCGTCACGAAATAAAGAGTCAATGGCAAAGGTCCCAGCTAATTTTTATTTGAGGGATTTGAAGTAATCGAATTTTTATACCAAGGAACACTTTTAATGAATAAAGAGAATTGATATCAGTTTATAAAATTAGCACGCTATCAGTTTATCGATCAGGCATTCATGCCATGTGCCACGAATGGGAATACCGTTCACTAAAACAATTTCATCTCTACCTCAACATGATGTGTAGAGTTTATCCAAGAAAAGACATGATATATAGAACAAGATAAGGGGCTTTGACTTTTGACTTTATACCAAATCTTTGAATTTTGACAAGTAAACAAAAGTTAATGGTCTCATTCCAACTTCATAATTACTTGATTATTGGTGATGTACGCTTTTGGGTGGCCCTTGGTTTTAGTCAAAACAAGACTGCTTTAGATTTGTCCCTCACAACTTCTTCAGAACAGCTAATAATTTATAGTATATAGCAGCATATATATATATATATATGCAGCCTAAATTGACCCATTCAATTGCTGATCTCTCAATATATAATCAACCTCCTGTGTTTCAAAAACACACAAATTAAGAAAACAATGAAGATTACATTGCCACTATTTCTCTCCTTTCTTCTCATCGCAGTTAATGCTGCACCTGATCCTGTTCTTGACATCACAGGCAAGAACCTCCGCGCAGGCACTGATTACTACATTTTGCCTGTTTTCCGTGGCAGAGGCGGTGGGCTAACTCTTGGCAGCAGAAGCACTGCAGGGAACCAAACAAACTGCCCACTTGATGTTGTTCAAGAACAACTTGAAGTATCTAATGGTCTCCCTTTAACATTCTCTCCTGTGAACCCCAAAAAAGGAGTTATTCGCGTATCAACTGATCTGAACATCAAGTTCTCTGCCGCGACAATCTGCGTGCAATCAACGGTCTGGAAGCTTGATAGCTTTGATGAATCGACGAAACAATGGTTTGTGACCACTGGTGGGGTTGAAGGGAACCCTGGTCGCGAAACTACGAGCAATTGGTTTAAGATTGAGAAGTTTGAAGATGATTACAAGCTTCTTTTCTGTCCTTCTGTGTGTGATACCTGCAGAGTTTTATGCAGAGATGTTGGCATTTTTATTGATCAGGGTCATGTAAGGCGTCTGGCTCTTAGTGATGTACCATTCAAAATTATGTTTAAGAAAGCTTGAAGGTCTAGCTGCTGATTACACCTTTTTTTTCATTTAAACACAAATAAATGTATGATACTGGTTCTCTATTTTGATTGCGATCATGTTGTAATTGGATCAGTATCCCAATAATGTCAGACTTGGACAAGATAATAAATAAGTACTGTGTTTTTTTTTCTTCTTTCTTTGTTACTATGGTCTATGATAATATTAAATTAACAGAGAGAGTGTGAAACCTTCTTTTTTCTTCTTTCTTTGTTACTAATTACAGTGATTTTCTACTCATTACATTGACTTTAAATATTAAAATGATAAATTACAAGTCAAACTTCTGCATCTATCGTTCAGTTATGTGCAGATTGTTCTGATGTTAAAATTAGCGATTAGCATCTCAATTTATATTAGTGATGAAGGTTCTACTATATAATTATGAATTGATTTTGGTTCAATGTTGGAAATAACATCTAGTACTATATTCTTCCATTTGAATGGAAGTTGATTTGGAGTTTTAAAAATTGAAGGGCGCTTCACAAGAAAGTTCTGCAAATCCTGCAGTGAACAGTATTGTAGTTTAGAAGGAAAGCTGGCCTGCTGATGGGTTTTGGGCTTAAGTTTTAATCTTATGTATAGGCCACCCACCGTACATTCGTGTGGTACTGTGCCTCATGTGTTGTGCAATGCCAATTTTTTTAATAATATAGGTTTGGCATTATCCAAGACCGATATGACTACTGGATCATGTCAGCTTATAGACTTCAGAGATATATATTGATTTTTTTATTATTTTTTGTTGTTGAAAATAGCAAAAAAAACTTATAAATATTGAATTTGATGTTTTTATTGATAAAATTAAATATTATAAATAATTTATAAATTAATCAAAAACAACAACATAAACAAAAACTTTAGAATTCTAAATTTCAAAAATCTTCTAAATAATTAACTTACAAAAACAATAACATAAATAAAAAAATAAGTTAAAATAAATAAAAAAGATAAAATGACTTACATTTAGTGAAATATATATATAAAAAAAAAACCTTTAAAATGGGTCGAGGGAGTAGTATTAGGTGGAAAGAAAAGAAAATTAAATGTTGTGGGTCATGCCTCATGCCGTCCCGTTGATCTCAAAAGTTAGACCCAACAAAGTCCTATCCACTTGGATCGTGTCAGACACGACACGCCATATGACATACCTAATTTAATTGTTTGAGAAAGTTGAGGTCAATTTTTGAATTTCGCATTTCTAGCTCATCTACATTCACCTATTGATGTATATTTGGTATACAATCGGATATGCTTGGGAGATACTTAAAACCTATTTCTTTTTACATCATATCATATTATCATTTCTCTTCAAATCACAATCTAAAATTGAACTTTTTATTTATTAAATATTCTTTTGAAAGTGATATATATTGTCAATTTTATATGTAAATTTCATTAGGTTGTTCTCACAAATTTTCAATCTCTACAATTAAATTAATAAGCTGATTGAAGTTGTGGTCCGCAATATTAGTTATATTTCTTGAACTTTGTTAGCAATATTATATATTGAAATAAGAATCCATTTAGACAAGTCATTGAAATAGTTTATGATTATAAACTAATTTTTTAAACGGTTTATAATAAAATAATAATACAGTTTATAATGAAAAACAACTTTTCTCATGCAAATTCAATTTTATAAATCATAAATTACTTTATGAAAACATTTTTAGAGTGTTTGACTAACAGTCATAAACTCTCCCCAACCGGTTACTGGAACAATCCGTTCAGGATTTTTTTTATGCATCTGTTTTTCTCAGTTCATAGCAAGCATACCTCAATGAACGACAACATGCCCTTGACATAAGCTAAAGCAGCCTCGAGTTTTGGTATATATGACCAACTTTCTGGTCCAATTGGCTGGTCCCAGACACCCTTGAAATGTGACTACCCATGTAGAGAAGTAGAGGATAAAGATAATGAGAACATGATTTGGATCTTCCATGTCCATAGCATCCCATTATTATACTACAGCTTTTTCTTTTTTATCTTTAAAATATTCAAATCAATTCTATTTATTACGTTCTCTTGGTTACCTTAATTGGTCAGAACAATTTACTAGTGTAATGATATTTGAACCCTCAATCAGTCCTTTCTTTTTTTTAATTCGATAATATTGTACAGTGTCCTAATGACTCCCAAGGGCTAAGTTAACACTCAGCTCTTTGACATAAATTTTTAACACCTGAGCATGGACTAATCAAAAGCCATATTTCACTCTTTACAGTGTTTTTTTTTCAGTCGTTAAAGTGATTTTCGAAAGAGATTCTTATCTAAACAAAGTCATAAAGAAATATAGACCAAAGACATTTTTCACCATTTGATGAAAAAGAATTTATCTTTGTTTCTCTCTTATGTCATTTAATGGTAAGAAATACTTTTAATTCATATATTTTCTTGAACTTGGTCTATATAATTTTTTTTATTTTATTTTCGGAGGTTAAATAATAATCAAGCTTCATGACGTAGTGTAAAATTACAGTTCACTAAATTTCAGATATCAAATTTGGATGAGCATTTTTTAAGTTAAAAATATCATTCTCGTAACTTATAAAATTATACTACTAACTTGTTTCAATACACTAGTAATTTTTGTGAGCTCTAAATAGAAAAAGAGAGGCTAAAGTTTTACATTAGCTGTTCTGAATCAGTGTATTGCATCACGAAACAATTTATATAGGCTATAGGCTAGTAAAGAAAGAAAGACTATTCTACCCTTAATAATAAATAATAGTAACTAATATAATTAACATCCCCCCTCAAACTCATGATGCGACTGTAATAAGCATCGAGAGTTTGCTGGACAAAAACCGAAAACGCGAAGTGGAATGTGATTTGGTAAACAGGTCAGCAATCTGCATATTAGAAGAGACGAAAGGTAACGTAAGAGTGCCAACTTGAAGATGATGTCGAGTGACGTGACAATCAATCTCAATATGCTTGGTCCACTCATGAAAAACGGAATTGCACTCTTGTTGTCACAATACAAAGGAGTAGGCTGATGAAGAAAAACACCCATATCTGCAAGTAGCCGACGCAACCAAACTATCTCACAAGTAGTAGAAGTCATGGCACGGTACTCTGCCTCTGTGGAAGATCTAGAAACAACATCTTGCTTCTTACTCTTCCAAGAAATAAGAAAATCACCCTGAAAAATACAAAAGCCAGTGGTAGATTTACGATCTGTAGGGTCACTTGCCCAATCAGCATCAGAGAACGCACGCAGCTCTAAGGATAAAGTGGATGGAAATAAAAGATTCTGAAATTGAGTACCATGAAGATACCTCAAAATGCGAAGAACAGCAGTCCAATGAACAGTAGTAGGCGAAGTAACAAACTGATTAACTATATGAACAACATATGCAATATCAGGACGAGTGATGGTGAGATAAACCAAGCCACCAACAACAGTACGATATAAGTTAGGATCCGGCAAGGGAGAGCCATCAGAAGAAGAATACCGAGCATTAAGTTCAAGAGGTGTATCAACAGTCTTATTATCAGTAAGACGAGCATGCTTAAATATGTCAGTTATATACTTAGATTGAGAGAGAAGATAACCTTTTGGAGAAGAAGCAACCTCTATTCCCAGAAAGTAACGCAGCGAGCCTAAATCTTTCATTGCAAAACAGCGAGCTAACTCTGATTTTAGTGCTGCAATCCCATCAACATCATCACCAGTAATAATCATATCATCAACATACAAAGAAAGCATAATACGACCGGCAATGGTATTTTTGATAAATAAGGCTGAATCATGATAGCTAGGACAGAACCTAAGTGAAGTAATCACTGTAGGGAACTTCGCAAACCAGGCTCGAGGTGCCTGCTTGAGACCATAAAGAGCTTTTCTAAGCCGGCAAACTTCACCAGGTTGAAAAGGAACCCCTAGAGGGGGTAACATGTAAACCTCTTCTTGAAGGTCACCATTCAAGAAGGTATTTTTAACATCCATCTGATATATGTGCCAACGACAGAATACCCCTTAGCAACCAACCGGGCTTTGTATCTTTCAATAGACCCGTAAGACTTGGTTTTGATTTTATAAACCCAATGAGAGCTAATTGCTCGTTTACCTGGTGGAAGAGGTACTAAATCCCATGTGTGTGTCTGGTGCATCATAATAAGTTCCTCGGTCATAGCCTACTACCAAAGTGGATCACAAACTGCCTCGCTATAGGACAAGGGCTCAGAAAGATGATGAATAGAAGCTAAAGTGGAAGCAAAAGAGCTAGAATAATAAGAATAAGCAAAATCTGGTAATTGAGTGGACTTACGAATACGTGTAGGACAAGCAGGAGGATCAGCCATAATCTCAGGAGGTGATTGGGTAGCTATAGGAGGAGAAGGAGCAACAGATGTATCGGGAGCCAAGGTACCAGTTGGTGAACTATCTGCAAGAACTTTGCAAGAATTGGAATCTGAAGTAGGAGCATGTGAGTTTGAAGCAGGGGTTGTGACATCATCAGTATCAAGAGTGAAGGGATCAATATGAATAAGATCAGACTGAGTCATATTATGAGAACTAGCAGGAATAGAAAAGAAAGGTATATGCTCAAGAAACTTAACATGACGAGATACATATAATTTTTTACTAACTGGATCATAACAATGATATCTCTTTTGACCTACACCATAACCCAGAAAGACACAAATTGTGGACCAAAACAACAATTTACTACGTTCAACAAAAGGTAAAAGGACAAAACAAGTAGATCCAAATACGCGCAAAGATGAGTAATCAGGAGCACGACCATATAATTTTTCAAAAGGTGACAAACCTGAATTGTGGGAGGTGGGAATCCTATTAATCAAATGAGTAGCAGTAAGGATGACTTCTCCCAAAAATTCACTAGGAACATAGGCTGATAATAAGAGGGAGTGAGCAGTCTCAGCAAGATGCCTATGTTTTCGTTCAGCAACATCATTCTGTTCAGGAGTGTCTGTACAAGAAGTTTGGTGAATTGTTCCATCAAAAGTAAGTAATTCAGAAAAATCATTAGAAGTATATTCCCCACCCAAATCACATCGAAAACTCTTGATAACGGCTGAATGTTGAGTTTTGACAAGAGCACGAAAAATATGAAAAAAAGTAAAGAACTCAGAACGATGTTTCATAAGATAAACCCAACAAAAACGAGTGCAATCATCAACGAAGGAAACATAATATCGCGACCCCCCTTTTATAGCTATAGGAGAAGGTCCCTACACATCAGAATGAACAAGATCAAATGGTGCAAGAGAAAAAGAAATACTTCTATTAAAAGGTAAAGCAGAAAATTTTTCCAATTTGCAACCACTACAATCAGAAATATCATGAGTTTTCACATTTCTTAATGCTCTTGTAGAAGTTAAAAACTGTAAACGAGGTGCTGAAACATAACCAAGACGAGAATGCCATAAATAAAAATTAGAAGATGAACGATTCAAATGAAAAGATGACAAATCAACACTGGAAGCTGTAACTTCTGGTACTTTGAGCTGATCCAAAACATAAATTCCTCATTGCCTATGGCCGGTCCCAATCAACTTCTGAGATTGCAGGTCCTGCATAAAACAAGTAGTAGAGAAAAAGGAAACTAAGTATCCAGATTCACATAATTGACTAACAGAAACAAGATTCAAGGTAAGATTAGGAATGTAATAAACATCAGTAAGAGACAAACAAGGTGTGACAATAGAACCGACACCTACTAAAGGCATAGGAGTACTATCAGCAGTCATAACTGAAACAGAAGAGTTAGGAGATAAGAAAACAAAGAATGACAAATCAAGTGACATATGATGAGAGGCTCCAAAGTCTAAGACCCACAAGGAAGACATACCTGAAGAACTAGTGGGTGACAAACCTATATGAGAAGAGGCAGACATGGCATATGGTTGTGTAGCAAGAAACTTCTGAAACTGCTCAAGCATATAGGGGTCCAATGATGGTGCAACCATAGCATTATTAGGCTGAGGCAGCCTGAAAGTCCATTGCTGTGATTGATTTCCAGACTTCCATGTTGGAAGAACCTGTGATGGCAGTGGTAGCTGTTGCTTTTGTTGTTGCTGGGGTTGTTATTATTGTTGGTGCTGCAGCTGTTTGGTTCTATTTAACAACGTTGGACACTGAGCCTTCCAATGACCCTTCTGCTTACAGAAATTGTATTCATCGGGAGCAACCCTCAAATTCGACCTATTTTGATTGCTAGGAGGAAGTCTTTGATGCGTTGGTGTTGCGAAGATAGAAAGATTGGATATTGGAACAATCCTTTTCCCTGCATGAGACTTAAGGTGTATCTTCTCTGTCAATAATTCACTGACCACCGAGTCCACTGAAGGAAGTGGACTGCGATGCAAAATCGACCCACGCAGCCCCTCAAAATCATCACAGAGTGCCATCAGAAATTGAACTAGTCGTTATTCTTCTCTTCGGGCAATGTAAGGAGTAAACGCCTGCAACTCGTCCAATTCTGTAAGTGCCAACTGGTCCCATAGGTCGGTCATAGCAGAGTAAAATTCCTGAATGCTCATATTTTTCTGCTGAAGGCAACAAATATCCGTCTTTAACTAGTATTGTTTTGTAAAGTTAGACTGTGTGTATAATCTTGCCAAATGCTCCCAAACTTCCCTGACAGTCTCATATTTAGCCAATTGAGTGCCTATTGAATGCGCAACAGAATTATTAATCCAAGTAATAATCTTTGAATTATCTGTGGCCCAAGAATCCAACAATTCTGCATAATCAGTAGTCATTTTATCAGTAGACCTGATCGAAGTGCCTGTGATGTAACCCCACATCTTTTTGCCTTTCGAAAAATTCTTCATTACATAACTTCAAAATGAATAATTCTTGCCATCTAAGTGCACACTAATAGACTACAAAGAATCGTCTCTAGCCCCAGCCATGTTAAAAAAAAAAATTGTCCACCACTCACAAAACCACAAATACAGTGGTGAGAGCTAATTCAAGATAATAAACAAAAACACGCTACCGAAGTATTTCCAGAGTGGTATATGCCACAGTAATACAGTAACCACAAGTCTGAAAATTGTAACTATTATTTGTCTGGGAGTAATTGCTAACAAAGAAATTCATCAAGATCTATAAAAAGCTTTGACTGAACAAAAATTGAAATAGAGTAGGCTACTGCCAAACATTAGTTACACAGCACTGCACACATCATTGTCATCAAGTGTAAATAAAAAGAAAAAGAAATACTGGTACCATGAGCCATAAATCCTGTGAAGCTTGAGTCAAGCTCATTTTTATACATAAGCTGTCTATCAGTGTTCAATCCTGGATGACACTAATAAGCTCTGATACCATGTGAGCTCTAAATGGAAAAAGAGAGGCTAGAGTTTTACATTAACTGTTCTGAATCAGTGTATTACATCATGAAACAAGTTTATATAGGCTATATGCTAGTAAAGAAAGAAAGACTATTCTAGCCTTAATAATAAATAATAGTAACTAATATAATTAACAGTTTTCGTGTCTAGATTACATATGAATGGTGCAAATGAGAGCATGATTTTCATCTCTCTAGTTCTTGGCAAGAAATTGTTTGAATTTCAATTTTTATAGCATGAAGGCGTGCGCTGATCATAATATGATTGTAGAATAAAGTGACTAGAAGCATTAATCACATTCTCACTATGAAGCATTGTGCCAATGGATATGCTTCTTAGGATGGTATAAATAATAGCCAAAGAGAACTTAACTCTGCAACTTAAGGTGCAACTACATTACAGGGCAAGATCTCCATTGGTAGATAGCCGCTTATACATGGTTTGTTGGGGTTGTTAGAGTTATAGTTGAAGTTGTCAAAAGTTCATTCAGTTAATAAATCCTATTATTTAAGACATGTAGGTAGAGTCTGACCATTTCCTTAGCCATTTACCACATTATTAGGACCAGTAAAACGTGGGTTGTTTGTTTCCAATTTTATCTCTTTTTAAGGCTTATATAAGCCAACAGCTTGTTTTGAATTAAATAACACTCATTCAAATATTTTTCTGAATTGTTTTGTGCTTAGAGTTTACAACAATCTGGTATCAGAGCCCATCACAGGGCCTGATTGTGAGAAAAAAGAAACCGCAGTTTCTTACGAAAAGAAAGAGTGAGAAGAGAGAGAATCGAAGTATGGCAGTTGAAAATAATTTCGTTCAACCTGCAATTCCTAAGTTTGATGGCCATTACGATCATTGGTCCATGCTTATGGAAAATTTTATTCGTTCAAAGGAGTATTGGAGTTTGGTGGAGACTGGAATACTTGTTGCAGCAGAAAGAGTGGAGCTTACTAAAGCATAACAAAAATCAATTGCAGACCAGAAGCTGAAAGACTCAAGAATTATCTGTTCCAAGCCATTGATCGAACTATTATGGAGACGATCCTCAACAGAGACACTGCCAAGCACATCTGGGACTCTATGAAGCAGAAATACCAGGGTTCCACAAGAGTCAAAAAAGCACAGCTCCAAGCTCTTCGGAAGGAGTTTGAGGTTTTACAGATGAAAGATGGTGAGAATGTTGATGCGTACTTTGCTCGAACACTCATCATAGCAAACAAGATGAAGATTCATGGTGAAAACATGCAGCAAGTGGTGATCATTGAAAAGATATTGAGATCAATGACCTTAAGGTTCGACTATATTGTGTGTTCGGTTGAAGAGTCTAATAACTTAGACACCTTAACCATTGATGAGTTGCAGAGCAGCTTACTGGTACATGAGCAGAGGATGAACTGGCATGGAGGAGATGAGCAGGCATTAAAGGTGACCTACGATGATAGAATTGGTGGAAGAGGAGGCGGTCGAGCTCGTGGAGCTTTTCGAGGAAGAGGCAGACAAGCATTCAACAAAGCTATAGTTGAGTGTTATAAGTGTCATCAATTAGGGCACTTTCACTATGAGTGTCCTAAATGGGAGAAGGAAGCGAATTATGCTGAGCTTGAGGAGAAAGAAGAAATATTGTTGATGTCATATGTAGAGCTTAATCAATCAAGGAGATAAAATGTTTAGTTCCTTGACTCAGGGTGTAGCGATCATATGTGTACAAATAAAGAGTGGTTCTCGGATCTTGATGAGGAATTCTGGCAATCTGTGAAGCTCGGGAATAATTCCAAGATGGTTGTGTTGGGAAAGGGTAACATTAGGTTGCAAATTGTTGGAGTTACTCAGGTAATCACTGATGTTTTCTATATACCTAAGTTGAAAAATAACTTATTAAGTGTTGGACAATTACAAGAAATAGGTGTAGCTATTTTGATACAACATGAAGTATATAGAGTCTATCATCCCAAGAAAGGTCTTATTACGCAAATAGCAATGTCTACAAACAGGATGTTTATATTGCTTGTAAGAATTCTGCCAAAAGCTCCCACTTGCTTCCAAACAATTCTTGAAGACAACACTCACCTTTGGCACTACAGATATGGGCATCTAAGTTTCAAAGGTCTGAGAACATTGCAATATAAGCAAATGGTGAGAGGGTTACCACGGTTGAAGGCACCATCCAAAATATGCACTGATTGCATGGTGGGAAAGCAACACAGGGATGCAATTCCAAAGAGGAGTTTATGGAGAGCATTACAAAGACTGCAGTTGGTACATGCTGACATCTGTTGACCCATCAAACTTGTTTCCAATAGTAAGAAGAGGTATTTCATAAGCTTTATTGATGATTACAGTCGTAAGGTGTGGATATATTTTCTTGCTGAAAAATCTGAAGCTTTTACTATCTTCAAGAATTATAAAAACCTTGTTAAGAAAGAGACAAGAGCTTTTATTCGTTGTCTGCGCACAAAGAGGAGTGGAGAGTTCACCTCTCACGAGTTCAATGTCTTTCGCAAAGCTAATGGTATTAGCAGGTAGCTCACTGCAGCCTACACTCCCCAACAAAATGGAGTAGCTGAACGCAAGAACAGGACAATCATGAACATGGTTAGAAGTATATTATCGGATAAGCAAGTTCCAAAGAATTTCTGGCCAGAAGCAGTCAATTGGACAGTGCATGTGCTCAATAGAAGTCATACATTGGCAGTCAAAGATATGACTCCTGAAGAGGCTTGGAGTGGTGTCAAACCCAATGTTGATTAGTTTTGGGTTTTTGGATGCATTGGCCATGTTCATGTGTTAGACAGTAAGAAAAAGAAGTTGGATGATAAGAGTTTTCAGTATGTGTTGCTAGGGATGAGTGAAGAGTCTAAAGCATATAGACTTTATGATCCAACGTCTAAGAAGATAGTTTTAAGCAGAGATGTGGTTTTTGAAGAAAATGAGTGCTGGGATTTGGGGGAGAAGTAATGAAGAAGCAAGACTTGATATCCTCGAGTGGGGAGATAGTAATGAAGAAAGAAGTGAACATGATCAAAGTGAAGAAGAATCTGAAGAAGAGGTGGTAGCAGAAGAAGAAGGAGGAGGGGTTAGCTTATCTTCAAGTGAGTTACCTGGAAAGAATTCTCCAACATCTAAAGAAAGCTCACCAGAAGGGAGGAACAGAAGATTACCGTTCTAGATGGAAGATTATGTGAGTGGGGAAGAATTTTCAGAATAAGAAGTTGAGCACAACAATTTGGTTCTGTTTACCTCAACTGCAGATCCGATTACCTTTGAAGAAGCTGTTCAGAGTTCCAAGTGGAGAGCTGCAATGGACTTGGAGATAGAAGCGATCGACTTGGGTGCTGATAGATTTGCCTAAAGGAATGAAAAAGATTGGAGTAAAGTGGGTTTTTAAAAACTAAACTCAACGAAAATGGCGAGGTTGACAAGTGTAAGGCTCGGTTGGTGGCGAAAGGGTATGCAAAGTAGCATGGCATAGATTATACTGAGGTGTTTGCGCCTGTGGTTAGGTGGGATACAATTCAAATGGTAATTGCTTTAGCAGCTCGAAATAGTTGGAGTGTGTATCAGTTTGACATCAAAAGCGCTTTCTTGATGGAGAGCTAAATGAAGCAGTGTTTGTTGAGCAACCACAGGGTTATGAGAAGAAAGGTGAAGAGTATAAGGTGTACAAATTGAAGAAGGCATTGTATGGCCTTAAACAAGCCCCTCGTGCATGGTACAGCCGGATTGAAGCATATTTTGTCAAAAAAGGATTTCAGAGGTGCAACTGTGAACACACCTTATTCATAAAAACATGAGATGGAGGTAAAATTTTGATTGTTAGCTTATATGTTGATGATCTAATTTTTACTAATAATGATGAGAGTATGTTTGTTAAGTTCAAGAATTCTATGAAACTTGAATTTGATATGACAGATTTGGGAAAGATGAAATATTTTCTCAGTGTGGAGGTTTTACAAAATCCTGAAGGCATTTATATTAGTCAAAGAAAGTATGCAAAAGAAGTTTTGGAGAGGTTTAGGATGGAGAAGAGTAATAGTGTGAAGAATCCCATTGTTCCTGGCATTAGACTAATGAAGGATGAAGGAGCCAAGATGAATGCTACCATGTACAAACAATTGGTCGGAAGTCTTATGTATCTAACTGCAACAAGGCCGGACTTGATGTATGTGGTGTCTCTCATTAGCAGATTCATGGCAAGTCCAACTGAGTTGCATTTGCAAACTGCGAAAAGGGTGTTAAGATACTTGAAATGTACTGTGGATTTGGGAGTCTTTTATTGAAATAAGGGTAATGGAGAGTTGATGGCATATACAGACAGTGATTATGCAGGAGATGTAGATGACAGGAAAAGCACTTCTGGTTATGTGTTTCTACTCAGTGAAGGAGTTGTGTCCTGGTCCTCTAAAAAACAGTCTGTAGTTGCTTTGTCCACTACTGAAGTAGAGTTTGTGGCAGCTGCCTCTTGTGCTTGTCAAGGTGTGTGGATGATGAGAGTATTGGATAAGCTTGGTCATTCTCAAGGCAAGTGTACCACTGTGTTATGTGACAACAGTTCTACCATTAAGCTATCCAAGAACCTAGTCATGCATGGATGCAGCAAACACATTGATGTAAGGTTTCATTTCTTGCGTGATTTGACCAGAGATGGAGTTGTTGAGCTGAAGCATTGTGTCACACAAGAACAAGTTGCAGATATTAGGACAAAACTACTTAAGTTGGATGTGTTCATGAAGCTGCGTGAGTCAATGGGTGTGTGTGTGGTACCACGAGTAAACTGAAAGCATTACTGCAATAAGTTTAGGGGAGGAATTGTTGGGTTTGTTAGAGTTATAGTTGAAGTTGTCAAAAGTTCATTTAGTTAATAAATCCTATTATTTAGGACATGTAGGTAGAGTCTGACCATTTCCTTAGTTATTTACCACGTTATTAGGACCAGTAAAACGTGGGTTGTTTGTTTCCAATTTTATCTCTTTGTAAGGCTTATATAAGCCAACAGCTTGTTTTGAATTAAATAACATTTATTCAGATATTTTTCTAAATTGCTTTGTGCTTAGAGTTTACAACATGGTCATGTAGCGTGCTCACTGCCAAAGGAGATTTGCCCGGCAATTCTTCTGGATCACTTAGAACAAGAAAAGAGAAAACGAAAATGAGTAGTTCTCATATTTATAATATTGTTTAACCGTATATATTCCAATTAACTTTAGTTTCAATGTGCTAATATGCTCATGTTCTTTTTTACAATCTATTTTTTTTTTTTCTGAGGTTTCTTGGACTTATGGAATATGAATCAGGACCTATATCTTATCCCCTTAATACATGGTATGAGCCAGATTCGATCACAAATTAATATTATGTGCAACGACAAATGATTTTATCAGTTAAGTTAGTTGACACTCATAATTCTTTACTATCATGCAATTCATAAAGACTTGTAAAAAATGCATGACAAGCAGTGAATAAGTACTCCCACAAGGTATGTATCATATCTATGCTTAACTTGTGTTTTCCTAATTTGCTCTTTACTACGTAAGTACTGAATTGATCCTTCTTCATGTGTCATTGGCATTCCGGTTGCACATATGTTCCCTTGTCAATATAGGTACAAGAACACCAATGAATACTAATATGCAGGCTGCAGCAACTCAGCAACTCTTTCTCTTTATCGTGGAGAATTTTCTGTGCGTTTAGAAACTCCAAAAGAAAAATAGGCATGCGCCGTGCAGGATTGTGAAACAATGGTTTGCTTGTTTTAAGTGGAGGGCAATGCACTGGACTTATGGGTCAGTCGTACCATGTAATATGTCCCTATCAGATCAATATTGCTAGCCATTGTTCTCCACGGCTCGATTGTGTACTTTGTTATTTTTCCCATTTTTCAGGAGAAAACATGTTAATAAATGAACAATTCTGATTGCATCCTTTTCTTATTAAATAATTATTTGTAGAAATATAAACACTGTGAAAACAATAATAAAATCTAATTTGTGATAAAAAAAAACTAATAAAGATAAAAAATTTAAAATTGTTAAGAAAAACCACGTGTGTCAAATTCACACATGAAAAAATAAAGCCAGGAACACTTGTATACATGATGGGCCTACAACTAGTTAGCTTGAACTTTAGGGTAAAACCTCCACTTTTATTACACCAATTCTCACTTAATTAAGGTAAGCTCCCTCCATGGACAAAGCCTCACTCTATTGGGTGAGCAATTCTCGAATTGGGTTAAAGTCACCAAACTTTTTAAAAATATAATTAAGCCATTTAATTTGAATCTTTTGGCTTACGGTTATCTCTTAATTTTCTTCATATAATTAAAGATTTGGGTTTAATCTTATTCCCTGCCAGTGTAAAAAAAAAATAATTCACTTTACATTTATAAGTACTAATAACCATCGTTTTTTAAAGAAATTATCCATTCTATACCCTAGGACAACATGTTTGGTAGTTGGAATTGTCAATTCCTTTCCGGGTGAATTCATGATGTTTTTTAATTTTTATGTTTAGTTTGTTTTAAGTTTAGGAATTAACGAGTTCGGAGAATAGCCAATTCCTGAATATTCAGGAATAACTATTCCTCCCACCCCTTATCTAAAATTATATATTCCCAAACTGCCCTTCACCTTTTAACCCTAAATACCTTTCTTTCCAGTAGTAAGGATTAATTACTACTATATATTTGGTAGTTCATTACCTTTCTTCTTTTTATATATATATATATATATATATATATATATATATATATATATATATATATATATATATATATATATATATATTTGGTAGTTTTTCAAAGTTGCTTTAATGTCTATTTTCAAAGAAAGATAATATATTTATTTGTGCAAAAAAAAAAAAAAGAATCAAAAGGCCTACGGGAAGGATTCATTTTCTTTTGAATATGTTCAAATACATTTTTGTCATTTCAAACGCATTTCATCTTTATTCACGAATTTAAACTATGCAACCTAACTTTGCAATCGAAAACTAATTGAGTATTTCTTAATGTACAACCAAACACAAAAATCGAAATTTTCACTTTATTTTGATCTAATTTTATTTCAAGTCAATTTCAATTTTACATATGGAATTAAATCAAACAGAGGTAAGAGAATTGCTCTTTCTTCATCCAATAATTTTTATACAGGAGAATCTTGAAGTGAGGGGAAGAACTATTTAATGCCTCTGGAGTATTGAAAATTTCTCTGCTTCTTAGTTTACTTCACCGATATGGGATTTGACTCACGTAGACCAAACATCCAACATTATTATTATATGTGTTTTCTTAAAAACAAGATAGACACGTAGGATTGTGTGTTTGTGCATGGAAATATGGAATAAAGATTGTGGGACATTCCCTCTAAATAATTTAAAAAATATTTTGAAAACTTGAGTTGTAATTGTTTAGAAACTATATTAATCAAGTTTCCAGATTATATAAAGTATGTTTTAGTGAGGTGTTCCAATAGTATGGCTTTTGTGCATAATATACCCTCAATTAACACATGCATGTAAAGAGTCAACGCAAATAGAAAAACAATAAAAAATGTCAGACACACATTTGTATATCCAAACATGCATTTAAGAAAATCCAGTTATAATTATATGAAAAGTGCAGATTTAATTACTACTCAATTATTCAGAGGGTATGTAAATAATGTTTTATCTAAGTGTCCCAACCGCCGTATGAAAAAATACAAGCCACATAAACCCAAATGAAAATACCACTTCAAGTTGAGTGTTGGAAATAAATTATGGGGTCCATTTGGCAACAATTCTCTCTTCTTTTCCTCTTCTGGCGGCCTCATCATTTAGCAGCTCTTGGTAGCCATGAAAGGAAACGATGCACGTAGTAGAAGCTAGATATATAAAAGGTACTCATACGAAGAACATACCCCTAGGATCTTCCATTTTAAAGCATCTCTGTTTACAGCATATTCTCTTCCGCTTTCTTTGTCCTTTTATTTCTTCGCAATAACTTTATATCAACAATGCATGTTATGATGAAATGAAACCACAAACTTTAAATTGATGCTCTATGTGAAAATAATAGTCGTAGTCGTACCTTTTGGCACTACTAGTTTCAGCCAGCTAGGGACATAAACGGGCAATAACGCAAATTGACCATACAAAATTGAGGTGCAATGACAATCTCCATTAGCATTTTGTTCCAAAAGTTATAATATGTTACATCAATATAATATATCTTGAATTTATAACATGTCACAAAAACTAGGACCGGAATCGAACTGAGCTTTTATCTAACTATTTGAGCTCAAGCTCGATTAAAGCTCTGCTCGAGTTCGATTTGATAAGATATTATCGAGCTCGATCTCGAATCAATATTTATTTAATATTTTTATTTATTAAAATTATAGTTCGAGCTCGAACTCGAGCTCAAATGGGCAATCCAAAACTCAGGCTCGAGTTCGAGCTCGAATAGGCTCGATTGTTATCGAGCTTGAACCTTCAAAAGATTTATCAAACTCAAACTTGAGCTCGAACGTATTCATTTAAGCTCGAATCCACCCCTAAGAAAAACGAACAACTAATCTTTTTTCCTAATCACAAGCATTTGACGTCTAATTTAACATAGTCAAATATCCATTAAGGATTTGTGTAAAAATAACAATTTTGTACGATGGAGGCCATGGTCTTGATTGTGATGTGAGGAATAAAGGGATAAAGAGCATTTCAATCACAAATTTATGGCATTGTTCCATCGTATATGCTTCTCCTAGGACAGCATAAATAACAGATTTTTCCAGTCCATATTCAGCAAGTTCAGGTGCAGCTGCATATTACAGGGCAAAATCTCCATTGGCAAGTGGCTACTAGGGCACGCATCAATGCCTTACGTGCATTCCCCCCAGTGTCCTCTAGCCAAGGGAGATTTGCCCGGCAATTCTTCTGCATTAAGTTTTACTTGACAAAAATGTAGTCATTAGTTGTTGAATGGCCTGTAGAAAGATTGAGACTACATCTCTTCTTATGGTTTTTAGTCAATCAAAAAAAATTAGGGACATGTTATATATACAAAGAAATTTTTGTAGACAAAAAATAGTACTGAAAGATAAAAATTTCTTTGTATATAATTATTCCTATTTTTTATTCAGCTAGTCTTGGTATTTAGAATTTTAAGTCATGCTAATATATATCTGAACAGCATTAGTTCATGTTATAGCTGTTAGTTGCACAAGTAGACAGCATTTCTGATACTGAATCAACTTCAACATAATGGATTATGCATCTGCAAGCGACAGGGCTCTCCTCATTGTACTATCAATACAGGATGTGGATTCATATGACATATATGTTTCTTACTTAACTAAATCAATTTTTGTCAGTGATTTGCATTGCTATACATCTAAGAGTTAATGCCTTGGTGGTACATTAGGCTAGTATACTAGAACAAAATCTACTCTTTTCTTTTCCTTACTTTTTTACTTTTTCTGTTTAGAATTGACCAGTTGCTGCTGATAGAATTTGTCAACAGGATGGAAGCTACATCCCAGTCCCCAGATGAAGTTTTGACATGCACGTTTATAAGCCTGCAATGAGAGTAGCATTCTAACATAATTGTGCTTGTGATATGGAAAACGGGAAAGATAAAGGAACTAGCCACTCAATTTTGACACTGGGCTAGTAATATTGTACCACTCCATGAAGCTTCACTAGTAACTGACTAATTTACTCAATCATTGTAGCAAATGAGAAAACACTGTCGTGAGTGGAGAAAAATGGCTTCTGATTAGCTTGCTTTGAGGTATCAAAAATGTGTGGCGTGTATCCATATGGAGAAATAATTTTGGCTATTGTACAAATTCCTTACACCAAAAATCAATTTCGTTGCAGCATTCATGTTACTCCGAATAAAAGAGCTAACTGTTTGATTTTCAAAAGTTGTTATAAATCATAACTTATTGAAATTTTAAAATGCTATGAAAATTGAAACGAAGTATATAATCAGTCAGTGAGACATATCACAATCCTTGGCGACTAGCAAGTTGAACCTTTAATGGAAAGTCTTGCATTAAACCAATTTGTTGCAATGGGCTAAGCAAAGTATAGTGCATGTTTAGGTAACAGTTTTCAGTTTTCAGTTTTCGAAAATGAAAACTGAAAACAGTTTTATGATGTTTTCTGAAGAAAACATGTTTGGATAATTGTAACTCGAAAACTGTTTTCAAAACAAAAAACAATTAAATGTTGTTTTGATAATCTTATTTTAAAAACAGTTTTGATACACTTTGTAATTATTTTTAGTTTTAAGTTTAAATTTAAAATTTATATTAATTTTATTTCTCATATTTACTAAATATTTAAAAATAATTAATGTTATTTTATTTTCAAAATTTTAGTAATTTTTTATATACCATGGATGAAGAATAAAAAAGAGAAGTGAACACTAATTTTAAGGCTATTTTTCGAAAATTATGTCAGAAAATACCAATTTGGAGTTTTTAGAAAACAGTTTTTGAAAACTGGTTTTCTGAAAACTGTTTTAAAAAATTGCTTTTGAAAACTGTTTGCCAAACATAGAAAACAGTTTTTAAAAACTATTTCTAAACATAGTCATAAAGATTCTATGTAATTTTAACGATAGTTGAAATGCCTATGCTTTATTTATTTATTTATTTTGAAGGTGGGAGAAAAGATAAGATAAAATTTATTATTATATTAATTTAATCAAAATTCAAGTTTGAAACAAATGTAATTAATCTCTTTTGGTTAACCATGGAACAATCGGATAACTATGAGAATCTTATTCAATTAGATATATGGTAAGTTAACAAATATTGTTATTGAGAAATGACCCAGTTTGGCCCATTTCTCGAAAGAAGTTTTTATGGGATCTCTATCTACCAAAATTTTTATTTCTGGGTCCGATAAATGAATAATCATTGAGTCATCTTTTTGGACAACACATACAAAAAGACTCGCCAACAATCAAGTAATTAGTGAACCTGTGATAGATTCAGTAGGTTGTTTGCTATTTTTAATATTTTCCATATCAAAGAAATTAGGAATAGAGAATCTATATCAAAGAAAGCTCTAAGTGTTTGATATTCATTGTTGATACATTGTGGTTGGTAACATAAGATTGATGAATTAACGGAAAATATGGAAAGAGATGGATTCGAACCCACGGTAAACGAAAGCCTATGTAGTAGTTCCAATGCTACGCTTGAAACATTCGGCTATCTCTACTACACAATGATTATGACTGAGCACCGGGGCGAGTAGTGAGTTATTCATTTTTTTTAGACTATCTTTAATAGATACTTTTAGATCATAATTCTCTTTAAACTCTAATTCTAATTCCATTTCCATAGCAATTATAAAATTTCTTTTCAGTTTTAGATCTCTCAACAACGTAGAACCCCTTACCCGATAGATCTATCACAAATTCATAAATCATTTCAGAGATTTTTTTTTTATAGGAATCCACAAAAAATGGTGGAAATAGAATATTTTTTAATTTTAATTAGTTTGCTTTTATGTCATTTCGTACTGGTACAATTCTGAGTTGGTTATTTCATATTGACCTCTGTGATCATGAGATTAAGCACTCTAATAACTAGTGCATTAATATAATTAAAATGAAAAAAAAAATCAGCAAAGTGCAATGTTCTTCTCAATGTCATTGCTTTCAATAATGTGGGTTCTTGAGTTAGGCATCCCTCTTAATTAGGTTGAACCTGACAAACTTTGATATTAATTTCAATAGCACCTCTTACGGCTGATTTTAATACTCTCTATTTGGTGCTTCAGAAAAAAAGAATAAAAAAAAGCGCCACACAACGACACAATTCCATCTGCAATAATCATGGCTTTCAAAACATAATGTTGTAGTAATCAAGTTTTTCCTCCAAACTCATGCATTGAATTTCCTTATAGCTAACTAGGTCATTACTCCTCTTGATTCTACTCACCTGCCAGTAAATCAGAAGAAAATTTATAGAAGAAAACATAATAATAAGAGATGTCAACATTAATGAATGTGGTGCACCAGAACTAGTCAATGGCACTCGAAGAGGATGGTGGTAGTGAGTTGAATGGCAGGGCAATTCTCCTTTGGCAGTAAACAATGCTAGTGAAGAAACAGCAATGTTTATGCCAAAGGAGAACCGCACTGTTATTCTTCTCGCTTCAAAATTCCTTGACTGCCCTCGGTGCTTGTGTTCCTGAACTTCAATTCTCGCTTTTATTTTCGCATTATTCGCACATTAATATGGATATTCGATGGAATTTATCAAGGTATATGCTATGGATAATTCTTCACTAGAGCTTGCCCTTTTACCTCAACTGGTCCCCCTTCCATCAGTCAGGCTCCTTTCAGGTACGTACCTTTCTCACTGCTTAATAACCTATGTTTAGCAGCAAATTAACCAACTTTTTCCGCACATATATGTTTGCGGCCACAAGAAGCAGATTTTATGAGACATATGGATAGGAGCTAGAGAACATGCTTATGGATATTTTTTCCCTTTCTGATACGAAAATTCCTTCTGATGTAAGGACCACCATATATATGCTGGACCACATTATATAATAATTTTAATTTCCAAATCTTTTGCTCTCTTTACGAATGGCGAAACTATGCAATTAAATGTTGTTTTGTATAAGACATACTATTTTGCGGATTCTGCAAATCAGTATTTCGTCCACATGATGTTCTCCCTGTGTTTTAAATTTTGTACGAGGATACGTTCATGATAAGGGAATAATTGATAGCAACATTTCCACATAATGTTCTATCAAATATGCCCGATGGCACAAATAAGTCTTTAATATTGAATTATAAATATGCAATGTTCTTCAAGTTAGTTACTCCATATTCATCCAAATGCAAACTGCAGATGAATTACTGAGCAGTTCTCCTTTTGGCAGATGGTCACACTTCAAAATGTGATCGAAGAGGTCACACCTTCAAAGAAGTAGATACTGTCTGCCAAAGGAGATTTGCTCATTAATTCTCATCTGCAATATCTCTCCCTCTTTGTGTTGCTTCTTAAGCTCATTCTGAATTAGCTGTTGACCAAAGTTTATTGCCAATTTACCATGAATATCTTTTGCAATTAATGTTAGTGTTTTCCTTAATTTGTGTCATAGTTCGTTCCTTTCTCCTTCTCCTTGTGTGTTTATTTCTTGATTAATCCTAAAAAAACACTCTCTAAAGCATCTCATTGCCTATATGTTTATGGGATTTTGAATATTAGTTTTACTAACTTGGATTCAAAGAAATGTTGCCATTTTGGTGGCTGGAATGCTGAAACATATTGTACATACTGCCCTCTAATAGGTTAAGAAATTGAATTAATGAATGCATGTTTAGAAAGATTCATAGACATTAGTTAGCTTTAACTGTTTGCAGATATGGGCTCAGAAGCCTGCTGAACTTGACTCACTAAAGAGTGGTGACTTCCATGGCTTGAGAGTGTCATGAAATTGTATGACGAGAAAAATGCATGTAGATGGTGAACGGAAGGACGAAGGAGAGTAGGAGCTTCGAAGATTGTTGGGAAACACTCCAACTGTGATCCCACATCAGGAAGACAATAACAAAAAGAAACATGGACTAGTTTTAAGCTTTTTGGCGAAGGTAGTCCTTGTTCATGTACATCAAGACCTTCTCTAGCGTAAGGCTTTTCAATTCCAATAACTATATCAAAGCCAAAGGTGTGTTAAAAGTTATATGAGATTGATATACATATACTCTTGGTTTGTTTTCAATAATTTTAATCTTTTGGGATCATTTAAAACTAACACAAGCAGAAAGATTTCTTAACTAGCTCGGGTCTAAAAGTAATATTTAGATCAGTTCGAAATTTTATTAGTAATTTTAGAAAACTTTATTGGTAAAATTAATTTTTGAGTTTTAATAATGTTCCTAATGAAGTTTCTCAAAATTATCGGTGAAGTTTTGAAGTGATCTAAAACATTGATTTTAGACCTGGTTTAGCCAAATATTTTTGCACAAACAGACCATTGCAAACTTGTGGGCAGGTTTTGGACTCGTGTTCCAATACAACGAAGTGCTGAATAAGTAGAGTACAAAACTCTAACTATTTTTAAGAAGAAGAAAATAAAACACTCTAAAGAGAACTCACAAAACACCAATTAGCAAAGCTTTTCTTATTTAGCACTTAGCTTTGTTTTTCTTCTTGATGAATTACAAGGCTTGAGGACTTTTGTATTTATAGCAAACTAAATGAAAACTACACCACACATATAATTAAACTAAATTTATTTACTACCACACAAACCCATTAAGCACCTAATTATGTTGTCTTCCACACAACCCATTAAGCACCTAACTATGTTGTCTTCCACACCACCCATTAAGCACCTCATTATGTTGTCTTCCACACAACCTCACCAATAGCAACATACCTAACTTTGCCCCACTTTGTAATTGTAAGCAATTACATCATCAAATTAGCTATGGGCTTGAACAATGCTATTGGACTTAGATTTGGTTGAGAATTACATATGGTGGGCTAACACTGATTCTTAACATGGACATTATGTGGTGGAGGAAATGGAATTTGGTTTTGAAGCTGGGCTTGCTTTGTTCCCACTCTAAGCCAGCAGCTAGGCCTAACATGGACATTGATTCTCAACACGAAGCACTGTATGGAGTGTGTCCGCATGTGTTTATGTTTTTTTATATGGTAAATGATTAAGAATAGAAATAAAAAAGGGGTAAATGATTAAGAATAGAACTAATAAAGTGTGAATAGAACTAATAAAGGGTGTGGCCATTTCATATGGTAAATGATTAAGAATAGAAATAATAAAGGGGTAAATGATTAAGAATAGACCTAATAAAGTAAGTGTGTGTGTGAACTTGTGAGATAATAGGTAACAAATAGTATCAAATCGTCAAAGATCTTACATTTGAATTATAATGCCTTCAACTACTTGTTTTTGTTTATAATAAATATTTTGTTTTATTCTAGTCTATTATATATATATGAGATCAAATTGATTTCTCATAGTCTTTTTTTTTTTTTTGTGCTTTAGTAATTGTGGAGATCAAACCTCAATTATTGATCCTCCGTATGATTAAGTGCATCTAAAGAATTTAATTGGCTCAAAAGTTTAAATATAAATTGTTAATAATAACTTATATGGTGGCTATGTACAGATCAAACATTATACACATATTCAATATAAGATTAGAGTATCACAGTATCCTTTTGAATTATCTCATTTCTGTTAAAATAAATCATAAGCAATAGGTCCGTATAACTCTTCATTTCCTTTTCTTTTAGTTTCCTCGTTAAATCCTTCCCCACTCCCCAATAAAAGAAAAGGAAGGCAAATTAAGAAAAAATAATAAGTATATGAGAGAGAGAAGAACAAGAACATGCCATTGAATCTTCCTTCTTCAATATAATTGGTATTGTGCTCTTTTGATTTTCCTTTCCTTTTTTTTTGTTTTTTTTGTTAATGGCATCACTATCCATTCATTATTGAGGAAAAAGTGAAGCAGATATATTCCATTCTTCCTGCTGGTAAAATCTTGATCCTACTAACTTGTTCTGACCCTTCGGAGAGTGAAGGGGCCTCAAAGAAAGGGCCACAAGTGGCATTATGTTTAAAAATCTTATGGCAGGTTCGATGACAAGCAAACTAGAAAGCTTTATTTGCATGAAAACTCTTACCATTTTAGTTCTACTCATGAATAAAGCAGATAGCACCAGAGAGAAAAATAATATGGCAATTAATACGTTGATAATTAATTATTAACCACTCAACAATTTTGCTTGCACAGGTATAGAATGGACTGAACTCCAAAAATTTACTCTTCAAAATAAACATCATTTCACAGTTAACGTGTAAATATTTAATTTTTTTCCTCTCATATGTATGTTTATTTCTTGAATAAATTCTCAAAATAAAATACTAATTACCTTGAACATTGAAATAAAAAAGATAAAATATGAGTTCTTTGATTAAAATGAGAGTTAGTATTAGATAAATAGCTTCTAACATGCATGTTGTCATATGACCACCGAATAATAATCACCACATTGGTTATTTTTTAAATTTCAATATTAATGTATGACTTGCAATTTACTCCGGATTTCAAATGCATGAAATAATAATCGTGTAGATAATCATCATTATTAATTGCACTGATGGGGTAAAGTTTCTTATATAATAATTTCAGTCAATATTTTTACATTAATGATAAATAAGATTGAATTCGAATCTTTTAATTGAAACATTCTAAAATGATAGTTAGATCAAAAGATTATAGTCAATTTCATTCAATATTATAGTGAATGATGAAATCCACAACTAAACATAAGCATATCTTATTCAAATACGAAGCTTTTCCAAATTTTGGTTGCCTTCTGATATTGCTTAGCTAACTCCATCTACAGAAGTGAAATGGTTGTGTTAGGTTGAATGGAGTCATATATGAAAAATCTAGGGTTCAAAATTATGATTTCTTCCATCAAGTAAATAGATGGAGCTTAATTATTGGTTCATTAACTATATGTAGATAGAAATTTAAAAAGTGGATAAATGCGATGAGAGGAACATGGATACAATAATAAAAGTACATGCGGACCTCTACTAGTCCTTGAGACTTGAGAGACTCTGAAGAGGAAGGGAATTGGACCACAATATTGTTTTGACGGTATACCTAGAGCATTATATTAAAATTGTAATTAAAGTGATTGTTAAAAAGATAGTTGGGTAATTAACTATTTGAAAATTTTAGTTTGATATAAAGGTTTCGGTCAATTATTCTTTAATAAGAAGTGCCAAGGGAAATTGAGGTTTCCAACAATATTCAAACACAATACCTCCATTCTGGTACTGAGTTACCATCAATTATAGATCTCAAAAACTTAAGTCGATGGAAAATTATCCAATTATTCATTTCAGCAATGATATGATTAACAAAATCACATTAAACCAAATGAAAAAAAAATTATTACAAAAAGTGATTTAAATTGAAATTTTGCATTCTTCTTGAATGTCATCCTGTAAAAAAAAAGAAATTAATGATATTAAAGTTTTACTTTTTGTATTAACTAAGAATGATTAAAGATAAGCAATATGTAAAGAAAATGGCTAATTATGGCTTAAATTCTTTAGGCCTAAACACATTATCAAAGGGACCTTACTTCCAAAGCAGAGCTACGGGAGCGAAGCAGAACGGAGGGGAGTTTTAATAATTAGAGATTAGGGTTTGAAAGTAGTGCAATCTCTTAGCAACTTTTGTATTTCGTATGATCATTGTGAAATCTCTTTTATTATCGCTCATAAAAATACGATTTTTATCTCTGAACTATTTAAATTTTGTGTATCTATTTACTTTTTCCGTTGCATTATTCTTAACAAAAACCAATATGAATAGACCTAAGCTATGAATGCAATGACTATTATGGTTTAATTCATGACATGAGCATAGGAATTGAAGATAAATCCTTGCAATTTGTTTCGATTTTATTCATATTTATTACAATTTGCACAAATAACATAAATTAAACTCCGAATTAGCAATGTATGCACATATAGTATAGTAAATATTTTCTGTTATTCTTCCTCTCTACTAGACTCTTGAGACTTGAGAGAGCAATTCTAGCAAACCCAGTACAGATAAGGCTTAAGGGGCTAAGGAATGCAGTCTGAATCAAAGATAAAAGGACCACTTACTCTTTTCTATAGATCAAAAGAGAGGATGTGCCGCGAATATGCTAATTGCATGGCAAATACTATCACCTATATATACATAGATATCCTTTACAGTACTGTTCATCGATCAACAAAGCACATATATGCCATAGAGTGCATGGTTCCTATTACCCCTAGCTAAACGATCGAGAGAAAGAGAGAGAGAGAGAATAAATTAGTGTATTGTTGCATTACTGGGCAAATACTTCTTTGGCAGTTGGCTACTCAGATTGTATGTGTTATTGTGATTAACTTCACAATTAGGCATGATTTGAATACAAAAAAAAACAATTAGGCATGATGGAAGTACGCTCACTGCCAAAGTAGATTTGCCCGGCAACTCAGCTGTGCAAAATCATCTACAGTATCATCTTGAAACCTATCATCAGTACTGAACCAAGGTAAAACTCTCATTATGCCATGGCAAATTACGAATAAAGAGACGATGCATGGTTTTGTTGACTTCTAAATTCCTTTCCCTTAGTTTATTTTATCAGTGCCTTTAGTCATTTTTGTAATTTTTCAGAAATTTTCTTTTAGTCACTTCATGTTACTACTGAGTTTCTTAAAATTATTATTCAAGTTTCCAATATTTATTAGGGAGGATGGGTATGATTACACCAATTTTACTGCAAGTTATCTGCCTCCAAAATTTAATGGGACCACTTTTTTAGAATTTAGCAGAATTCTAAAAAATAATTACTTTCAGTATTCAAGAAAGTTTTAAATTTTTATTTCTTCTTTATCTCTATTGAAGTTCAAGCAAGTCTCCTTTTTCATATACTAATCTATGTTTTGGAACTTTCATTTTGAAAGGTCATAAGGGAACTTTCTTCAGTCATATGTTCATACTTTATATACACCTTTTTAATTAAAATCTTTTTTTCCCATTTAACATAGGATTTTTTATTGAGAGTATATTATTTTTTTCTTGTGATTTATGAATATATTAGATTATAAATTAAAATATAAATTCTTTTTTTTGTAAGCTTTTCTTTAAAGAAAAGCAGTACCTGATTAAATTTCAGCCAAACAAAATTAATCATTCATAATTGATTTTATTTTTTTGTACTTAAATATTACTACATCGATATTAAGATTCGATCTCGTGATTCATGCCCTCTTTAAATACATATACTACTAGCATCATTGGCTTAATTATAATGATGCTAGTTTCACACTTTGATGTTTGAAAGCAAAAAAGCAAATTAAATAACAGAACTTTCACATCATTAAAAGAGAGAAAATTAAAAAAATTAAGTAAATCTAAAAAAGTCAAAAACTAGCATCGTTTTATATTAGCCATTGCATGTCGATCGATGCCATAAGAGTAAGGACACCGGAAAGAAAGTCATTTATTTGACTATCATTCGATATATCAATTTCTTACACGTGTGCACTTGGGCCATGAGACGCACGTGGGTATCTGTATAACAATATTGAGAATATCTTCAATTCAAAACCGTATAAGTTGACCCAAACCTAAAAAATCTAAAATCTAACCAAAATTCTTGGTTAAATCGAGTTTAAGGTTAGTTTAAAATTTTATTGATAATTTTTTTAAAAAATTTTTATTGATAATGTTAATATAAATATAAGATAAAAAAATTATCAGTGAATTGTTTCAAAATTATCAATAAAGTTTCAAACGGACCTTAAGCAAGAATTTTAAATCTGAGCTAACAAAAAATTGATTGAAATCTAATGAATCAATCATGGAACATAAAAAATATGTTTTTTAAACTAGATTTCGTTTACGAAAAGTCATTGATGATTGAAATGAATATAAAATTAATTTAGATTAGTTGGGTCAACGAAGTTTTGATTCAGTAATAAAAAAGTTGACCACTTTAACCATAAGAATAATCTAGTTTGATTTGTATTTGTGTATAAGTTATTTTCTTGATTTTATATTGATTATTTTTCTCATTTTAGATTGATAATATAACAGTGATGTTGATTTTTATATAAATTATTTTATATTATTGCAGTTTTATATTATAATAAAATAAATTGTTTTACTTGTATATAGATTACTTTAAAAAAAAATAGTTGGGCTGACATGCAAGAAATTTATGTCTAAAAGTATGATAATGTTTGAAAGGTTTTATGAAATAATTTTTGTTTTCGTAATTAAAATTTAGACTAAACATTTTTAAAAAAACACAAATCTTTTACGTTCTTTTATATTTGATTTATACATTTTATATTTAAAATCTTTACTGTCCATCTACATAAGACGGTGGGACATAAAACTAAATTTATTATAATAAAATAACCACTTATTGATAAGTCATAATTTAGTGACAAGATATACACTAGCTATGATGTATCTCTAAAATGAGATTTTGTATCAATTTCTTTACATATACTAATAGAAAAGGAAAAAATTACAATAGCATAGAAAGCAAACCCTAGTTGGATAAATTTATACTAATTTGGTTAAGTTGAAGGTTCATGTCAAAATCCAAGATGAAGTGTGAATGGAAGCTTCACCCAACCACTACATGATCATGAAGCGAAGGCACAATCAGATCCACTAATGTAATTTGTAAGCAACCAACAATTATTGTCATCTTACTATTGGTGCATTGATTGTTTGCTACTCATCTAACATGATAGAGATGGTGACCACCAAAAGAAATAACATCAACTACTCCCAGTATTGACAAGATATATGTGGTAATCATCACATTGTGTGATTCAGTTTCAACCTTTTATTTTTTTTAAAAAAATAAACATATAAAACCTATAAATTTATGTTTTATAAATAACATATTGTGTTATCGTCTACATACTTCAAAATCATTATTTATTTATTTGACATTTATGTGTTTGAAAATAAAACTTTTGTCGGAGTTGAATTCAAGATTAATATTTTAAAATGAACTACATAAAGAGTGATACACACTCAGAAAACAATCAAATAAAAAAATTAATACGAAAGTAATTAATAGTAATAAATTTCCAAATGCTTGCTAGTAGAGCTTCTATCCAAGATTGAATTTTAACTCCTGTCTAATCAAGAATCTATCTTATGCATGGATCTAGTTACTGCTATACACTGATTAACCACACGCAAGGATTTGCTATTTTGCTTCTCCTTTAAAGCCACGTCATTCCCTTTCTTTCTCTCTCTTCACTTTCCGGACAAAGCAACTTACTCGGTCTCAGACAATAAAAATAAAACAGAATTATCAAGGTATTATAATAAAATACCCAAATGGAAAACGTGTAGTTAATTAATCAGTTAATTTTTGTAGTGAAATGTGAACAGTTTGAAGGGCAATTTAGCAACAAATCGCGATCTATATATTAAGCCTAATGCCCTATTATCTCCTTCTCAACACACAAATAATTGAGTCTGGTTTTTCCTCTTCTATAGCCGCCATAGATGGAGGAAATTCTGAAGCTATTTGATTCTTGCTGGTTTGAGATGGAAATTTTCAAGAAACAAGGTTCTTCATCGAATCCATCAAGTTTTGAGAAAAACCCAGATCAGCATAACCAAGAAACACCATCAAAAACAGAGATTACACCAATTTTTACAAAAATACCAACCATCCATAAAAGGTCCATGAGTGACCAATTGAGCTCAAAAACAAGCTTGACCTCTTGTTCTCTCTCACCGGACTCATTTCTCTTCACACCAAAGCTCCAAACCATTCTGTCAGGCAAGGAAGTCATACAAGCAGAAGAAGAATTAGAAGAACCAAAGCAAATTTATATCCCAGAATCGCCTAAAAGGAAGGTAATTACAAGTAGGAGAAGAAGGAAAAAGGGTGTTAGCAAGAGCTTCTCAGATTTGGAATTTGAGGAGCTAAAAGGGTTCATGGATCTTGGATTTATTTTCTCAGAGGAAGATAAAGACTCAAAATTGGTGGAGATTATTCCTGGGTTGCAGAGATTGGGAAAAAAAGACGTTGAAGAAGAGAGAAACAATGTTGATGATGAAAATAAAGTTTCTAGGCCTTATTTATCTGAAGCATGGGAGGTTATTGATAGTATGAGGAAAGAGAATCCATTGATGAACTGGAGAATTCCAGCTTTGCGTAATGAGATTGACATGAAAGATAATCTCAGATGGTGGGCTCATACTGTTGCATCTACTGTTAGATGAAACATAGACATGGCTCAAAATTTTGTTTCTGTTTTTCTTTTTCTTTCTTTCTTTTTTTCTCATTAATTTGTTTGGTCATGAAATTTAGGATAATGTAGATTGTTTTTCATAGATTTCTACCACTTGTAATTGTAAATAAAGGTAGATAGAAACTTTTATCAGCTTTTGATAGTTAATTTGCTCTAATTTCATTTAGAACTCAAGCGAAACCTTATCGAAGTCTAGTCTAAATGTCCAAAATACGACTTTAAACATCTCCTTGAGCTTTCTTGTTTATCAAAATAAGACATCGAAAATTACAAATTCTCAAGTTTCTGGGAAAGTGGCAACATTTTGTCCAAATTAGGAAAGGTCAACATTTGGAAATATTGATTGTATGTGCTAAGTGCTTACCTGAAATTATCTCAAAACATTAATTATCATTCAGTGTCAAACCACTAATAAAAATCTCCGCACCAGCTAATTAGTTATACATATATTTCTGTTGATGCAAGTAGGTCCTATTTCACCAATAAAGAAATAAAATAAAATAAATAAATTATTACATCAGGAAAAAACATATAGAATGCCTTTAAAGCATCAAATTCACATGCAAGTTTATACTAGTAGATTTACACTAGAAAATTGGTTATAGCTTTTTTCACTATTGCTTTTAAAAATGGGCAAAATCTGATTTGATCAAGGAATTTGATTCGACTCAAGCCTGATTTAAGTATAAAATATTAAAATAATATGACTCGAATCTAATCCGATTCAAATCCAAGTTACCAAATTTAAAATGATCGAACCTGAAATGACTCAAAATCTGAAACTCGAAACAATCCGGACTTGAAACAACTTTGACTCTATACCATTCGTATCTCGATATGAATCGGAAACTACCCAAACCCGATATGGGTAAAATGATAAATTTTTTGTTTGTTCATAGTTTTGATTGTTCGAGTCATCTCTATTTCTTATGTAAATTAATTTTTAAAATTTTTTAAAACATTATTTTTTAAAAAAAAAGATTAGGTTATATTAAATATAATCAACTTTAAGTATGATTAATTCATATGCAGAACAAATGTATAAATGCGTATTGCTTATTATTTTTGTAAAACCATTTTTTTTTTAGCTATATGCAATATGTTTACATGTGTAACATGTTTTGAGGGTTTCACATAATTACATGATATACACGAATACGTAATTATATATATGCGTCAAGTTATCAATTGATACTTAGTGTAATAAATTAATAATATTAATATATTTTACACACTCTATAATTTATTATATTCTTTTTATTTTATAATAAACAATCATTACATTTAATACTATATTTTTTTATTTTATAATAAACCTTCAACATTATCATATATGTTGAAGAAAAAGTTAATTTCATATTTTATTAATTATTAACTTATCAAATTCTTTATATTTGTATGATTTTCATATATAATTTTGATTTGTATTTAATCAAACCATAATTAGTTAAGTATATTAAAATGAGAAAAAGTATATTAAGTTATTACTAATATATTTTTGTAAACTTTATTACATTGAAACATAAAAAAACATAATAATCTAAATTTAAAGTATAATTCAAATAGTTTTATTGGAAATTTGAGCAAAAAGAAAATAAAAAATTGAGTAAATCTATTAAATCACATTGAGTCTTTTGAAAAAACGTGAAACAATTCTAATAAAAAATGTTTAAATTCAAAATAATCCGACTTAAAATGATCAAAAATCTGACACTATCTTAAATAAATATAATCTGAACCCAACTGGATCGAACTTGAAATAACTTAAAAGGCCAGTACAACTGGAACTTAACTCAAGCTGACCTGCAATCCAAATAACTAAAATCCGAATTACTCAAATCCGATTGGGACCTCTATTTGCATTCCATTTTTGTGAAAAAGATGATAGGCCTATCTTCCTATAAAGCACGTCAATCATACTATTTAGAGTATCTGATAGACCTGGCGATGGGATAGGCTGTGATGAGGTTTGTCTTAGCCCATTAAACATTAATGTTTTTGCTGGTTTTAGCCCAGTCCAGTCTGAATAAACTTAAAATATTTTATTCCCTTATTAAATTGGAAAAGTTTTTTTCTTAATCAATTGAGGAAGAGGAAGGAAATTCAAACTTAAGAGTTGAGATTTCCTCTTTGAAGGAAACATTCAATCATTTTTCTAAAAAACAAATCATTAATAATAATTTTTAGCCTTTAAAGTTTTGCAGTTAAGTCTCTACAATTTTTATTCGAACAATTTAATTTTAAACTTTTACCGAAAATTGAAAGTTAAAAAACCAATAATTTGACCGTAATTTCAAAAACAAAAATTTGGAAATATTCAAATTCAGTGCAATTTACCATATTATCAACTAAAAATATTGACTTTTTTGAACAAGTGTTCTCATGTGTTTGTTGAATAAAGAAAAGGCAAATTGATCACTGTTTATTAAAGTTTTATTGTTATTTTCAAATAAAAAAGTATTATTGTTAATATACCCTGCTCGCACACAAAAAAGAGGAGAGAAAATGAAGAAAAAAATTAATAATTATTTTATTTTATTTATAGACGACTAATTATCTGTATCCACATTGTATCCGACCGTTGGGCAACTTTTTTCTTTCTGCCGTCAGTGTACGCATAATTACGAGTCGCCACACCGCCCACTGACTATTTTTACTGCTTTCAAAAAATAGACTAAATTAACCTCAGAAGTTCTTCTCAAGTACCAGATAAATTAAGGTTAATTTAGTCTTTTCAAAGCACAGAAACGAGAAGATTGCGATTATAAGTATAATTTGTCAAGAGAAACCGTCCAAGTTAAAACTGTAACGCAACAAGGAACTAATAAGCTCTCTCCTGTCTCTGTCCATGTTTCTCTCCTTCTCTAGTTATCACTCTCTCTCTCTCTGTTTTATATCATGAATTTTGCTTGATAGCACTGTTTTCTTTTCGTTTCTCTCATGGATGATGGTTCACTAGTAATAGAGAGCTTAAACTCTCTCTGGTTCTTCACCAATGTGCTCTCTTCAAGAACTCAAGAATTGGGTCCTCTTGGTGACGAAAATACAATCACCAGAGAAGAACCAACAAAACCCATAAGCCCAATTCTGGAGAATAAGCAAAATGAGTCTCCAATTTCTGAAATTTTGGACCCAATGAGGTGTCCCAAATGTGGAGATTTTGCTGATCACAAAATTGTGCCTCAAATTGCACTGCAACCTGCAGTTCTATTTGAAATGGAAGGGATAGAATTTTCAGAGGCAAGAGAGAATGAAGAGAAGAGAAAGAAGAAGAGGAGGGAGAGAAGCAAGATGAGGAGCTTGAATCAGAGAAGGAAAATTCTTGGAGAGCTTGTTTTCGGTGGTAATTTTCATGGTGACATGGAGAATTATGGGTCTAATTGGTTATTGTTTGGGGGGAAAGAAACATTTGGGTACCAGAAATTCGCAGGAAAACAAAATTATCAGATGGAAATGCCTCCATTGAGTGATGGTATGGCCATGAAAGAGCACCTTAAGTCATGGGCTTATGCAGTTGCTTGCACTGTCAGATGAAAAAAAAAAACTTACTGTAATTTATTCAAGGTGGGGACTTTCTCAGTTTGTTCTTAACCACATAACCTCTTCTAGCTAGAATTCTCTTGTCTCACTCTAATTTAGCAATTTGCCTTTTTTTTCTTTTTACTGCCTTAATTCTAGATGTGATTAGTGTAGTTTTAAGTTTAACTTTTACTAGTGTATGGAGTTCAAAATCTGTTGCTGGCTTGAGGTTGTTCTTCTAATTAATGCAGAGTTTGTTCATGATTCTGTTATTTCTCCTCTTTTTTATTTGCTTATTTCTCCCTTCTTCTGAGATTTGATAAACGAAATATATTAATTAATTTCATTAATATGGCATGATCTTTGCTATTATGTTATAAATCATTGTGATTTAAATCGAAGAATACAGAGGGAACTTCAAAATTCAAATTCAAGCTTATTGTTGATGTTGGCGAAAAAAACATTGGCAATCTAAAATGTTGTTGGCTCATTAAATTCGAGAGAATTGCTTTAAAAAAAAAAGAACAAAATACCTTAATTTTGTTTATTTCTTGAAATGGTAACTATTATGTATTTTTTCCAATATTACATTGGTTTTATATTATATATTGAGAAAAAAAATGGGTAAGAGGAATGAGTGTTTCGCTCCATTTTGTTTACAGAATGTATTTGAATAGAATTGAATTTTGATTGTGCTTGAATTGAATTTGTTGGAATAAGATAATTATTCTATTTCAATATTTGATTAATCTTGATAATTCTAACAAGGTTTTGATATTTGCTTCACATGATTGCTAGTCGAAATAAATATTTTAATAAGCTTGAATATAAGATTACCCGTGAAAATTGTAATTTAATTTGCAGCTCAACTGAAATAAAAGCTTAAATGGAATAGTCAATTCCAAACTTATTATTAGTCAATCAAACGTTGGAGTTAATCTATAATTCAATTTGAATGGAATTACCTTGCAATTACATGAGAATTGCATCGAAACAAACGCGACATTACAGTTTGTCTATGAACTTTCACGTGAATATACTTTTTCAATTGCAATGTGACAAAATTCGTGAACTATCTCGGAAACTTCTCAAATGTAGTATAATATTTCAATTTTTAATTTGATAATTACTGATTTGCTAAATTGTTAGTAATTATTAATGATTATTATAATTAAATAATATTAAATTCGTTGCAAATTTAACAGAACATTCTAGTTAATACTAAACTGTATCGTATATAAACTAACTCTACTCTCAAAATGAAAAAAAAAAAAACCCATATAGCTACTATCTCTTTTTTTTTTGTCCGTACATATATTTTTTAAGCTTTCTGAACACTTGTAAAGAGCATTTTCTACTATCATTGACAAGAATAAAATTAATTTATTATTTTCACGGTAAGTAAACCTGTTTTATGGTAAATTCTTTGTAAAAAGAAATTTGATATTGAAACATTTTTTTTTTTATGATAACAAATTTCATAGAAGCAGATTTATCGTTAGTGAAAAAAGAACTATTTTTTTTTCTCTTCATCAACGGTTGTACATATTTTTAGAGTGATGATTAAAGGTGGAACTGAGTCCAGTAGCTTGACTCCAAAAGCTCGGCCTGAAACTCGATTAAATCGAGCTCAAGTTTGAGCTGTGATTTTGGTTTGTTTACTTTATTGTGTCGAACTCGAGCAATATCAAACTCAGCTCCTTAGACTCACGAACAAGCTCGATTTAATGAATAAATAATATATATATATATACAATATTATATTATATATTTTTATTGTTTATATATTTTTTTTATTTCATATATATATATATTTAGTATTTTAATTCGAAAAACTCGCCTTAAAAAACTCGGTTTGAGCTTCAATTTCACCTTATAAGTCAAGCTCGTGTTCAATTTTCTTAACTCGGAAGCTCGACTAGAATAAATATTTTACTTATGAGTCGAGTTCGAGCTCTCTTCAACTCGGACTTAGCTCGACTTAAATCCACCCTTAATGATAATACATAACCATCCAATTTATCAATCATTTTTATTCATTTAAACAGTTGTAGATATTCAAATAATAATTTTAAGAAGCTTAAATAGTACTAACTAATAAACATAAAACATAAAAGGACAAAATGAATAGTTGTGAAGCCTTACTCATAACCAGTGTTTTCAAAAGCGTTTTCTGGACTCGTCCAGAGACGGGGCTAAAGTAAAACGTCTTTAGATTTAAAGTATTAGGTGTTTTTTTCGTTAGACATATGTCTTTTGCTCTTAGGCATATGCTTTTTACACCCCGGTGATCGAGATGTATGCCCCATTGGAATTTTTTTAAAAACCTTAAAAAAAATACAAGTTTAAGGCTTAAACCTGTGCTCAAATGAGTAGTAATACAAACTTTAACCACTAAACCACTGTTCTTATAGTTATATCATTGTGTTTAATTAATATTTATTACATGTTATCTGGTTTAATAATAACTACAAACTATTTAATTAATCACTTACAAACTACAATAATATAAAAATAAAAATTATATAATATATATATTAATATTTTAAAATTAAAATTTATATTATCTATAGAGTTAATAAAAGTATTATAGTTTGTTAAAAATTCATTTATTTAAATTTAAATTATTATATTTATATAATTTAAATTATTTAATTTTATCAAAATTTCAAAATGCCTCAAAATTTTAAAAAATTTACGTTCCGCCGTTTTAAAACTTACATCTCGCCCCCATTGAAGGAAAATGCTCACCCAATCTCTTGGCCTCTAAATTCATCGCTCATAACACAATTTTTATGTAGTCACGTGCCTGTAACGTCTAAGAATTTTATCTTTTATGGTCACCTTTTTCTCGTAAGCAGGAAAAAAGTACATTTTTATCTGCCATGAAACCGAAAGCCCGACTACTTTCATCAACTTCTCACTTTGACAGAAGAAGCATTTTTAGAATAGTTCCAAACGAAAAGACTTTACAGAAAAATCAGCATTTCAGATTCTCAGGGTCGTGCACACACAGTTACTGCAAGAAAAGCCAAATTCAGTTCACATGAAAGCTGTGTTATGTGTTTTTGTTTTCAAAACAAACTTAATTAATCAAAACAAACTGATGAATAATTAAGTCAAATGACCATGGCCTATTTCATATTTGGACTCTCCCTGCCAGCTATTATCGATTTGGTTCATACTTGAGAATCTTGATGATTATTGATCCCCATGAGAAGAAATTAAATATTTTATGGGTTGGGTGAATGTGAAACATCAATTGACATGTTATACTAATTATTTAATTTTAATAATTTTATAATGCCATGCCTATTCCATGATCAATAAATTGCATGCCCATTATTTGCAGAAATTCAGTTCTCCATGGTCAGGTCAATTAAAGCCAATCATGGACTTGAGGCATATATGGGTTTGCATTTTTTTATAAGAGATAACAAGCATCAATGTGAAAACAATATTTTAAAGTTCCATATAGTTGTCATTTTCAGTGTATTAAAAGACGTTGATGGGTGCGTCCGGGGTGAGTTTGATCAAAAATGTCTCAGGACATCCCTATTTAGGGGTTTTGTTTACTTGGTGTTCGTCTTTACTGTTGAGGTGTGCGTCCTGCTCGAACCACTAAGCTAGTGTTCTTGTTGTGATATCATTACACTTCATAAATGCATATTACATGTTATCTACTTTAGTAATAATTAAAAACTACTTAATTAATTACTTACAAGTTACAATAATATAAAAATATAAGTTATACTCCATATAATTTATATATAAATATATATATATATTTATATATAAATTATATGGAGTATAACTTATATTTTTATATTATTGTAACTTGTAAGTAATTAATTAAGTAGTTTTTAATTATTACTTATATATATATATATTAATATTTATAAAATTATAATTATCACGCTATAGAGAGTTAATAAATTATTAAATTTTGATAAAAATTAATTAATTAATTTAAATTATTTTTATTTTTATTATTCTAATTAATTTATTATTATTATTTTATTAAAATTTTAAAATGTCCTAACGTATTCAAAAGATTTATGCCCCAACGTTTCGAGGCAAAACATTTCGCCTAACGCCTTCGCTTATGAAAACACCGGCTATTTTCATGATCACATGAAAACCATGGCATATAAACTAAAATAAAAAATAAAAACATGGTCTATAAAAATTTTTTGTCTTATTAATTTTATGTTTAACTGTTTTTTTGTCAAAGCAAATTTAACTTTTAATTATTTACAACAAAAAAATGATGTACATTTTAATTTTCAATGAAAGTCACAGGTGACCATGAGGTTTAATTGGGCCTGGCTCTAAGAAATAGCGACAAACTCAAGCTGAGCCCCAAGTGGCCTATTGGATCAGTACAGAGATTCACCCAAAAGAACAACCTGATGGTGGGCCAAAATTATAGTCAAGCCCAACCCAGCTCCACTGTGAGCACGAAAGGGGATGCAAGAAGAAAACACAGAAGACTGAAGAGAGAAGCCATTTGGCTGAGAGTGCAAAGAAAGACGCAAATGACAGTGCCAAGGAAATTGAGAGGTCACAAAGCCACAGCCACGTGCTGCATCGCCTCACGTGGCAGGCCTGGTCTCGTTGCCACTTCTGGCGAGGTAACTCTCTCTCTCTCTGCTTTTTTTTATTTCCAATTTTGGTCACTGTTTGGTTGCTGAGAGAAAGAGATGCGAAAACATTTGAATATGAAGAAATTTAACAGTTTTTGATATGCGATTGCCACAATTCTTGCTCAATTTATTCTCAATGCTAGCAACTATTGAATACGAATGTAAAATAGGAAAAAGGGGAAATTATTCAGTATATTTCAAGCTACTAAGTTACTAATTTTAAATGAGTTTTTCTCGTACTAATATTTGGTTTAGTAATTTAATTATCTTATGTTTTTCTTTTGGCTCATTTTAAT
Source organism: Bretschneidera sinensis (assembly GCA_023935145.1). Lineage (NCBI taxonomy): Eukaryota > Viridiplantae > Streptophyta > Magnoliopsida > Brassicales > Akaniaceae > Bretschneidera > Bretschneidera sinensis. The sequence goes on along the minus strand of CM043700.1, from coordinate 18,446,412 downwards.
GAATATAGGATGGTTGCATTTGCTGGTTTGATATGCGATGCAAAGATGTGCAACTTATCATGGACGTTGGCGAGGAACCTATTTCATCTTTGTGTTTCAAGTCAGGTGATTTTTCCCCCCTTTAATATGTGTTATATCAATATTTCAGTAGTAAATTAGCTGGATTGACTTGATATGGTTTTGGTAGCTAGTTTCCAATCACATACTTGATGGGAAAAGACTGCAATTATTATAAACCTCAAAATGTGTTTTTTTAGATATGTCTGTGTTAATAAATTTTAAATTTCTTAAGTTGCGTTTGTGGTGTAAGAAATGAAAGTCTGATAGGCTACGTCTAGCTTGAATTTAGTCTCCATTGTTTTATATGACACTTAATGTGCTTAGGTTTTGTTGATTTGAGTTGATACTCTATTTATCTAATGATTGATTACACTTTCTTTTGGTTCTGTGATCTTGAAGGAATTAATTTCACTTTGTTAATGAAGGAAAAGGGAAAAAGGAAAACCATTTGAGTGAACTGACCTTGACTAACATTTGTTGCATTCTTGAATAAACGACAGTAGTTATGACTTATTTGTTTGAAGTCATAGAAATATAGGGTATGTTTGGGTAACAGTTTCCTGTTTTCAGTTTTCGAAAATGAAAACTGAAAACAATTTTCTCATGAAGAAAACACGTTTGGATATCTGTAACTCGAAAACTGTTTCCAAAACAGAAAACAATGAAATGTTGTTTGGATAATCTAATTTTGAAAACTGTTTGGATACACCTGCTTGTAATTGTTCACAGTTTTCAGTTTTGATTTTAAATTTGAAATCTATATTAATTTTATTTCTCATATTTACTAAATACATTTTTTAGCACACACCAAATACTTGAAAATAATTAATATTATTTTATTTTTAAAATTTTAGTATTTCGTATATACCATGGATCAAACATGACCAAACTCCTCTCCCTCGCCATATCACGTATGTTTGTTTGTTAAATAAATTCTAAAAAATTAAAATAAGAAATATAACACAACTTTCACTGTTTGATAAAATATGAACTACCAACCCATCATTCTTATTGGAAAATTGTTCAATATCTAAAACATGACATAGTTTTCTTGTTTAAAATAAGATAGTTGAGGACAACTATAAGATACAATAATCATGGATCAAATACAACTTTGAGAATTTGATAAAATGGAAATGAACGACTCAAAATTCTTCTTGCAAAAGGGTATGCCTCAACTGTCTAATTTCTTCTTATGCTCATTTCACCTCAACTGGAAATGGAGGTCATGAAACTAAACCAAAAGAGCAGAAAGTCCCCAATTTTCACAAAGTATTCTGTTACCAAGAGTGGCCTTGAAGTTCAGATTATCTATTCCCAAAATTCTCTCACACATGTTATGATGGCTGATAGGATAGTTTCTGCTTTATGGAAAATCCTCTGGAAGATCCTCAAGTTCCTTTCTCTCCAGATGATAAATTGCAGTATTCCAACTGAGTTTCAACTTTCAAGATAGTTAACAACTAACTATTTATCCCTTAACCCAGCAAAAAAGTACCCTAAAGGTGCTAAAGCCCGAGCAAGTTCAGCCTGCCAATTTCCAATATTACTCCAATTGAAAATCCATGTCTATGTTACATAACAAGAAAGTGTACTCCAATAAAAAAAACCTCTTGATCATAATAAGAAAGCTTGTTAATCCTGGAACCAATTAACAAAAATTTTGGTCAAAACAAACCCCGATTTCTTTCCTGGGCTATAAATGACTTCAAATACACACTTTCAAAATGTTGATCCCAGGATTTCTTGTGGGAGAGATGCTACTAAATTTCAAAACTAACAAAACCATAACTGCATACTAATAAAATGTCAAATTACACATAAATTCGAATTAAATCTAGAAAGAGAGGAAATTTTTACAGTAATTGAAATAATCCTTGTACCCAACAATAATAAATAAATAAACATGCATTATTTTTACCAAAAAGCAAAATCAAAATCAAACCGATCGATCAAAATCAAAATAACGGGGTAGCAAATCGATCAAGGGATTCATTTCTGAACAAACCGATTAAAAAGAGCATATCAGAGACATGGATTTCACCTTTTCGGTCGCATATCGGACTTCTTCAAATGGGTACTGTGAAGAAATCTACAAACACAAACTAGAAAAAGGATAAAAGTGAGCACAAAGAGAAAAGTTAGGGAGATTTCAGAAGAAAATGAAGTGGATTTACCTTGTTTGGGTTTGGGTTTCTCTTGGAGCTCTATCACTTTTGTGAGTTTTGAGGAAGGTGAAGAGAGACCCGGTTCAGAGAAAGGACGGAGAAAGAAAGAAAAAAGAAAGGAAATAGGGAGAGAAGGGTGAAGGAGTTGGAGAGAGAGCAAGAGAGAGAGGGGGGGAGGGAAGATGGCGAGAAACAGTTTTGGAGACGTGTGTCATGAGTGAGAGAAGAGAAAAGGAAATATGTGGTGTTTTTTTGAAAATTAGTCCTGAAAACACCAAAAATGAGTTTTCAAAAAATGGTGTTTGAAAAGAGTTTTAGAAAACTATGTCTGAAAATGGGTTACCCAAACATGATTTTAAATTTTGTATACATTAGTTTTTGAAAACTGAAAACTGTTTTTGAAAACCCAAAACAAACATGCCCATATTTTATATCTTGGTTTTGAGTTTCAAATTATGGAAATATATCCCTTATTTTTATGAATATGATATTTATATAGTATATGATTCAACATCTTATTAGATTTCGGAAAAAGTAGCAAATTGTTGATGCATTTATTGCAAATTATTGTTGCGTGATACAGGGAATGAAGATATCGTTTATGTTTCCTCAGGAAAGGAAGTCAAGTCTTTCGATGTGCATATGGTACTCCTTTCTTGGTCACATCACAATGTTGATCTTTTGCATTTTTCATGAATATCTGTTTGTTTTATGAAAAAAAGCATGTTGAATATCTTTCAAAACTTTTCGTAATCTTTCCACTCTCTTCTTACCCATCTTTTTCATAGTGCGTGCCACTTTTGCTTTTCCTCTTGCCTGTGCCTTAGTAGAATGCGTACTGTAAGCCTAGAAGGTGGGAATTATTCATCCTTTTTCCCTTAGCATTTTACATTTTATATATATTTTTTTTTGTTTCTTAACATAGATGCATAAATATATGAATAATTGTATGTATGTGCATGTTTATCTATGTATGTATTTATATGTACATCTATGGTGAAAGTGGCAGTTACTTAATATACTCTTTGTTTTGTAGCTGGATGCTACCTCATGGAAACCACTGCAGAGTTATAACTATAATAAAGAGGAGATAAATCAGGTATACATAATTAGTGTGAAAACAATTTTCTGAACTTGTTTAAGCTTATGGTGGCCAGATTTGATGCATTATTCCTTTGATCGCTGCTTTTGAATTCACTTACTTTTAGTTTTTAATAATTTTGTTTTAACTTTTTGATAAATCAAGTTAATAATTTTGATTTAACTTAGATTATAAGTTTGAATTTTGAACATATTACTATGTTCATCTTGCTGTTCAAATGCCAATTATATTATCATTCTATGCCAAGTTTATTTTCCCTTTTGCAGCTACCTCGAAAGTTGAGGCTAAACGTGATCCTAGGTATCTTATAGTTTATATTGACAAACTCAACCTATTATTATATGAGATATGAAAATAAGTGTTTCCATAACATTAGTTATGGAACCCTTCCTATCTTCCTTCATGGACCAAAACTTTGAGATTTTACAATTTCTATATAACAGGATGTTCTGTAAACTTCCTGTGTACTTTAATCTTTAGTGGGGGTTTTTTTTTCCTTATTTTCTAATGACATATATATTTGGTTGAACTTTCTAAAGTGATCTTGTTTTCCTCTTTGCAGATTACTTGTAACTCAAAGTCATCTTTTCTTGCTTCTGCAGACGATGATGGTGATGTTAAGGTATTTATATGTGTGTTTTTTACTGATGATCTGCTGTTATATATTTATATTGACTTTAAACACCACTCCATGCAAAGTTCTAAACGCCATACAAGTAGCTATAGAGTCTTGTTTGTTAACTGAAACATGAGAGAAATACTTGAATTTATCAAATTTTTGGGATTTTTTTTCTCTGCTCTGCAAGTTCTCAAGGGAAAAGTTAGAGCAAACATTAAAGTGCTAAACATTAAACTTTAAAACTTAAAAGAAATAAATTAAAACTAACAATACATGGAGAGAGAAATTCCACTCGCAGCTGCTGTGCGGCGCTCTCCCCGATCGGTAGCAAAATCCTCCAGATTGCACCCTTTGGTAGCAAAGCCTCCGAGATTGTCCACCCATTTGATGAAGTGAAATTGGGCTTTTATAGAGGAACTCCATGAGTGCAATGTGTTTCCAATCCGATGTGGGAGTTTAAGAAATGATTATCATCTATTCTAATGGCAATTATCATTGATTGTCATGTATCTTCTTTTTCTAACAATATATATTTTTTGCATATAATTGTTACTTCGTATTATCTTTTGAAATATGATGTACAAAAGATCAAATTTCGGTGAAGCACATAATCTGACAGCTATCACCGCATTTTCATTATCTAACCACTCATAATGATCTTTTTGGCAGATAATTGACATTCGCCAGCACTGCCTCTATAAAACACTGAGAGCTGGCCATACAAGTGTATCCTTTATTTGATATTTAAGAATTTACCTTATGGATCGTCAACATGAATTATGTTTTCCTCGGTTTCATGGAAAAATTTCTGCTTTGTATATGCCATTCTGACATTTTTTGTGTTCCCTTTTCTTTTGGACTTTCATCTTTTTTATTTATTTGGTGTCTGAAAATGTTTTTGTACTCTCCAAATTTGGCAAGCCTGTTGTCCTCGCAGCATAAAGACTTACAGCTTAACTTCCCTTTTTGTGTTTTGATTCTTTCCTGCATTGAAGGTTTTCTGTTGTTGCAAATCATCTGGCTATCCTGAGACTTTTGTCATTTATCTATCCCCTTAACTGTACATTCTAGATCTGTAGCAGTGTGCAATTTATCCCTTGGAGACCATGGGAAGGTACTTCTTTGGGTTATTATATTGTTTTTTTGGGATATGGATTACAAGATACATAAATACATAAACACTTGCGTGCACACACTCCATTATGTATATGAATATATATGTTAATCAATCATTGCTCAATAAAGATGTGAGTAAATCATATGAATGTTTTAGATTTCAAGATTATCAGCATTGAAGTTTCTCTTTCTATCTAACTGGAACTTTTGGGAATTTTGATTATTAAATTTGAATGAATCACATGCAATGTTAGTGACATGTTTATGTGCGGTTTGTTCCTCTATCAGGTGCATATAAACTTGATTTATCTGAATATCATATTCTGTTTTGTGTTGTTGAGTTTTGACAGTTATTACTGGAGGTCTTGATTCAAAGCTTGTCATGTGGGACTTCTCCAAAGGTCGTCCATACAAAATTGTGGATTTTGGTATGGATTTCTTGTTTATTTTAGCTCTATTATTTTGTGTTTTCCTTGACTCTTATATGGCTTCGCCTAATGCAATCATTTGATGGCATCTGGAAATCATCAATTTCAGATAGCAGTCTGGGAGTACAAATACCATACTAAAGTGTATCTTATTATTCCTGAAACCGTAGCACTGTATTGAGATTTTTTTTATATATTTCCACGCTCTTCTTGGATGCTGGGCTGCCCTTGGAGTGCGTGGAAACCAAAATTTCCACAATCTAAAGGGTTTCAGTTAGCATATATAAAATGCTTGTTAGGTATGGTTTAAGATTGACTAAACTATCAGACTATGGTTTGCAGCTTTCAGAGAGTTTAGGCAACAAGAAGTTTAGGTCAAAATATTAGGATGCAAGAGCAGGAGAGAGTAAGTTTGGTGGTGAGAATGGAGAAAGTGCTTTAACCTAAAGGCTTAAAGATTTGGATTGTGTAGGAATGTAAATGCACAATGAGCTAATTTTTCCTTAGTTATGTGTGAAGAAAGTTTTAGATAATTGTTATAGAATTCAAGCTATTGATAGTGAGGATTAAGTTTCTTTTTGAGAATAATTGAATGGTAGCTCTTTACTTGGTTCAGAAAAATTGCTCAACAAACATTCTTTTATTATTGCTATTCCTAGTTATGTCATGTATACTACTATTGGTAATTAATTATCTTCCTCAAGTTGTTTCAAGTTTTAGCTTCCTCACCCAAAGGAAAAGCTAGTTCAGGATTCTACCATGAAGGAATAACGATATTATTATGACAGAATTTCTACTCTTGTAAGTTGTAACTGTTGGTATGTATGATCTAATGTGGACTGTTACATAAAAGAAGGAAAAGAAAACTAAGGTGGATCATTTATGCGACCAAGTATATTGCAGTGGAAGGGCAGGAAAAGAAACCTCGAGTGATATGCTCTGTGTGAAAATTTATGCATAAACATATGGTGAACGATCCTGAGAAAATTTGTATGTTAATAAGATTTGGTGTAAAGTCATTTACAATAAAATGCTGCGTCCTCATTAAGCACCATTAATTGATCTTTCAATAATTTTAAAAGACTAATGGAGTTTCAATGTTATAATCTTGCCTGTATTAACTTAATAGTTCTACTTGACACCTTCTCTTGACTGCAGGCTTGCCTGACATGAAAGGTCGTAGTAATGAAGGACAGTGTCTGAATCCTGCTTTTGTTCATGCAATAACGGTTCCAGATGTTGATATGTTAGATAAATTAGACAGGATCTGTGTTGTGGCTAGGGGTGACGGTGTTCTTGATGTGATTAATATTGAATCAGAACTTGCTGATATTAGGTCAAAAAGGTCCACAAAATCCCGGAAAGGAACTCAGTCATTGTCAAAAGGTAGAACTTCAGCTGGAGATATTGAAACTTCGGATAAAAATGGAAGAAAAAGGTTGCATTTGGATTACTCCTTAGGTGGCCATACAGCTGCTGTGTCTTGTGTGTCATTTTCTTTGTTTGGGGAGAGGGGGAAATTCGTAATTTCAGGTGGGAATGATAAGTCAGTGAAAGTCTGGGATTGCTCCAGATGTCTTGATTCAGGGCAGACTGGCAGCAATGATAATCTTCTTCGTTTGAACATCAATTTGAGCAAAAAGGTGAGTGTTCACTGCTTTTCTATAATATGTTGATCTTTTTCGCTTTATATATGCATTTAAAGCGTTTCTTCTTGGACCTCCCACTTTTACAGGTCAATTGGCTCTGCACAACTCCTACTGAATCCGAAAACCTTGTTGTCTGTGACACAACCAAGGTAGTAAAGGTTTATTCTGTGACATAGTGCAAAGCTGGTATATCATTGACTCCCAGTTATTGAAATTCCTGGACAGCAGTCCCTTTGATGGTGCAGGGGATGATAGTTTTTGAATTGTGTTAGAATTGTAGAATTTCTGCAGAATGTGGTTGTTGTTCCAAGGCAACTCGGCATTAGTTTTGCTGATCAACTGAGGCTCTTTAACAAACTGAACTTGTCATAGCAACTCCTTATTACAGGACATCCAACTGCCGGAGGCACTTCAATTAATCTAAGTTGAGAGTTATCGAAGTTTCTTATGTACTAACCCAGGCTTTTTGATTTAGTGGTTATATCTGGATCTTCCATATAAGAGATCTGAGTTTAATATTTCTCTTCGCCAATGAAAAAAAAAAGGAAATTTCATATGAATTCTGTCGAACGTTTATTTATAAGATATCTGTTGTGCTCTCATTTTTTAAATGGAAAAGCCTGTCAGGCCCTTCATGATTTGGAAACTTAACATGATACAGTAGAAAGCATTTCCCTTGAATAAAGGTGAAGGTTCTCATAATTTATGGTATCACGATGTAAGGTTGGTTTCATTAGTTTGTAAATGTGGAGTTATTTCAATTATTATTAATTTTCTGGCTTTGTTTCAGAAGTTACACTTCCAAAGTTCTCGAAACTTTCATAAGGGAAATTTGGCTTAAAGTTTCTTTTTGAAGTCCTACTGGTTTTTGTTAGTAAGAAAATTATGATGGATTAAACAACGGAAAAATAATTTTAATTTTAATTTTGTATCTATCATTTTTAATGCCAATAGGATTTGATTCTTAATTTTTGTACAATGATAAACAATTATACCAAGTTAGATTTTGTTTATCTTTCCAAATTTTACAGAAAATCAATAACCAGATTTTGTTTTATCTATTTCTACCTTTGACTCAACTGGGTGTACGTCAATTCTAGCGTAGTAGCTAGGCGCCAAATCTGGCGTATGTAATTTTGCATGCTATGATTTCTTTGTTTATTGAATTTTTTCGCCGCATATCTTACTGTTGCAGTTTCGACTGGAGGCATCAACCGTGGCATTCGCATGGCTGCAGCTGAAAGAATGTATAAACAATAAAAAAAAATTATTGAAAAAGAATTAAACAATAGAAAGAAAGAATGAAGTATTGAGTTTGAAGGCATTTTAAGCACTTAAAATTCTATGATGGATTTTGCCAAAATAAAAATTCTTTTAATTCATTTGCATTCCTTTTCACTAGACAAAGTAGAATTTGAGAAAATCTTTCGGTGGTTACTACTTAGTTACTAGAATGAGAATATTGCAACTTTGTTGAAGCTAAAAAGAATGTTGCAAACTTGCAGGTGCTTTTTAGTATTGGAAAATATTTTTTATTTTCAATTTTTAACATTTTTCAATAATGTATATATTAAACATAATTTAAAAAATAATATTTTTTAAATATAATATTAAAAAAGTTAAGAAGCTAATTTTTTTTTATTTTTTTTAAATTATGTTGAGATTAAATGTCATAATGATAAATTTGAATTTAAATATTCATTATTTAAGAATGTAACATTTAATATCGTCATGAACGATCTAAATCTTATTTGGTTTAGTCAAAATTTTTATTGAAAGCATAAAATATATAACTATTATTGAAGTGTTGTTAAGTTAAAACTTAAAAATTGTTAACGTTTTACAAAAATTACGTTGACAACGGAGTATCATACTATTTTTTCCTCGTACTGTTAAGTTAGTAAGTACAGTTTTCGGAATACCATATTTAAGTAGTTTCATATTTTGAAATTTTTATAGTTTCCTGGTCCTTTCATATTCCTTTCCTAGTTCTCTTAGGATCAGGACTGGCACCCAGATTCCTAGTCCCCATTGCATCAGGATTTGCCCTGTAATTTTCATATAATAGGACCCTGAGCCTCCCAGTTTTCATAATTTCATGTACTGATTTGTTCTCAAGAAACAGATCAAAGAAACACAAAGTTCAATCACAAAAGAACATGTCATTGTGGAGTAATATTTCTTTACCGGTTGTTTTCGATCAATTCGTTTGCTGTGGCAATTTGATAAAAAAAAAAATCAATAAGGAAAATATCTATTTTCCAGAGGAATATAAATCAAATCATGGCTTCTTCTCAAAATCGTCAAGATTCCAGGAGTTTGTCTCATGATGTCCATCAATCTTCGCAAAACATGCAATACTATCATCCTCAACAGCCCCCCTGTGCTCTATAATTGGCCACCACAAAAAGGGGCAAGAACTCAGATGGAGACTCCTATGAATCAATCTTTCAGGCCGCCTAAGCAGCAGTTGTTTAGTTTCCAGCCCAAGAATCTGAATTCCAACAACCCAATTATCCACACCCACAATTGTTTTTCTCTCACTCGATGCTTCCGCCATTGAACCACACATACAACCCACAAAGCCCTGTTGGTCCTATGAGTTCAGTTAGAGCATACCCACAAAACCTTGTTACAAATCCAAGACCACCTGTTGTTGTGCTTGAACGTCGTGGTCTTGTGAGTTCAGTTAGGGCAAACTAGGCACCAGTTTGAACGAGAAACCTGCCAATCACACGAATTATAAGCAGAAAGAAAAAAAGACAAGTTTTACCAAAGTTCACCCCAAAAGACAAATCTTTCATTACAATGTATGCTCAGTACATAAAGAGTATTTATAAGCAACTTAAGACGTCCTAATTAGGGTAGCTTTAAGTGCTACGTGGTGAGTTGGATTTACTTTAAGTAGTCTAAAATAAAAAATGAAACTTTTAGTGATAATATTAAAATAAATTAATAGTTTATGTTGTGGTGATAGATAAAGATTTGGTTGATTTTTATGATATGAATTTTTGGACATGTAGAAAATTATTAGGAGAAAAATAATATTTTTGGGAATAACAAGTTGATTTAATAATAAAAACGATAAATGAAATTCTTGATGAGTTATATTGATTTTTTAATACGAATTATGATGAGATGAAATTTAGTGGATCTTAACAAGCTTTGATGGATGATTTAATGTGATTTGGGATGAAATTTTAGTAGATCTTAACAAACTTTGATGGATGAATTGGTGTGAATTGTGATGAAATTTAGTGGATCTTGACAAGTTTTAATGGATTATTTAATGTGATTGGGGATGATAGGAAATTAATGGAAATTTTGTTATATAAATTTGAGAATAATCAGGATAGACAATTTAAGTGTTTTGAATTTATATGTTGTTTTTATATTACTGTTGATATGCATATTTCATATCATTGTTCATCTGCATATACATTAAATGAAAAGAAAAGAACTGGGAAGGCAGCCGGTCTAATAAAAATGATAGAACCGGGAAGGCAACCGGTCTAATAGAAATGAAAGAACCGGGAAGGCAGCCGGACTAAATGAGAATGAAAGAACCGGGAAGGCAGCCAATCTAAAATAATAACAACCTGTCGACAGGTGGGAAAACGTTCCCATTATAATCATTCATGTATTTGCATCTATTTTAATTATTGCCACATTATTGAAATGTTGATGTGTGGTATGTTATTATGAAATTGTTTATAGATGATTTGGTCTCATAGAGAGAGACAATTATGGTAAGGAAGAAACAGAAAATGATAAGAACCATCTAAATGATGGACTTTAAGATGTGAACTTCATTACGAGGTAATTATGAGATAATTGATGGTATTAAGATGAACCAATGATTGAGAAGAAGAGATTGATAGAGAATGAATCTTATGACATGTGTAATGATAGTAGAAAGTTATCATCAAGTTATGTGAGAAAAACAATTTAATGATTAAATATTAAAGGACTATTTATGGAATTAGAATACTTTTGGTAAATTAAATTCACTGAGCTTGTGAAGCTCACCCCTCATTGTACAATGATTTCAGGTAGCAGGCAAGACAAGTAGTTTGGTGGGTCCAAAGTTTGACGGAATCAATTTTCTGTAAGCCACATATGTGTCAATATCCTCAGACTAGTGAGAAAAGGAAATAAATATTTGTAAATATTCATGCATCTTACGTTGTAAATTATATGTAAATTAATATCAGATTTATATACCTCCCCTGTTGAGGTTGATAATGAAACTTTTTGTTAGTATTATTTTTTTATGGTTGCATATATGTGTCGTGCTGGGATTCTCAAAATGTGATGACACCGTTTCGATGGTGGCCAACTCGGGATGGATCGTTACAAAATTAGATAGTCTATTTTTACCGATATGCCCAAGTCTATGATGCCACAACATAGAGGACGTCGCCTTATCATCAGTCGTCTTCTCAGAGATAAAACCTCTACTGCACTGACTTTATACTGTACTTCCCAGCAGCTTATACAACGTACCATATTGAACAGCTCATATAATTATTAATGATCCATGAGTCATCTTGCACGAATTTTTGTCACAGCTGAAATTCACTCCCCCATCTGCCATCTTACTGACTGACATCAGGTTCCTGCTGAGACCCGGAGTATGCATCACTCCTGGAAGTGTCTTGACCATCCCATCATTCATCCTCAACTTTACCTTCCCATGACCAATAATTTTCACCAGAGAGTTATCTCCCAATAAAACATTTTCCCCATAAAAGGTTTCATACTCACGAAACTAGTCCCTGTGAGGTGTCATGTGAAAGGATGCTCGTGTGTCAATTATCCAAACATTATGATCTGATTGAGCCAAACAGGATGCCATATTTAAGTTACCATCATCATCATCATACTGGTCCTTGTTTCCTGAAACTGATCTCTCACCTGTCCACTTTTCAGGGTTCACACTCTTACTTTTGCAATATTTCTTTAGATGCCCAAACTTCCTACACTTCGACCCAAATTTATCCCTACTTTTCAATCTTCCCTTAAACTTGGGTTTATCACCAGACCACTTATAGTCTTTATCATGGGTTCGCCTTCTTACAGATACGGCATCCTTTGACGAGTTCTTTATACCCTGCCACCTCATCTCCTTAGACAATAAAACTGCCACGACATTCTCAAAAGACAGATCAGTCATACCACTACCAATCACAACTATCAAGTTATCCCATGTGAATTTGAACGAAAGACAGAAAATGGAATAATTTTTCTCTGTATTATTCTCTATTAAATGGTTTACATAGATTTTCTTTATATAAGAGAATACAAGTACAAAATAAGGAAACTAACTAAAATGGCTAGCTGTCCTAATTAATTACAGAGTTGACTAAAGAGCTATTTACAGAAATAAGAATACAACTAATAAAACTCATAATATTCGGTAATATTATGACCGAATCTTCCCTTTTTAACACTCCCCCTCAAGCTGGTTTAAAGATATCTTCCATAGCTAGCTTGCCAATGATTTTATCGAACTGTCTTGTAGGAAGTCTCTTTGTGAACACGTCTGCAATTTGTTCGGTAGTAGGAATGTATGGCATGCAGATCACACCGTTTTCGATCTTTTCCTTGATAAAATGTTTGTCAACCTCCACACGCTTTGTTCTATCATGAAGTACTGGATTATGAGCTATTGAAATAGCAACTTTATTGTCACAGTATAACTTCATAGGTAACATGCTAGAGATCTTTAGTTCTCCTAACAGTCGATTTATCCACAACTCTTCATAAATCCCATTAGCAACTGATCTAAACTCAGCCTCTGCACTACTTCTTGCTACCACATTATGCTTTTTACTTTGCCAAGTAACAAGATTGCCTCCAACAAACGTGCAATAGCCAGAAGTTGATCGTCTATCAATGGCACTCCCAGCCCAATCTGCATCAGTATAGGCTTCAACTTGTAAATGCCTACGGTTCTTGAACATTAAACATTTCCCTGAAGTTCCCTTCAGGTATCTGAGAATTTTATAGACTGCATCAAAGTGTTCTTGTCCTGGTGAATGCATGAACTGGCTAACCATACTAACTGTCAATACGATATCTGGACGTATATGTGACAAGTAGATTAGTCTCCCAACAAGCCTTTGATACTGCTTTCTCTTCATAACTTTTTCTTTAGTTTTAGAAGGCTGTAGCTTAAGGTTGGGTTCAATCGGTGTCTCGACTGGTCTACATCCTAGTAGACCTGCTTCTTCAAGTAGATCAAGAACATATTTACGTTGATTCACAAATATACCTTCTTTGGATCTAGCAAACTCCATCCCAAGAAAGTATTTCAAAGCACCCAAATCCTTGATCTCAAAGTCAATTGCAAGTATCTTTTTTAATCTCTCCAATTCTTCATTGTCATCACCTGTCAAGACTATATCATCCACATCGATAATTAAGATTGCAATTTTGCCTTTTTTACTGTGTTTATAAAACATAGTATGGTCAGCTTGGCTTTGACAGTAGCTACAACTCTTTACAGCTTTCCCAAATCTCTCAAACCAGGCTCTAGGGGATTGTTTGAGACCATATAACGACTTCTTTAGTTTACAAACTTTGTTTGGTCCTAACTGTCCTTCAAACCCGGGTGGTAGGCTCATAAAGACCTTTTCCTGAAGATCTCCATTTAAAAAAGCATTTTTAACATCTAACTGGTGTAAGGGCCAGTTGAAATTCACAGCCAAAGATAACAAGATTTTGATTGAGTTTATCTTGGCTACAGGGGCAAAAGTTTCCTGATAATTGATCCCATATGTCTGATTGAATACTTTTGCAACTAGTCTAGCCTTGTATCTCTCTATGCTACCATTAGCTTTACACTTCACTGTAAAGACCCACTTGCAGCCAACTGTTTTCTTTTCCTTAGGTAAATTAACTATCTCCCAAGTACCACTTCGTCTAAGAACATTCATCTCTTCTATCACTGCTAATTTCCAATTCGGATCATCTAAAGCTTCCTGAATGTTTCTTGGAACAAACAAGTGTGAGATTTTGGAAATAAATGCCCTAAGGGTATGAGAAATTTTTGCAGAGGAAAGATATTCGGTAATGGGATATTTAGGATTTTTTTGCAAGTTCGGATTCCTTTCCTAATGGCTATTGGAAAATCAAGATTTGATGGTTCTTTGCTAGGAGTGGTAACAGGAACTGAAGATGAGTTAGAGAAAGACTTACCTGTGATATTTGGAGGTCTGGTTCCCAAAGGTTGAGATTGATCATTTCCATGAGGAATAGGCTGACTTTGACTCCTTTTATGAATCATTTTTGAAGTATAAACCATAAGCTCAAGATTTTGTTGTAGTGATTCTCCCCCTAGTTTAGATACAGTAATGCTTGGCACTATATGACTAGGACTCCTTTCATTGTTTTCATTGATTTTATCACTTTGTTCCTCAGGTTCAGATTGTTCTTGATTTTGAGTTTCTAGAATGGCAGTGGGAAGAGAGGAATGTGGTGTAGTAGCCAAAATCACATTTGGTAAAGGAGTAGGGAATAAATCCCAAAAATTTTCTTCCTTCACCTCATTCTCCCCCTGAAGACAATTTTTGTGAAAGTAAGGTTTATTTTCAAAGAACGAGATATCCAAACTCACATAAATTTTTCTTGTTTGGGGATTATAGCATTTATATCTTTTTTATTGGCTGCATACCCAATGAAAACACATTTTTTAGCTCGAGGATCAAGTTTTGACCGAGTATTATTAGGTATATGAACAAACACAGTGCAGCCAAACACTTTTAGAGGCAAATCTGAGTACATTCTTGATAAAGGAAAGCATTTTTTGAAACATTCTAATGGTTTGCTAAATTTTAGAACCCTTGTAGGCATTCTGTTAATCAAGAAAGATGTTAAAACCACTTCCCCCCAAAAATATTTTGGAACATTCATTGAAAACATTATAGCACGAGCTACTTCAAGCAAATGCCTATTTTTTCTTTCAGCAATCTCATTCTGTTGAAGAGTATCCACACAAGTTGATTGATGATGTATACCTTTTTCTTTTAAAAAATTTCCCAAAAGTCCTTTAAAATACTCGATTCCGTTATCAGTGTGAAGAATGCTAATTTTTGTTTGAAATTGTGTTTCAACCATTGTGTAAAAATCCTTAAAAAGTTTTTCAACCTCAGATTTTTCATTCATCAAATAAACCCAACATAAACAGGTATAATCATCTATAAAGGTAACAAACCATTTTTTTTTATAGAGATGGTAGTAATTCTTGAAGATCCCCAAACATCACTATGTATTAAATAAAAAGGTTTTGAAGAAGCATAAGGTTTTGGTAAATAAGTATTACGATAACTCTTTGATAAGCAACAACTTTCACAGTAAAATGATGAACAATCCAAACCCTTAAAAAAAGTGGGAAACAAATGTTGAAGATACGAGAAGCTAGGATGTCCTAGTCTTAAATGTCAAAGCATTATTTGTTCATAAACAGAATTTGAACTAACACTGCTAAGGCCCTGAGCCTTTTTATTATTGGAGAAATCATCATTAAAGTAGTAAATCCCACCTTCCATCTTAGCACTGCCAATCTTTTTCCCCGAGTTCTGGTCCTGAAATTCACAATAAGCATCATAGAAAACAACATGATAATTAGATTCTTTGGCTAGTTTATTCACGGACAAAAGGTTACAGGCTAGTTTAGGAACATGAAGAATATATTTAAGATCTATATTCTTAGATAATTTAATCAAACCTTTCCCGGCAATAGGTGAAAAACTTCCATCTGTAATTCTAATTTTTTCAAGGCCAGAACATGGTGAATAAGTGCTAAAAAGATTTGAAAGGCTGGTCATATGATCAGAGGCTCCAGAATCGATTATCCATGGAGCAAAATTTGAACAAGAATGGGCATTAAAGGCACGAGAGACACTAGGAATACCATATGAGGAATTGGATTTTAGTAGTTTCAGAAGATGATTCATCTGCTCATTGCTAAAGGGACTTGACTCAGCTTCATTGGCAGTGGGAACCACACGTTTATTTTTGTCACCAGGCTTGCTACTTTTCCAATTTGTTAGTTTTCCATAAATTTTCCAGCAAGTATCTCGAGTATGGAGTGGTTTGTTACAATAATCGCACCAGACCCAAGGCTTCTATTCAGTTTTGTGCTGAAAATTAGCTGCCTTATTAGTAGTAGATTCGGTAACAAGGGCAGAACCTTCAATGGCCCCACTGGTGATCTTCTTCCCCAACATTATGTGTATGCGGCTTTCTTCTCTTTAAACTTCAGCAAACATTTCACCGAGTGGAGGAAGTGAAGTCCTGCCAATGATCCTTCTCCCTAACTTCATCAAACTCCACGTTTAGTCCGGCAAAGAATTTGTAAATGCGATGAGCCTCCACAGTTCGTTTGTAATAACTAGCATCTTTAGTGGATTTCCATTCATAATCATAGAACAAATCTAAGTCCTGCCACACCCACTTCAATGAATTGAAATACTTGGTGACTGAGTCTTTGCCTTATCGAATCTTGCCAAGTTTCAGAGTCAATTCATAAATTTGAGATTGATTTTTTAAATCAGAATACATCTGATTAACGTTGTCCCAGAGTTCTTTGGCCGTAGAATAACACATATAATTGGAACTAATGTCCTCATCCATCGAATTCACAAGCCAGGTCATTATCATTGAATTTTCTGCATCCCAGATCGCATAAGTTGGATCCTCCGGGGTTGGTTCCTTCTTTTCTCCTATTAAATACCCAATTTTTCGCCATTCTCTGATGTACATCCGAACTGATTGGGACCATCATAAGAAGTTGTTCCCATTAAGACGGATTGTAGTGATTTGGACAGAGTGAGAATAGGTACTGGGGTTTTGAATTGTAAGGTAGGTTGCAGGATTTGTGAGGGGTGGAGTTGACTCAGAGGAGATGTCAGACATGGCTGGATTGAGCAGGAAAAAAAAATTCTAGGGCTTTAGGGTGGCTCTGATACCATGTGAATTTGAACGAAAGATAGAAAATAGAATAATTTTTCTCTGTATTATTCGCTATTAAATGGTCTACACAAATTTTTTTTTATATAAGAGAATACAAGTACAAAATAAGGAAACTAACTAAAATGGCTAGTTGTCCTAATTAATTACAGAGTTGACTAAAGAGCTATTTACAGAAATAAGAATACGGCTAATAAAACTCATAATATTCAGTAATATTATGACTGAATCTTCCCTTTTCAACATCCCACGAATCAGGCAGTGAATAGAACAGCGTAATAGCCTTATCGTCATTTGTCACATCAACATTGATAGATAATAACTGACCTCTCAAAATATTGAACTCATGTAGATGAATAGAGAAAGAATCACCCTTAGCCATCTGAAGGTTGTACAACTTCTTCCGCAAAAACAGTTTGTTTACCAGAGATTTACTCTGATAAAGGCTTTCCAGCTTCTTCTAGAGATCTTTTGCAGTCTTTTCTCCAAAAATGTTTATCAAGACAGAATCGGCTAGGCACAGTCGAATCAGACATCGTGCTTTCCGATCGAGCTTCTCCCACTCCGTGATGGTCGCTAAAGATGATGTCGAAACCACCACCGGCGACGTCTCTGCAGTAGACGCCGTACTTTTCGGTATCTCATCGACTATCACCGTCCACAGATCCCTATCCATGAGTAGATCTTCCATCTCCAGTTTCCATAACTCGAAGCTTCTCTTCAAACTTCTCGATTTCAATCCGTAATCCAATCGACATCTCTGATCACTAATCCTCGAACACAAGGCTCTAATACCAATTGAACGATTTGACACCTGTCAATCACACGAACTATAAACAGAAAGAAAAGAAGACAAGATTTACCCAAGTTCACCCCAGAATAGGATTATGTCATGATAGAAGTTTTTTATTATCAACCTCACAAATCCCTCGTTACAATGTATGCTCAGTACATAAAGAGTATTTATAAACAACTTAAGACGTCTTAATTAGGGTCTAATTAGGATTTCTGTTCTACGGTAGAACTACAGCTATTCATGGGCCTAAGCCCAAACTGCTAAGCAACCCCCGCCCGCTCAACGGGGAGCGTGACCTGTGTTCGTCCGGGTTCTACAGATTTGATCCCGTGAAGTATGCACCAATTGTAACACAATTGGACAAGGGCATGCTGCTGCTATTAGTTCCAATCCAGGAACATTTATACAATTGCCTAATTTTACAGCTGAGAAAACCTCTTTGAATCCACAGGTTGGAACCTTGCCGCCTCTACCTTCAAGTCCCTCTCTTGCAATTGTTGGCGCCGGGCAGTGCATTACAAAATTTGCTTAATATTAACATGTCTCAATCATCAATGGAACAAACCACTGCAACCAGTAGTCCGGAGAAGAATCCTCCTTTAGGACTTGAGTTTGATGCTGCCCTGCTTAAGGTACGCCACGAATCTGTGATAAGTGCCCTTTACAGTGATCTCTCAATACAATGTTCAACATGTGGCACTCCATTCAAGCGCGAAGAAGATCATAATAGTCATATGGATTGGCATGTGAGGAAGAACGGGCCGAAAAAGGACAAGAAGCAGAGGCGTTCTCGCAAGTGGTTTTGCCGCACTGATCATGAAACTATTGTGGAGAATAAGGTGCAGGGTTTCGATGAATTAGCAGTTCCAGCAGATTATGATCAAAAAGACTGTGCCTTATGTGAAGAGCCCTTTGAAGATTTTCGGAGTCATGAATTTGATTCTTCTCCCATATTTTCTCTAGTATTTTTCTCATTCCTAAAATTAATATTTCTATATATCTTATGGCTTGAAATGGTTTTTACTTTTGCATAATTGTTGTACGTAAGGGTTCTTATCAACAATATTGTTTTGATTGATTTTGGTGTTCCCAGGCAACTAATTAGAATAAAGCTTTTCTTTCTCTGAACTGCCCTCACCTTGTATTTTGAGGCGATTTTTTTTTTAATTCCAAACATAAAGCAGGAAATATAATGAACAAAAATGATGTGCCAAATTGAGCATCCACATCGAAATTGAGAAAAGAGAACAGAGTTTGGACAAACATGAACTTGTTACTAAATATTAGACATTGTCATATTCATGCAGTTTTGCACATCATTTTCGGTTTCTTGCCACTGGTATTTCCAGTGGAGTACCATAGTGACATAACTACAGCACAAACGAGAAAGATATAACTATAAATGAACATAGATGGTCCATGTCAAGTCCGTTCAATGTCCTTCAAAAACTTCCTTTTGATCTTCTTGAGCGTTGCCACAACGTCTTTCATATTTATCCTCTCCTCTGGAAACTCTATTGAACATTTTAGGGCTAACTGCATAATGGATGATATGCAATCTTTATTAGCCGTGAATTGTTCTTCCTCTTTCCTTAGCAAATTGGCATCTATAACATGAGTCACTGCTTGAGGTAACGACTCTTTCACCCAGGACTTCAGGCTCATCTCTCCTGCAAACATTTCATTGGTTGGCTTCTTTCTTGTAAAAGTTTCCATCAGAAGAATACCGTAACTGTACACATCGCCTCTTGTGGAAACAATTCCTTCTAATCCATACTCTGTAATTGAATTTTAAACCATCATCAGAACATCTATCTAAAGGCTATATGCATGGTTGTGCTTGTGTGGCTGTGTGTGGAAATGTTAATTTGAATTCAATAAGGAAGAAGCAATACCTGGTGGCATATACCCAATAGTGGCAAGTGTCATGGTTTGTGTTATAGAATCCTCTTCACTCAAGAGTTTTGAAATGCCAAAATCACCCACATGTGCAGTCATTTCTTCATCTAGCAGGACATTGCCGGGTTTTAAATCACAATGGACCACAGAGGTTGTGTAGCCATGATGGAGATATTCTAGTGCCAATGCAACATCTATCATTATGTTCAACCTCTGTAGAATATCCAAGAAATAGTTGTGAAAATACAACCACCTCTCAAGAGTTCCATTAGGCATGAACTCGAGTATTAAGGCTTTAAAATCAATGTTACTGCAACTACTGATGATTCTAAGCAAATTCCGATGGCGAATATTGCGCAACACCTCACACTCGGTATCAAAGCTCTTAAATGATCCTTCTAACTGCAAATTGAAGACCTTTACCGCACTGATCATCCCATCTGAGAAAGTCCCTTTGTATACAGAGCGAAAACTCCCTACACCAAGCAAGTTGGTTTCGCTAAATCCATCTGTTGCTTGCTGAAGCTCTTGGTATGAAAATCTTCTCCATCCTGTTAAAGGCAATGAATTTTCCTCAATTGGCAGTTTTACATTCCTTCTTCGACATCGCATAAAGATGATAATTAGGGCCAGTAATAATATCGTTGAGGCAATTGCCGGTAAAATGTACTTCAATGTTTGGGTGCCAGCTTTCTTGGATTGTCGAACAGTCTTGCATGATGGGACTTGCATTCGGCATGAACCACATAACGCTTCATTCCCTGTAAATGACTGAGCTGAAAAGTTTGTGAATGGTCCTCCACTAGGAATTTCTCCTTCGAGCTTGTTAAAACTCACATTAACATTTTTGAGGTATATGAGTTTCTCCATTGACTTGGGAATAACTCCAGAGAGATTATTGCTTGACAAATCCAAGAACTGCAAACTGATTAAGTCACCAAATGACTGAGGAATAGGACCCTGTAATGCATTATATGATAAGGAGAGAGAAGTCAGATCTTTGAGGCGTCCAATTGTAGTCGGGATATTACCTGATAGGTGATTCCTTGATAAATCTATTTTTGTAGCAACCTTCCAATTTCCAATATCTAATGGGAGAGAGCCATTCAAAGAATTTGATGACAAGTCCACTTGCAATATATCTTCAAGATTCCACAAGGTTGAGGGTATAATGGAGGTGAATCTGTTGGATCCTAATAAGAGTGTCCTCAGAGAAACAAGATTACCCAAGCATGCAGGAATTGATCCAGAGAGGTCATTACCCATGAGAAATAAGTAAGCCAAATTCTCTAAATGACATAATTCAGATGGGATGGATCCTTTTAATTTATTCTCCTGAAGATAAAAACCTTGAAGCGCTCTTAAACTACCAATTGTAGTTGGAATAGTTCCAGTCAATTCATTGTTTTGGAGGCTTAAGACTATCAAGCTGCTGAAGTTGCCAATTTCTCAAGGGATGCTGCCCTTAATTCTGCATTGAGAAGCAGAAAATTGTTCAAGGGAAGCAGAGAGATTTCCTATGGAAGCTGGGAGTGTACCACTCAGTGGATTTCCATCAAATCCTATGCTCTTCAACTCTTTACAACTTGTCAATGAGGAAAGAAAATCCAATTCTAGAGATAAAGACTTGCTGGTTAAATCATTGTACCCGAGATTGAGAGACTACAGATTTCTTAAATTACCAAGTGCATCGGGGATAAAGCCGGAGAATGAGTTGGAGGACAAGTCCAGTGTAGCAAGCTGAGAAGCATTGGAGATAGAGCTAGGGATTGTTCCAGTAAGTCCATTTCCACCTAGGAGAAGCTGCTCAAGATTTGGAAGCAGCAGGCCTGTGCTTGATGGAAGATGGCCTGAGAGGTTATTTACGGACAGCGAAATGAGCCTCATAGTTGAGATGTTAAAGATTGTGGATGGAATGAAACCAGTGATTCTGTTAGCTGACAAAACCAATGCTTCTACTTTATTCAAGTTGCCAATATTCTCGCTTAGTATTGAACCTGCCATAATTTGAAATTCAAGTATTGTTCTAGTGAGATCTTTTCTTTTCAAAATGTTTACTATACGCTTAGGAGTGTTCTTGTGATTTGGTGATGCACATCCAGAAACAGATGAGTAATGGAAAAAATAACTCAGCATATGATCAAGTTATCACCACGTCATGATGTGAGGACAGATTTCAGGAAAGAAAATAAAAAAGCAGATGAAGATACAATGAACAAATCAAGAGAGATAATCATGTAAAAGATTTTAATAATGTCTATCCTAATATAAGCTGTGTAGATTTCGTTTGTGAGCTGCCATACTTTAAATGTCAAGCTGTGTGATGAACAATATTTCTATTAAAATGAAGGAACTTGGTGGAGTATTGAAAAGATCCCGAGAGAGGCAAATTTAATTGCTGACTGCTTAGCAAATTCAAGAATTAAACGAAAGAATGAATTAATGGCCTGTTTATAATTGAAAATTCTTAGTGCCAGATGATATTGTGGTTTGGTTTTATTGGTTGTTCCAGAGTTATTTTCAAGCTTCCTCATCAGGTCATGGTTCTGTTTACAGAAGTGAATTCTCTGCAATTTTGGAAGCTGGATTTTATCTTCGTTTT
Organism: Bretschneidera sinensis; assembly: GCA_023935145.1. Classification (NCBI taxonomy): domain Eukaryota; kingdom Viridiplantae; phylum Streptophyta; class Magnoliopsida; order Brassicales; family Akaniaceae; genus Bretschneidera; species Bretschneidera sinensis. The sequence continues at coordinate 18,423,998 of CM043700.1, read as the reverse complement.
GCTGTGCATTGTTTTTTTGGTAATGGTACTGTGGAAATGATTGGGTGATTGCAGCTTCAAAGCTCTGTCTTTCCTTGCGGTTATTGCTTGTAAGCAATGTGCTGCTTTGTAATTTTTTATTTAATAAATATAATTTTCACTTTCCAAGCTTCAAAGCTGTGTCGAATGGCATAATTATAACTTGATATAGTTCTACCATTCATTTTCATAGCATTTGCTTCTTCTCTTCTTTTTTTTTTGAAAGACAACACATTTGTTGTGAAGAATTGGGTGACTATTAAATCTAGGTAATTGAAGTGGGGATTAACCATTAATCTCTGTTGTCTGTTCTATAGATAGAATGTTGAGGTTAAACATAAACTTCTTTTTTAGTTCTCTGGATTCTCTTTGTAGTAAAAAAATTTCTTTCACTCCTTAACATTCATCTAAAGTTGCATAGTTTCTGGTTACTTACATACTTTGTTGAATAATTATGCCTTGAATTAGTGGTAGATAAAAAATTGTCTAAAGTTGAGTCCACTTCTTGTATAATTTGTGGCTTTTGTTTGTGGGTCAAAAGTATCTTCTTATGGGTCAAAAGTATCTTCTACTTTAGGCCATGGTGGAAGACAAAGTGGAAGACAAAGTTCACTTTGGTATAATTGGAGAACAAAATGATGAGCAACAAAATGATGAGCATTCATTGTTGTTTGTCCTTTGGAACTTTTGTGAGCCTATGAAAGGCATTCCAATTTGAAGCATTCCATCATCAAGTAACATCAAGAATCATCAAGTGAAAGAGAAGTTAAGAGAGAAATTGTGAGATTGTGTGTATTGGCTAAAGCCAATTTTGTAAACACTCTTTGTATATTTTCTCACTATAGTGAAATTTGCCTGTTGGCCTCTGCCCGTGGACGTAGGCTTTAAGCCGAACCACGTAAATTTGTTGTCTCCATATTTATCTTACTTTATTGTTTTGTGATTATTACTCGATCAAATTACGATCCTGTCACGATCCATTTATAACAAATTGGTATCAAAGCTTGCAGGTGGTAAATTTCTGTCTGTTTTTCTGCGAGTTTACTGTTCATGTGAATAGTAAATTTCGTGAATAGTAAAATTTTGTTCAGGATCATTTTGTTCGATCGAGATGTCAACAATGAAGTTTGATATTGAGAAGTTTGATGGAAACAGCAGTTTCAGTCTATGGCAAGTTCGTATGTTAGCCATTCTAACCCAAAATGGCTTGAAGAAAGCACTACTGGGGAAAGCCAAGATGCCTACCGGCATGAGTGATGAAGATTGGGATGACCTGGATGACAAGGCTCTATCCGCAATCCAACTGAGTCTTTCAAATGATGTCTTACAACAAGTTCTGTTAGAGAAAACTTCTGCAGCCTTATGGGCCAAGCTAGAAGAGTTGTACTTGACTAAATCCTTGGCCAACAGGTTGGTGTTGAAGTAACGCCTTTATGGTCTCCACATGACAGAAAGTTCCTCTCTCAAGTCCCATATCAGTGAGTTTATCTCAATTATTAATGATTTGAAAAATCTTGAAGTTGTTATTGGATCTGAAGATCAAGCTCTCTTATTATTATGTTCATTACCACTCTCATACAAAAATTTTAGAGACACTATAATTTATGGTAGGGAATAATTAAATTTTGATGATGTGATATCTTCCCTTATGAGTAAGGAGAAATTAGATAATGAACTTTTGTCTAGTAAGTCTGATGATCAGGGCTCTAGTCTTGTTGCAAGAGGCAGATCCAATGACAGAGGCTTTGATGGTGGCAAGAATAGAAGAAGATCAAAGTCAAGAGGAAAGCACAAAAATTTGACTTGCAATTATTGCAAGAAGAAGGGACACATCGTAGCGGAATGCTACAAGCTGCAGAACAAAAAGAAGAATGAATGGCAAAATGACAAGGGCAAGCAGAAGGAAAAAACAGCTGATGTTGATGTAGCAGAAGAAAAAGGTGATGATGTTCTATTTGCAACCAACAAGTCCAGATCCAATGACTAGTGGATTCTTGATTCTGGATGTTCTTATCATATGTGCCCCAACAGAGATTGGTTCTCTACATATGATTTTGTTGAAGGTGGAGTTGTGCTAATGGGCAATAATGCCACTTGCAAAACTGTTGGTGTAGGCATAGTAAAAATCAAGATGCATGATGGAGTTGTCAGGACATTGACTGATGTCAGACATGTACCTGATTTGAAGAAAAATCTTATTTCTTTAGGCATTCTGGATGCCAATGGCTGCAAAACTGTGATTGAGTCTGGGAACATAAAAATTTCCCGTGGTGCTCTTGTTCTCATGAAAGGAAAGAAGTATGGCAGTCTATACACCTTATTGGGTTCAACAGTTATAGGCTCTGCAGCAGTTTCCTCATCCATGTCAGATTCAGACTCTACCAAGTTGTGGCATATGCGTCTGGGGCATATGAGTGAGCAGGGATTAGCTGTACTTAGTAAAAGAGGTCTTCTGCCTGAAAGAAAGATTGGGAAGCTGGATTTTTGTGAGCATTGTGTCTTTGGAAAGCAGAAAAGAGTCAGCTTCAACACTACAATTCACAGAACCAAATGTACTCTTGATTACATTCATTCTGATCTATGGGGGCCTTCTCGTGAAATTTCCAAAGGAGGAGCCAGATACTTGCTAACGATTATTGATGATTTTTCTAGAAAGACTTGGGTCTATTTTCTCAGGCACAAGAATGAGGTATTTGGCATTTTCAAGCAATGGAAGACCTTATTGGAGAAGCAGACCGGGAAGCTAGTCAAGAGACTCAGAACAGATAATGGTCTTGGGTTTTGTAATTCAGAGTTTAATCAATTCTGCAAAGATGAAGGCATTGTCAGACATTGGACGGTGAGAAAGACACCACAGCAGAATAGTGTCGCAGAGAGGATGAATTGAACACTGTTAGAAAGAGCTCGATGTATGCTTTCTAACGCAGGTCTTGGCAAGGAATTTTGGGCAGAAGCGGTCAATTTGGCATGTCATTTGGTGAACCGCTCTCCTCACAGATCACTTGAACTTAAGACACCTGAAGATGTATGGTCAGGTAGCCCTCCTGATTACTCTAACTTAAGAATATTTGGTTGCCTTGCATATGCTCATGTGAATGAAGGAAAATTGGAGCCTAGGGCGAAGAAATGTATTTTTCTTGGTTATGCTTCTGGTGTTAAGGGTTTTCGCTTATGGTGTCATGATACTCATAAGTTTATGATTAGCAGAGATGTTACTTTTGATGAATCTGCTATGCTTCACCCTAGAAAAGAATTGCCTGTTCAGTGTGATACAGGAAAGAAGAATGCACAAGAGAATGTGGAGCTTGAGGTTGATACCTCATCATCTGCAAATCCTAATCCTATTCAGCTAGGAAGTTCGTCTCCAGGTGGAGAGACACACTATGAAGCTGAGCATCACACTCTAGCTGGTGGAAGACAAAGGAGACAGATAAAACCACCCCAACGGTATGGTTTTGAAGATATGTTGGCTTATGCATTAAATGTTGCAGAAACCATTGATGTCGCCGATCCAACCTCATACTCTGAGGCCATCAGTTCATCTGATTCAGACAAATGGCTCGTTGCGATGCATGAAGAGATGGAATCTCTAAAGAAAAATGACACCTGGAAATTGGTCGAACCACCTAATGATAAGAAAATTATCGGGTGTAAATGGATATTTAAGAAGAAGGAAGGAGTCACTGGTGTTGAAGACATCAAGTATAAGGCACGATTAGTAACGAAAGGCTACAGCCATGTGGAGGGAGTTGATTTTAATGATGCTTTCTCTCTAGTTGTTAGACATACTTCTATTCGTGTCTTACTTGCTCTAGTTGCAATGCATAATTTGGAGTTGGAGCAACTTGATGTGAAAACAGCCTTTCTTCATGGTGATCTTAATGAACAAATCTATATACAGCAACCAGAAGGTTTTGAAGTTGAAGGCAAGGAAGATCATGTTTGTCTTCTAAAGAAATCCTTGTATGGACTCAAGCAGTCTCCACGCCTGTGGTATCGAAGGTTTGACTCTTTTATGCTGAGTATTGGATTTTCTAGATGCAAGTATGATAGTTGTGTCTACTATCAAAGACTTGATGATGGTACTTTCATATATTTGTTGCTATATGTTGATGACATGTTGATTGCAGCAAAGAACATATATGAAATTAATAGATTGAAATCTCAGCTAAATGATGAATTTGAGATGAAAGACCTAGGTGCAGCAAAGAAAATTTTGGGAATGGAGATCAACAGAGACAGAGATGCAGGTAGATTATTTCTGTCACAACAGAAATATATTGAGAAAGTCCTGAAACGTTTTGGTATGCATGATGCTAAACCTGTGAGTACTCATTTAGCTTCTCACTTTAGATTATCAGCATCCATGTCACCACAGTCAGAAGAAGAGATAATGTATACGTCTAGAGTTCCTTATTCTAGTGCAGTGGGAAGTATTATGTATGCAATGGTTTGCACTCGACTAGATATCTCACATGCTGTCAGTGTAGTTAGAAGATATTTGTCCTGTCCAGGAAAAACTCATTGGCAAGCTGTCAAGTGGATTTTGAGATATTTGAAGGGTACTTCTACTGCTTGTTTGGAATTCGGTAAAACTTCTGACAATCTAGCTGGATATGTTGATTCAGATTTTGCAGGTGATTTGGACAGGAGAAGATCAATTCAGGTTATGTATTTACTATTGGGACTTGTGCTGTCAGTTGGAAAGCTACCTTGCAGCCGACAGTTGCATTGTCTACTACAGAGGCATAATTTATGGCTGTTACAGAAGCTGCCAAAGAAGCCATTTGGTTAAGAGGTATACTTAATGAACTCAGTTTGGAAACAAATAAAACTGTAGTTTATTGTGACAGTCAGAGTGCTATACATTTGACGAAGGATCAGACGCATCATGAGAGAACTAAACACATTGATGTGAAGTATCACTTTATTCGGGATATTGTGGCTCAAGGTGATGTTATTGTAAGAAAGATTGGCACTCTGAATAATCCAGCTGATATGCAGACAAAATCTCTTCCCATTACCAAGTTCACACACTGCATGGACTTGGTTGGTGTTGCACAGCATTTGTATTAGACCCTTCGGGGTTGTTTGGCAGAGGTTGAAGCTTTTATTTTCACTATTGTCAAATTCAAGTCAAGGTGGAGATTTGTTGAATAATTATGCATTGAATTAGTGGTGGACCAAAAATTGTCTAAAGTTGAGTCCACTTCTTGCATAATTTGTGGCTTTTGTTTGTGGGTCAAAAGCATCTTCTACTTTAGGCCATGGTGGAAGACAAAGTGGAAGACAAAGTTCACTTTGGTATAATTGGAGAACAAAATGATGAGCATTCATTGTTGTTTGTCCTTTGGAACTTTTGTGAGCCTATGAAAGGCATTCCAATTTGAAGCATTCCATCATCAAGTAACATCAAGAATCATCAAGTGAAAGAGAAGTTAAGAGAGAAATTGTGAGATTGTGTGTATTGGCTAAAGCCAATTTTGTAAACATTCTTTGTATATTTTCTCACTATAGTGAAATTTGCCTGTTGGCCTCTGCCCGTGGACGTAGGCTTTAAGCCGAACCACGTAAATTTGTTGTCTCCATATTTATCTTACTTTTTTGTTTTGTGATTATTACTCGATCAAATTACGATCCTGTCACGATCCATTTCTAACATACTTGATAGGGTACTACAGGCAATAAATTAAGTTATAAGTCATACCTGTCAAGTTGTTAAAGGAAAGATCCAACACCTTCAGCTGGGTCAGATTTCCGATGATCAAAGGAATAGGCCCTATCAGGCTGATCTTTTTCAAGCTCAGGATCTCCAAATTTACAAGATCACGTATCTGCTCTGGAATCCTACCACCTGCAAAGTGAAATTCTCATGTAGTACACCAAAAACAGTTCTGTTTTATGTATAATTGTATACTAATATATTATCTTGAATTTAAAGCCAGCTTTAAAACGTACCTTTGAAGTTGTTCAGACCAAGATATAAAGTATTAAGCATAGTCAAATTCCCAATTTCTGCAGATAAGCTTCCTTCGAAGAGATTATTAGACAAGGACAAAACCTTTAACTGTTTGCATCTGAATAGATTGAGCGGGATTTGGCCGTAGAATTCATTCCAACTCAAATAAAGGCCTTCTAAGCTGTGAATATGATCAAATATACCCAACGGGAGAGGACCAGACAGGTTATTTCTGCCGAAATCAATGATTCGTAGTGATGACGTGTTGAGTATGGTGGAGGGTATGGAACCTGTCAGCAGGTTACTGCTGATAGATATTTCTTGCAATGACGATATGTTGAAGATGGCGGAGGGTATGGAACCTGAAAGATTGTTATGATCCAAATACAATATCTTTAATTTTGTTAGATTACCAATTAATTCAGGGATATGCCCTTGTAAGGCATTGTTGTACAATTCCAAATTCTCTAGCTTGGAGATGTAGCACAACGAAGATGGTATAGGACCAATGAAATTGTTACGATATAGTAACAAGCTTTGAAGTTTAGCGAAGGAAGAACCAAACCATGATGGGATCTCCCCATTGAAGTTGTTGGTAGCAAGGCTGATGAATTTCAGGCGACGCAAACTAGCCAACTCAACAGGTAGCAAGCCATGGAAGCTGTTATTTTTTAGTGACAACCAAGCAAGGAAAGATAAGTTTCCAATATGTGGAGCAATGGTGCCAATAAGGCCCATGTTATTGAGACTCAAGGCCGTGACTCTATGGTGGCGTTCCCCACAAGTAACACCAATCCAGTCACAAACAGAGGTAGCAGTAGACCAGTTGGTTGCCAAGAGGTTATGAGGGTCTTGAGTGATATGAGCTTTCAGGGAAAGAAGAGCATATTGATCAGTGGTGATGTTGGTTGCTCTTACAGGAAAGTTAGTTGTACAATAATGCTGCAGCACCACCACCATAAGAGCAACGATGAAGCGAGTATTGCCCATAGCAAAAGGAATTGAGATTTTGGAAATGAGATTTGAATGGCAACTAGTAAGGAAAATTGATACTTTAGATGCGACATTTCTTATGTGGATTGTCAAATCATTTTTTGGAAGAAAGTCTTTAAGAAGACTTATCTGCATTCCTATTGGAAAAGGAAATGGGGACCTCTAGTGGCTTCACACAGCAACAGAATTGTTTTTTCTTCAAGACTTTAGAAAGAGAATTCTTCTAAGTCAACTGGTAATTACCATCTTTTAAATAGTATAATCAAGCCTAAAGTCCATAATATTCCATGAAAATCTCTTTAAGTATCCCTATTTTGTGTCAATAGAAAAGAGGACTAAGCATAGTAAACAAAGAAACAAATAAATATTAAGAAAACAGAATTTCCAAAGTGGATTAGCATTTCAGTGGCTTCTACAGGTCCATGGAGACGGATTTCTTTTGTGTAGGTTAGACATTACCCTGTGTTATTCTAATTTATAACAAATGAATTTCATATATGAAAGATAATTTTCCATTCTTATGCTAGTTCAGATATCTCCTATACATCTTGTTGAAGCACGTGCATGCATGGAACCTATTGTTCCATTTTTCCACTTAGCCTATTAATGGATCCATGGTCCGTTATGACAAACAATTCATGTTTGTCCATTTCTTCAAGCCGTGTGTTTTTGACTACAAGGGCAAGCATGATCCGTTTTTGAAGATGGGCGCTGAAAATGTAAGATTTTGGTTTGATTGTATAACCAAAATCACTTTGCCCATGCTCTTCCGTTTCTCTTATATATTTCTTCAAAGAATGACGAGTTAAAATGTGAGAGAAGTGCATTGGCATTTTGAGAGATAGAATTGGTGAGAGTCTGTGAGAGAAAAAACAGAACAGAGAGATTGTATCTAGCTGCTGAAAATTATACAATGTGTGGCTCATATTCTCAAACATTTAATGGTGAGTTTAGGTGTATTTGGGGATTCAGCTTGAGTTCTTTGGTAATTCAAACACAATTTATGATCTCTCATTTTATAGTGAAATTTTCTCTGGTGTGTTTCTGTGGAGTAGTTTTGGGCCGAATCACATAAATCTATTATCTTATTGTGTGATTGATTCTTGTTGATTTCATTGCCCAATTATTTTGCAATCTTGTAGTTGGTTGAATTTATCATTTTTAGTGGCGTTTTTTTCACAACACATCTTATTTTATTAATGGTAAGCAAATTGGAATAGGCTATACCTACATGATTGCATTCTTCGACTCAATACTTTCTAGCTAGTCATACTTATATTTTCTGTCAATTATTCAAAATTTGAATTTTCTTTTTGGTTGGTGGGATCATAAAGAACTAGACCAGAAATGTTAGTAATAAAACAGCAAAAAAATAAATAGATACAAAAATTTCACGTGGTTAGAAGTTAAAACTCTTACGTCCACGAACGATGGTGAGAGATTCCACTATAATCAAAATTGGAGTACATATCAAGGGAGATAAAACTCTCTAAGCCCAAATATCTAAATACACCTAAATCTAGGTTACCACAAATTTAATTGGGAAAATACAATAGCTTAGAAGAAAAGATGAATTAACCATCCAAAGGGATATATTTGTTGTACAACTCTGTCTACAGCATTCTATCGGTTGCTTTACTATAGTTTTCTTTTTGTTGCTCTGTTGTAGCTTTCTCTCTATTGTTGAAAGAAGAGAAATATGCACATATATACAGGCAAGGTCAAAGAGATCATTCTTCTATTTAATTTTGTATTTCTTTTCCTACTAGAACCAAAACAATATTCCTTTTTAATTCTTACTTTTCCTATTCCAATTTGTACTCTTGCATGATGACGTAACAATTAAAATAAGAATGAGCATAATTCAAATAGTAAATACTCTTCACCATCTCCACAAATGCCCCATCTGAGCATAATTCAAATACTGTAAGTAATACCAATCAAGTCCAAGCAATGTTTGAACTTGGACACTAGAAGTGGTTTAGTCAACATATATGACTGATTGTATGTTGTCTCAATCTTTTTCACAACCATCTTCTTTTTTGACTTTTGGAATGCTTTCTTTCTTGTTGAATATTCAGTTGCAATCAACTATCCTTTTACCCATTGAAGGTTTTACCAATTTTCAAGTTTGATTCTTCTCAAGAGACTTCATCTCTTCATGTATGGCTACTAAACACTTTGAATAATATGTACAAGCAATGGTTTATGTATATGTAGAAGGTTCACTTGTATCACTGGTTTCTTGTGCAACTGACAAAGCATAGGTAATTGCATCAGTTTTACTAGACAAAACAATATTACAGTACCTCAATGATAGTCTAGTCTCTTTTTTTGGTCTATATTTGGCAATGCTGTAAGGTTCATCCTGAATTTGTTGAGTTTGTTCTTCACCCAAATTCTCACTCTGTTAAAAAATAGGCTGTGTGGAAATGTTCTGCATAGGATCTGAATCAAAACTTTACAACTCCACTTATTATGTGCTATTCTTACACTGATCAAAATCACAAGCAACAACTCATCTTTCTTTGGGTTAAGCATAACATATTCATTAAAAGTAACATCACAACTAATGAGAAATTTAAGTGACTTAAGATTAAGACACCATAATATATATCATTTCACATTATTAGCATAACCAAGAAAAATGCACTTTTTAACTCTAGGCTCTAATTTTCCATCATTAACATGTGCATATGCACGACAACCAAATATTTTTACCATAGAATAATCAGGAGGGTTACTAAACTATACATCATGTGGGGTTTTAAATTCTATAGCTGTAGCAGAAGATTAATTCACCAAGTAACAAGAGGTAAACGTTGTCTCTGCCCAAAACTCCTTAGTCAAACCAGCATTTGAGAGCATACAACGAGCTCACTCCAAAAGAGTTCTGTTCACTCACTCAACAACCCATTCTGTTGTGGTGTACCTCCGACTATATTGTGTCTAACAATACCCTCATATCTGCAGTAGCCATCAAAATCATTTGAACAAAATTCCAAACCATTATCTATCCTTAGTCTTTTAATATGTTTTCCCGTTTGTTTCTCAATCATGGTTTTCCACTGTTTAAAATGCTTGAATGCCTCATCTTTGGTCTTCAACAAATACACCCAAGTTTTTCTTGAGTAGTCATCAATGAAAGTAAGTATATACTTGGAACCACCCTTAGATGGAACACGTGAGGGTCCCCAAAGATCAGAGTGAATATAATCCACATTACCCTTGGTTCTGTGAATCGCTATATTGAAGCTAACTCTCTTCTTTTTGTCAAAAACACAATGCTTATAGGATTCCATTTTACTTGTATTCTGTCCACATAGCAAACCTATTTTGCTCAACAAAGTAAGTCATATTCACCCATATGGCACAATCTCATATGCCACAATTTTGTAACCCCAAAGTCTAACAAAGTAGAAGCAACCACTGAACCAATAAGAGTATTACCCTGCAGAACATACAAATTTGACGATATAATCTTTCTTTCATGACAACCAGAGCACCTCTACTAATTTTTATAACTCCACATTTGGATGAATACTTGTACCCTTTGACATCAAGAGTACTCAGAGAGATAAAATTCTTCTTGAAGACATGAATATGTCTAACTTCTGTCAAGGTCCTTATTACAAAGTCGTGTATTTTGATCTGGACAGTTCCTATACCAATAATTTTTTGAGTTGCATCATCATCCAACAATATAACTCCATCATAAGCCTTATATTATGAAAATCAATACTTATTTTAACAAATATGGTAGGAATAAGCTGAATCCATAATCCAATCAGACATAAAGAACCTATTACGACTGGCAGCTGATGGAAATTTAGACAAAAATTTCATATAGCAACTGACGGAACAACGAATAGATGCAACTATTGATAAAAACTAACTTTGAATTGATAGGGATTTGGATCAATGTAAAAAATAATTACAATGGTGGATTTGGACCGATTTGATTGAATTAAACTTATGACTTATGAAAGATATGGTTAATAATCTAGACCAATAAAAAAGAAAATAAGCTATGGTTGGGCGAGCGACATTAAGACGTCCTCCGAAATTACGGAAGCACTCAGTTGACTCTCAAAACATGATCAATCTACTCAAATACCATGAAGAAACCTAAATAGAGTTTTATTGATAATCGTAGAATAACAACATAGAGATCTTTTGTAGGGTTTATGTAATAAACTTGGTAGCATTATAAAAAAACTAAAACACTTAAGAATCCTAACCTAATCATACCATAATATATCTAGAATATTTTATAATATTCTCTCACAGCTCTTCTTTCAATGTTATAAAGTAGGTCAGTTTTAATTTCCTTAATAAAAAGGATTACTCTTATATAGACTCCTATTATTAAGAAAAACTAACGAGTTTGAACTCGGCTCCTCTTTAGTGTCATCTCAGAAGGAAAAAGCACTGTAAAGGATTTTGGGAAAATAGTGAAAATTCATCACAATGAAGTTATTGACTTCTCACATGTTTTCTAAATGATTTGCAAACAAAAAACAAATTTGATAGACTTGAAGTGACCATTAATTAGCAAATACATCTTTGTTCTTTCTCAAAAGTCGTTATCAAAGGACAGAGCCTTAAGTGCAAATGTGAAGCCAAGCTGGCAAATGGTGACCACACAAAAACTAGGACAAAGATGTGAAGCCAAGCTGCCAAGGACCAACATCCCAGCAATTTCTCACTGTAAAATGCAGTCATCTAAGTCAATGAATTAACTAATCACCCAGTGAAGGCCCTCCAATTTTCCACAATTCTAGTTAAGCCAATTAATATGTTGAAGCCTTAGTGAAAATCTGTATTTATTTAGCACATAAAATTTTGGTCAATCAACTAAATTTGCTTAATATTTGTATATATGTGTTGAATATTAAAGGTGATGCTACTGTGGCCACAACCTAATTAATTAAAATAGACTACTGGCCAGCGGGTCATGAAACAAACTAGTTTCCAAACACAAACAAAAATAATAGAATCATTTTCTGAGCCTGATAAATCAAAGATGACCGACTCAAGTCACAAGTACAACCACACTGATCGAATGCTGATGGGAATAAAAGTAATAACCAAAGGAAATTAGAGAAAACATTACTGTATATAAATATAATTTCAGGCATGATCTAATCTAGGATCCTTCCATACATTGCTGTAAAGAATACTAGGAAGTACTAGAGTTATGCATTAAGTAAAGAAGCCACAGAGACAGCATTGCAAATCTGCTGTCAACAACAGCTGTGTCACTTATGTAACTGCAATCATAATGGCAGTTCAGCATTAAAAACTACACCAAAACACTCATCTGCAAGGAAACGACCACTACGTTAAAATGAAATTACAAACAAAGTATCAAACAGACTAATATATGCGTCAACACGGCAGAATTGACTTAATGAGGGAAGGGCTTATTTGCTTTATAGATGTAGCCCTTACTCAGGTGTGCTTAAGATTTATTTTTTATTTTTTATTCATGAATACGGTCACTTAATGGATGATTCACAATTATGGTCACTTAATGGATTTCTTTAGATTAAGCATTTGAGTATTTTAATCACAGCTTAGCTAGTTGTCTAATAAGGATAACTATGAACTCTAAGAGGCAAGATTACCAGCTGGTTACTTATCAAAAAACAGATTACCAGCTGATTGACAAGAAAATATATGAAACACAATGGATCACGAAGTATGCTAAATAAAATCTCAAAACAAATTAAAAAGATATTCTAAGTACTCTCAATGTGCTTGTAAACAAAGTCCTGCTACGCATATAATAATTTATAGTGAGTTCTGTCACTAAAAGAAAGAAAGAAAGATAATTCTTGCAAGAATCATCACAGATATACTTATGGCAACTAGAAATTCTTAGCTGACTCGGGTCTAAACCATTGGATTTAAACCAGCTAGAAACTCTACTGGTAGTCTTAGGAACTTTACTGGTAATATTAATTTTTGGGTCCCACACCTATATTGATGTTATCAATGAAGCTCCTCATGATTACTAGTGAAGTTTCTAACTGGTCTAAGCCATTGGGTATAGTTTAGACCCGAACCAACCAAAATTTTTTATATTGCGACTCACTGTTGATTGAGACCACCATTTTCCATTTGCACTGGCCATTATGTATTGTCAGGCTTCTTAGTCAAATTATAGTAACCTTCTGTTTCTCAGACTCGTTACTTTGATCATCAGTTATCATCCACTAGATATTAGTATTTTAGATGAGCAATTATTAAAGAATGGTCAATTACCTAGATTATTGAAGTTTTTCAATCTATACAAGGTTTTCATATAGATGCCTTTGGACATGGTTACTCTCATAAATTTTATTTCTCTTGTTTGAACTCATTCTTAGCAAAGTAAAGATGTTCCACTTTAGAGAGGAGAGAGTGGGTTATGTACATGGCTGGTTACCAATGTATATATAACCCACTATTATTTTTTTATTTCTTTTTTATGTGGGATAACTTACATGTGGATATCTTAACAAATCTCCTCCTTACATGTGAATTATATGCCAAACTCCCCCTTGAATAGAACCATCGATCACTCGATCAACAGGAGAAGCCATACCAAACTCAATCATGGGAGAAGCAAACCATGGGATTCCTCATGGGGCAGATAATCGTAAGCACAAAAAACGCTTCTCATCCATAGACTCAACCACGGGGCAGCATCATGGGACTCAGACGATCGTGACCAACTCGAACCAGGCTCTTGTTGGGATTTTACCTCTAAAATCCACTTACTTAAATTTTAGGAAAAAAACACAACCACAACAATTAAATAGACAAAACAAGCAAAGAGTGAGAACACAACAATTTAATGTGATTCGACAACCTATTTGCCTATGTCCATCAACAAACCTCTGTTAGGCATGATGACCCAAGTTTGGGAGAAACTTGGGCTTGAAGAGTCCGCCAAGCAAAGTCCCAATATATGATGTAGGAGACCATATGAACCCAAAAGCTTAAGTTAATGAGTTCTGATTCCACCACTATATATATGACATTCACTTATCTAGGGTTTTTCTTCATGCGGGAATGATTTTCCACATCTCTTTACTCACGTGAATATTCCCAACAATCTTACCCTCACGTGTGAGTCTCTATTGCTCCACTAGGCACACCTGGAAAGTCACCCGTTCTCCTATTAGGGTTAGAGAACAATACACCAACTTTCAACAACGAGCTTCAAAGACTACACCTTTCGAACCACACAGACTTCACCATGCGAGCATCACCCGCTCGCTACACAAGTCAACTTGTTCGCGCTACACGAGTCCCTCGAGCTCCCCTGTTGTTTGACTATATCACCATGAGCATCTTGGACTTAACCGCATGATTTGGTCACGCCCAGCCCAACCATCGACTCTGATACCACTTGTCATGACCCAAGTTTGAGAAACTTGGGCTTGGAGAGTCCATCAAGCAAAGGCCCAATATATGATGTAGGAGACCATATGAACCCAAAAGCTTAAGCTAATGGGTTCTGGTTCCACCACCATATATATGTCATTCACTCATCTAGTTTTTTTCTCCATGTGGGATTGATTTTCCACATCTCTTTACTCACACGTGAATATTCCCAACAACCTCATCGGTTTATTAATATTCAATTACAACTTTAGGAAGAGAAAAATTGCTAAATTCTTACTACCTCACGACCCAAAAACCTCCAGTTGTAAGTGTTCTCTCTACTTGACAACCTGAAACCCCAATATACCCAAAGCTCATATCCTAGCTTTAGTAGTAAACCCCTCTGATTTACAATGTATTATGGGTGTGTCTCAAAACTTCTTTTGGATCCCCTTTATATAGATTAGATTTTCCTAATACTAATAGGAAAAAACAACATAGGATACTACTACTCCTACCGTAACAAGCAATCATCCAATAGAAAACTACTACTATACTCCTCTCAGAATAAGCAACTACAAAATAGGAAATCACTTTTCCCAAACCAATTACAAGTCCTCCTTGTGATGGTTTGAGCCAGAAATTCCAACACTCACTAAGAAACCCCATCAAGAAACCTCATCATCCTTTGGCATTCATGCAACAAATACTAAGAATCAGTGAGTGTTGATATAGCATTAGCTCCAAAATGTGGAATCCATAATTAATGGAAATCTGTAAATTTTTTAGCAAAAGAAATCTGGGGCCATCTAACTTAAGGAAGTGAATTCCCCATTTGATCCATATTGAACAAACAAAAAATTATATATATGCAATTGCGATTCTGATCATCTTCAAAGCATTAGAATATAATTTATTCAACTTCCAATTAAGTTCTGATTCATGGTTTAATACTAAGAATAAGTAGCAAATTCAAAAACATTAGAATTAACAAACTGACACCAGCATTCTCCCTTGCCTCAACATGAGCAAGAGATTTTGGCTAATGATTAATTAAAAATAGAGAACCAGCCAAATGAGTGACAATTACAAGAAACTGTAGAAAGCCTGCATTAGCCTGAATGAAAGTCACTTTTCAAACGATCATTACAAGAGATTTTACAAGACTTTGTACTGAGTCTATTATTACCTAAATTAATCTCTCTCTCTCTCTCTCTCTCTAGCAAATACACAGACAAATTTGGTCATATATGAGCTAATTTCAGGTTTGTTGGCACGAGATTAGCAACTAGAATGAGAAAGATGTTTGACAAAACAAGAATATCAAATGGTATGCGTACATGAATTCAAAGTGAAGCTAAGAAGGTCACGGTGATTTTTATATATATAAGTGAATGAGTGAAATGCAAGCATGATTAGAAAACTGAAGAACTTTCACCTGCAACAACTACTTGACACCAAACACAACAAAATCACTTTCAGTTTTCTGCTTTCCGTCTTCCCGTTGCCGAATCCAACAGCTTAAAAACCGGAAGAAGAAGAAGCGAAAGAAGAAAAATAATTTGGGCATGTGAAAGATTTTGGGCCAAAGTTGAGAGTTTTATGATTTGGTTGATTTGGCGGGCGCGTACATTACATTATGTTGCTACTTGCTACCGTGGGCCTTTTTTATTATTTTATTTTCATTATTTTTTATGAAATACTGTGGGCATTTTTTAATTGGGCGCAATTTTGATGAAAACCATATATTAATTTAAAATAGATTGTCAACATAAGCTGGTTTAATATTAGATAATTGGTAAAAATTGTTGTCTTTCTTTAGAATTTTTTTATATAAAATTTGTGATTTGTGAGCTAAGTATTTTTGGTGTACATGAATTTTACAACTGAAAGATTAATCACTTGTTAACTTGCAGTCTCAAATAAATTCCAGTTTTTAATCGTGATGATCGAATGGTATTGGCATTGTCTTCGTCTGGCAAATTCTCTGTCAAACAGGCGTATCGTGTTCTCTTTGAAAGAAATTGAGGCCTGTCTCTGGTAGTGATATATAGTGCTTCGTTTTCATGGATACAAAGAGACCCTTTGTGAAAGAACGTTTGGGGGCTACAAGTTCCATAGAAAATGAAAAACTTTGTTTGGCGAGCTTGTAGAGATGTTCTTCCAACGAAGGTTCAGCTGTATCGGAGGAAAATTGTGGCTCATGGGGTCTGTGATCGTTCCAAGGAGCATACTGAAAATTCGCTGCATGCTTTGCGGAAATGCAAGTTTGCAGCAAAGGTGTGGCGTGTCAGTCCATGTTGGGCAATGGTCCAACCGTTTTGCCCGAGGTCTTTGAGTGTTTTCATGGCTACCTTGTTGATGTCTAGAACAGATGATGATTTGGCGGTAATAGCAGTGCTTGTGGCATAATATAGAATTAACATAATCTCTTCGTCTTTGAGAAACAAGTACGGAGATCATTTTTGTATTGTAAAAATTTGTGAAGTAAAACTTACGGTACAAATGAACTTTGATTATAAAGTGATCATCATCAAATCTTAAAACTTAAGGAGTTGAAATTTATATGAAAAAACAGTGTATTGCAAACCTTACTTCACAATTTTTATTGTAGAGGAGTTGATCCCCGATGGAGGAGATTACTAATAAGTTAGAGACATAAGTTAATGACATCCAGGTTAAATCATATTATTGGTCACTTTAGTTGAGCTATTTGGTCAAATTTGTGCTTAAAATTTTAATTTGGTTAAATAAGTCCTCAAAGTTCGTTGGTTAAATTGATCCATAAAATTTTAATTTAGTCAAATAAATCTCCAAAATCTATATTTGGTCTAATTAAGTTCCCCGTTAACTCCATCTTAACCCATAGATACTCACTTAGATTGAATTATTTAGTCACTTTACTAAAATAAAGCGAAAATTCTCTCGTTTACATTTTACATGAAGAACAATTTGAACAAATGGAGTTAATGTGATGGACTTAATTGGACTAAATATAAATTTTGAAGATTTATTTGACCAAATTGAAACTTTATCGACTATTTGACCAAGAAAACAAACTCTAGGGATTTATTTAGCCAAATTGAAACTTTAGGGATTAATTTGACACCAAAAAAAAAAAAAAAAAACCCAACTATGATGACAATGGTGACATTTAGCCTCTAGAATGCCTATGATGAAAGAATTCCAAATGGAGCTATTGCAAGGAAACCAAGTAAATGGCTCCCTCCTCCTATCGGATTATTTTTCAAGTTAAACGTTGATGTTGTTGTTGATAAAGTAGTTGGCTTTATGGGATGGGAGTTGTCTTTCGAGATGACAATCGGTTTATATGACGTTGGGTTTACTGATAAAGGTTGTATGCTAGAATCGGTGGTTGCGACGAAAGCCATGATTGTTGATGTAAAAAATATAACGGTTTGAGATTTGACTATTTTGGTTATCAACTGGACTGTAAATGTATATATACCTAATGTAAATAATAGTAGGAAATTCTAGTCTATTGTAAATAGGAAACACTAGTCTTATTAGAACACTATGATGTATCATAGTCCTATTAGGACACTCTCCTGTAAATACCCTATAAATATGAGTCTCTACCACTGCAACATTAAGCTGCCCTAAACCCTAACACACAGCCTTTTTTTTCTAAACCCTAAAAACCATGGAAAACACTGAAATCTTGTCTTCTTCTTCTACCTTCACCGAAATCCATCCTTCAACAGACTTCATCAGTATGACATTATCCTCCACTCACCAACACATTTTCAACCCTCTTCCCCTCTTCCCCTCTCCTATCACACCACCTCACCAACAATAGACTCCATACCTAATGTCTCTCTGCCACCCTCAACAAACACTTGGCCCACATCGTCCTTCACTATCCCCTCCCATGCCGCCACATCACCTACAAGCCTCACCCTACCCAACATGCTTCATCCCGCCTCAACATCTCGCGCCTTCCCTTCGTCTGTCACATACCCCTCTCCCCCAGCCTATGCCTTAAATTCGACTGCCACATACCAGACCCTATCCCTTTCTCCTTCACATCCTAACAACTTATCTGGCCCCACCACGTTCTCAAACCTCTCGGCCCATGCTGAAAACATTATCTCTTTTGCAACCCCTAATTTGTCCCTACACGGTCTTTCTATACTGACAACCCTTGCAGCTTAACCCATTCCTCAATCTACTTACGCTACTACTACTATTAACCCATAGGCTCATCCTACATTTTCCAATCTCCCTCTTTTCTCCGCTCTTAGCATTACACACCTCGACAATATTAATTATATCCTCTGGCACTCCAAATTTCTCCCGTTCCTTATAAGCTACGACCTCCTCGGATATGTTGATGGTACCTTCTCATGTCCCCCGCAATATTATTTCTCCAATACTGGCACCCCCACCATTAACCCCGTTTTTCATACTTGGATCCGCATGGACCAATGTCTTCACTCTTGGATTAATGCCACCCTTACTCCAGACATCCTCCAAGACGTCCATGATCTGCGCACCTCTAGGGATATCTAGCTAGCATTGGATCAACACTACCTTGATCAGTCCAATGCCAATGAGTTTGACATCAGCTTAAAACTCCACAAAAATATCAAAGATGACAAATCTATGGAACATTATCTCTGGGATCTCAAAGCTATTGTTGATGCTCTTGCTACCATCAATTCACCATTCACCACCAAGGACCTCATCTTCTATGCATTAGCAGGTCTATTTATCGAGTATGAAAGCTTCATTACAATGGTTACCAACACCAACATCACCCTTCCTTTTGATAGTTTGTATACCAAGCTACTCCTCTAAGAACAACACCTCAAGTGTCTTCGAGTCACTTCTTAGCTTTCTAACCCTCCTACTGCCTTTGCTACCACCAACATCTCTGGCACTTCATGAGGTCGTGGAAGAGGTTGCTCAAGCTATCGGGGCTGTTGCCGAAGTCGTTGTCGTAATACTGGTCGTGGTGACTCCTCTCAGTATGGTTCAGGTACTAATCAGTCTTCTCACTTTTCTCCTATATTTAATCAATCTGTTTGTGCTTCCTCTTACAGTCGTGAAGGTTTATTGGGATTACATCTTGAAGCCTCATCCACGACGTGTCAAATTTGTCATACCATAGGTCACCTTACCTTAACTTGTCATCATCGATTCAATCATGTTGTTGTCTCTCATGACTTGCCTAAATCATTTGCCACAACATCCCTTGTGAGTCTAATGTCATTTAGTGGTACCCTGATATGGCCACCTCAGTTCACATGACTCCTCAGTCAGGTATACTTACTAATCTTACATCTTATATTGGCAAAACTAAAATTTTTGTTGGTAATGAACAATTGCTTGATATTAATAATGTTGGTTCTACTTTCTTACGCACCTCCACTAAATCACTTCACCTTAATTATGTCTTGCATGTCCTACAATTATCTCACAATTTACTTTCTGTTAAACGTTTATGTTCTGATAACAACTCTTCTACTAACTTTTATGCCTCTCATGTTATTATCAAAGAAAAGAGTATGAGGAAAACTCTTTTCAAATCCTCCAATGATGGTGATCTCTACCTCCTTCCACCCAATTTGGTCACTCTTTCTTCTTTGGACCTTGTCTCTTGTCAAGTCTCTGGTGATGTTTGGCATTGCCGGCTAGGACATTTAGGTCCCCGTGTGTTTTCTCTTTTACAAACTCGCAAGAATATTTCTTTGTCTTCTAAATATTATAGTTTTTGTTTGGATTGTCACTTAGGCAAGTCTAAACATTTATCTTTTGATTCTATTGAGTATTGTACTTCCAAACCTTTAGCTTTAATACATTTTGATTTTGGCAATCCCCTATTTTATCAAATTTGGTTTATCGATATTATGTTATTTTTGTGGATGATTTTTCTTGTTATTCTTGGATTTTTCGTATGCATAAAAAATCTGAAGTCTTTCAACACCTTGGTACCTTTAAAGCTCTTATTGAAAATCAGTTTTCTACATAAATAAAAAAAATTCAAAGTGATGGTAATAAAGAATTTGATCAAACTCCTTTTAAACAATTTTTGGCTCAACATGGTATTGTTTTTCGCATGTCTTGCCCGGACACGCATCAACAAAATGGTGTTGCTTAATGTAAGCAAAGACACATTAGTGAAATGGAACGCACTCTCTTAATTCATTCATGTCTTCCTGAGTCTTTTTGGGTTGATGCTATATATACTGCACTTTATATCATAAATCGCCTCCCTACTCCCGTTTTGCAAAATCAAGCTCCTTATACAAAATTGTTTTTCTAAAATTCTTGATTACTCATTTTTTCGTATCTTCGGGTGTGCATGCTACCCGAATCTAACTTCCAATGCTTCCTACAAGCTCGCACCTCGATCCAAACAATATGTCTTCCTAGGTTATGCTCAAAATTACAAAAGATATAAATGTCTAGATCCCATGACTGGTCGTATCTATACCAGTAGTCATGTTATTTTCCATGAACTATTTTTTCGATATCCTACTCTCGCAGCACCTGTCCCATCCCCTACAGCTACTCACTCTCCGATTACACCACTTGTACTTACTATTACTGAACCCCTACATTAACATTCTCCCTCACCATCTATGTCTCAAATCACTCTTGTTCCTCATCTCCCTGTTCTTAGTCTTCCTTCTCCACCACCAGTTCCTATTGCCTCGTTGCATACTACTTCGAACTCTACCTCTGTGCCATAAATTTCCTTTCCAGTAACTCAACCGACCTAACCAATGTCTCCTCCCTTACAGTCTCTTTTATCTACCTCCTCAGCACCAGCCTCAGCTTTTTCCAATCCCATTGTCCTTCCTTCTCCTGAACCAAATGCTCATTCTACCTCTACTTTTCATCCACCATCTCTCCCTACCCCTTGTCACCCTATGATCACTCATTCTGAAACTGGTATTCGTAAACCTAAAAAATTCCTCTATCTTTCCACTATTACCTAGCAAACTAAACCAACTTGTTTTTCTCAGAAAAATAAAGATCCCAAGTGGCGGTTCGCTATATTTGACGAATTTAATGCTTTATTAACTAACTACACTTGGGATCTGATTCCATGTGATCCAATGAAAAAAATCAGTTGGGTGTAAAGGATTAAATATCGGGCTGATGGGTTTGTGGAGCGCTACAACGCGAGGTTGGTTGCTCAGGGATTCCACTAACAACAAGGTATTAACTATCATGAAAATTTCAGTTATGTTGTTAAACCTACTACTATACTTACTGTTTTATCCTTGGTTATTTCTCATTCATGGGTGACTAGACAAGTCGATGTTAAAAATATATTTTTTCATGGTTATCTTAATGAAGTGGTGTACATGAAACAACCTCCTGGTTTTGTTGATAACCTTCATCCCACTCATATCTGTAAATTACGCAAAGCTATCTATGGTCTGAAACAAGCTCATTAGGCTTGGTTTCACCGCTTCAGTTCTTTTCTTCTTTCTCTTGGTTTTTCTTGCAGTTGGGCAGATACTTCAACGTTTGTTCTTATGTCATCTCATGGTCTTCTTATCTTACTACTGCATGTTGATGATATTATTCTCACAAGTAATAATTATAGTCTTCTTTTTCGGTTTATTCATACTTTATCTCACCAATTTGCTATAAATGATCTTTATGATCTTCATTATTTTCTTGGAATTGAAGTTGTTCGTCGTCCCACTGGTTTGCTTCTCTCCCAGACTAAATACACCAAAGATATTTTACTTAAATTTTCTATGTCTTGGCCAAACCAATTAAAACTCATTTACCTTTCCAGACCGCACCTTCATAACACGAGGGTGAACTACTAGCAGATCCCTATGAATTTAGGAGTATGGTTGGAGGTCTTCAGTACTTAATCATGATCTGACATGATATTGCATATATTGTTAATCTAGCTAGTTAGTTTTTGCATGATCCCCGCATGGCTCATTTCCAGCTAGTTAAACGCATTTTTCACTATTTATGTGACATTACTAATCATGGGTTACTTCTTGCTTCTGCCAATGATTTTTCTCTTTCACGGCTGCCCTGATAGTCGTTGGTCCACCACAGGTTATGTTGTCTTCCTTGGACCCAATCTTATTTTTTGGAAAGCAAAGAAACAACCCACTGTGTCTCATTCCAGCACTGAATCTGAATATCGCTCACTTGCCTATGCTATAGTTGAGATCTACTGGATCTGCCAACTTCTCTATTACTTACATGTGTTCTTAACTTGTCCAGTTCTAGTGTATTGTGATAATATTGGTGCCATTTATCTTGTTGCTAATCCAGTGTTTCATGCTCGTACCAAGCATATTGAGATTGATTTTCACTTTTTTTTGCGAAAAAGTAGTGCAAGGCGATATTCAGATCCGGTATATTCCTACTGATGCACAACTTGCAGATATTTTCACCCAAGGATTGTCATCACCTCGGCTCTTTCAACATAAAAACAATCTCTTTGTAGTTTCACCCCATTCGAATTGAGGGGCGTATAAATGTATATATACCTAATGTAAATAATATTAGGAAATTATAGTCTAGTATAAATAGAAATCTTTAGTCCTATTAGAACACTCTGATATATTCTAGTCCTATTAGGACACTCTTCTGTAAATACCTTATAAATATAAGTCTCTATGACTGCAACATTAAGCAGTCAGTAAACATAAACCTGATTACTCTTTTAAGTTTCTTTAGGGATGAATGAATGGGACGCCTGACCTCGTTTCTGTATTCACGTCAGTTTGGCATACAAACCTCTGTAAAAATCTCTCAAAGTTTTGTATTCTGGGAGGACCTTCCAATGGTAAATTCAGTAAACGTACCAATGTGACATAAAAGGAAGGGTTTTAAAAAGATACCGAAGTGAATGAACTTGTCTTGTTCTTGCTCCTGTTTTCCTTATATAGGCTAAAAAGAAGAGTGGGATCTTTTAAAGATCTGGAGTAACGTCAACATAAATTGTCCTCGTTAAGTAGGTCTACAGACCATCCTCTGTCTGTGTAGACTTACAACAATCACTTTTTTTTTATCGGTAAATTAAATTTGTATTGATCAAAAACATTTACAAAAATTCTCTAGGCATACCCAGGGGATATACAAAAAAAGCATAAGCAAAACAAAAAGGCTTATAAGAAAAACCTAATATCTAGAAATGAGGCATACACACTTCTATACACCTGAGTTTTTATTTCCTAGCTAGGCAGTTTGAATGAACAGAGGTTTCTTCAAATTGCTTAGCATTTTTGGCCATCCAGATGCTATGTACTGTGATTACTAGTGCTGCTCTTTTGGCTCTTGCTTGAGGACATGTTCCTTTAGCTTCTTTAAGAAGTCATTTAATTGCACAGGGTAGGTAGTCATTCCTCTTCTGTATCCTAACCACTGTCTGATAAAGTCCTATGTATCCTTACTGATCCGGCAGGAAAAGAATAGTTGGTGTATAGACTCTTCTGTTTCTCTGCATAAAGGACATATCTTATCCTCCCCATCAAGCTGAAGTCTGTCTTTTGTGAGCAGCTTGCCTTTAATGGCCAACCAAAGAATGAATGAGTGCTTGGGTGCCCATCTGACCATTTTGCCTTTCAACCTAATAGAGTTGTACACCTTCCTTATACTGATCTCATTCTGATCTGACCACTCTTACAACTTTCTTTGGACCTGCTGGACCGAGGCAGCCTGCGTTACCAACTCATTCCTGATTTCTAGAATCTTTTTCCATAGAGGGGATTCCTCATGCTTAGGACCGACCTCCCAAATTGATCTGCCTTGTAAGAAATAGTGATGCACCCATTTCACCCATAGAGAATCCTTTTTAGAGTGAATGTTCCAAAGAACTCTAGTCAACAGGGCTTTATTCCAGGATTTCAGGTCAATCAGACCAAGCTCCCCTTCTGATTTGGGTTTACACAGATCATTCCAGGCTACTAGAGCTTTTCTAGGACCAGACTGCCTGCCATTCCATAAAAAGGATCTGCACATCCTGATGATTTTTTTCACTATGTTTATTGGGATTGGGAAAATAGCTAACCAGAAGCATTCAACCCCTTGCAACACTGATTTCATTAGCTCTGTCCTACCATCATAGAAAAGTGAAGTCCCAGCCCAAGCATTAACATAAGTAGAGAGTTTGTCCAAAAGTGGGAAGTAGTGTGTTGCATTCAGTCTAGAAGAAGCAAGGGGAACCTCCATGTATCTAAAGGGGAGGCTGCCCTCCTCTATGCCTGTGCTTCTTCTGATTTCAACCAGCTCAGAAGGAGGAATACCAGCATGAAAAATATTGGATTTAGGCAGACTAGCATGCAACCCTGAACATTCACTGAATACTCGAATGCAGTTCATAATCTGACCAACAGACCAAGCTTCCCCCTAGCAAATAGGATCAAGTTATCAGCAAAAACTAGGTGGGTGATTTTAAGCTTGTCACATTTAGAATGAAACTTGAACCCCTCATCTTCAGAAAGTTTAGCAAGGAGTCTAGAAAGGTACTCAAGAATGATCACAAATAGGTAGGGGGACAGGGGATCCCCTTGTCTAAAACCCTTTTTACCCACAAAGAAGCCATATAAGCTACCATTGATGGACAAAGAGAAGGCAGTAGAGGTAATATATTCCATAACCCAAGTTCGAAACTTGTTTGGAAATCTAAGACTGGACAACATACTGTTTAGGAAGTCCCAGTTCACTGTATCATAGGCTTTCCTGATGTTTATTTTGATCATGCATATCGGAGAAATCCTCTTCCTACTATACTTTCTGAGAAACTCCTGAACCAGATAGATATTCTTTGCCATGCTTCTGGATTTGATTAAGGAAGCCTGTGTAGGGTTCACAATGCAACCCAAGATAGGGGAAAGTCTAGAGGCCAAGATCTTAGAAATGATCTTGCAAACTATATTGCAGCAAACTATAGGCCTATAGTGTTCCACTTTAGAGGCATGCTTGGACTTTGGGATTAAGGCCAGGGATGTATGGTTAACCTGTTTCAAGAGCTTCCCATTCATGAAAAATTCCTGTACTGCCTCAATCACTTCATATTTGATGTCCCCCCAAGCCTTTTTGAAGAATCCAGAGGTGTAACCATCAGGGCCTGGAGATTTATCTTCCCCAATGCTCCAAAGAGCATCTTTGATTTCCTCTTCTGTAACCTCTTTAACCAGGAACTCAGCTTGGGTCTCAGTAACCTTTGGGCCTTCTTCAATGACATCCAAATCTATAGGACTACATTGGCTAGATGAGCTAAGCAGGTCTTTATAGAACTTTAAAAATTCATGAACCACTTCAGACTCAAAGGTAGTCAGAGATCCACTGGAAGCTTCCACCGCAGCTATGTGATTCCTACTTGTTTTCCTTCTCATTAAAGCATGAAAGAATTTAGACCCTCTATCACTGTTCATTAGGTATTTGCATTTGGCCTGTTGGGATAGGAAACTTCTCTCAGCTTCAGCAAGCTTGAAAGTTATTAGTTTCTACTCAGCCATTCTAGTTTGAAGGTCAGAGTCCAGAGGGTTCTCATGAAGATCATCGTTCATTCTATTCAGGATTTGAAATGTTTCTAAAGCCCTAGCAGAAATATGACTAAAATGTCTCTCATTAAGCTTTTTGAGATGGCATTTTAGGAATTTTAGATTTCTGCACAGCTTGAACATCTTGGTCCCTCTAATGGACCTACTCCAATTGGTTCTTACTAACTCAATGAACTTTTCATGCTCTGACCACATATTGAAGAATTTGAAGGACCTTTTACCCCCTCTACCTTCATCCAGCAGATTGACTATGCATGGAGAGTGATCAGAAAGGCACCCTGCAGGAGGAAAACTAGCTTGAGTTTTATATCCCTTCTGGTACCAAACACTGTTTACCATCACCCTATCCAGCTTACTCCAAATGTGATTGTTAGTCCAAGTGAAAAAAACACCCAGTGGAATTCGCGTCTGTCAAACCTGTTTCCCCACAGCACATAGTAGGGTCCCTTAACTCATAATCTGAAACTGGGTTACCATTAGCCTTCTCATCTGCAGCAAACACATTATTGAAGTCCCCCAACACCAGCCAAGGAACCTCATTCTCATAGCCAAAATTACACCGATTTTCCCATAAGGGTCTTCTAGATACAATTGAGTTAAATCCATATACAAAACTCAATAAAAACTTACAGGATGAAATTAAGCAAGTTACATTACAATGAATAACTTGAGGGCTAGTGTCAAAAACAAAAAAACTAACCTTGGAAGGATCCCATAGCACCACAATTCTGCTTGCAGCATGGTTATGGAAGTTATTGATTTGCCTCCAAACTCTAAATTTATTGTCCATGATTCTGTTCAGCTTAGTCCTATCCAACTTTGTCTCCAAAATGCCGATTATGTCAATCCTATTCTTCCTCATGAGGTGTAAAACCCCATTGTGTTTCAGGGGTTTGTGAAAACCCTTAATATTCTAGCTAGCTACTATCATTGGTGGTGCAGGGAGGCTTCCCCCCCTTTCCCATCTTTCTGAGTTGTCAACACAACTGACTTACCTTTCTTCTTTTTAGTATTTGCCCGAGTTTTCTCCAAAACAGAGATTTCCTTTTCAGTCCCACTTGAAGAGAGAGGGGCATTAGCTTATTTGGGATCACCTACTGTTCTAGTGGGATCAAGAGCTTTCTCTTGCTGAGCATGGGAGCTATCCACTCTGACTTCTTTGTTTTTAGATGTCCTTACTAGGGAAGGGTCCTTAGATTGGGCAGAGGCCTTAGTAAGTTGTAGTTGATTCTCTGAAGTTATAGGGCCTGTACTAGGCCCCTTCCCTACTGCTTCAATTAGAGAAGTTAACACACCTATTGAGGTCCTGCTGGTGTCCTTGAGACCATCTAAGACAAGAGCTACACCCTCTTTTTCATTGAGCTTCTTCCCTTGATTTAGCCTACAGAATGAGAGATCATGCCCTATCACTTTACAACTGGAACAGAACCTAGGGAGGTTTTCATATGATACTTTTTGTTCATAAGTATGCCCTCCTGGTAGACTAACTGTGACAAAATGTTTAATTTTCTTTGCAACATCCATCTCCACCAAAAGCCTGGCATAGGAGATTCTATCTTTGCTGTAAGTGAGCTTATCAGCATAGAGAGGCTTTCCTAGTTGGGTTCCAATCTTACTAAGGAAATTGGCTGTCCATAGTTCAAGTGGGAGACCCCTCAACTGAATCCAAACTGGAAGAATACTAATCTCTTCATTATCAAACTGAAAAAACTTGGGCATAGTTTTTAGGAGTAATGATCTTCCATAGACAATATAAGGACCTTCTTGTAATACTTTTATCATTGACTCAGCCTTATCAAATTTGAAAACAATCCAACCACTATCATGGAATTGAGTTAGGACATTTACCTTCCAGGTATCTGTAATGTTCTTCAATGCAGCTTTCCCTGGGAACCTTCCAGCAAAATACCCCACTAGACAATGAGAGAAATCCTCAAAGACCTCTGCAATGTCTTCTTCAGAGACACACACCACATCTCCCTCACTTTCAATGGCAGAGAGCTGCATGCCATTACATGGCTTCCTGTTGTCTGCAAATAGGCTCACCCAAGGGGCTTTTAAACCACCTCCCTCCTTAGTGTTGGCACTGTTTACGCCTGTGCCCTCCATACCAGGTTGCATCCGAGGTCTAGGGGGGATTACATTCCTTTTGCTGATGACTCTAGCACCTTCTTTAATATGAGCACTTCCCAAACCTTCCTTAGCAAGGTGCCCCTTAGAGTTTGGGCCTATCTTTCTTCCTATTTCTTTACTAGTACCCGCAGAGTCTCTGTGACCAGTAGAAGAAGGACAGGAGCTCTCCTCTTCACTGGTCGATTGCTCACCATCTGACTCTATCTCTTCTACACTCCCATTAGAGGAGCTTGAAGAACCATTCCTAGAAGGGAGGGGGTAGAAGCCTTCTGCTGGGCCTCCTCATCACTTTCATCTTTTTTAACACTGTTCACTTCTGAGACTTTTTGTGAACAATCCTTTCTGCCCGATCCATAGCCTTCAATTTCCATTCTTAGAGACATGGAATCCTCCTCACCCAAGGTTCAGGAGATGCTTTCTGACTCTCTACTAGCCTCTTTGGAGTCCAGCTGACTTCCTTCTCCAGAATCCTTCTTGCACGATTCTGATACTGTAGCTTTCTTGGATTTGAAATGATTTTGCACAAACTCAAGATCCTTCCTCTCTTGAACTGAAAGGGGAACCTTCTTACTAGATTTTTTCTTACCCATACTAGGAGAAACAGTGGAAATTACGCAGAGAAAAGGAGGAGGGAGAGGGGAGAAGAGCCGGAACCATGGACAAGTTACTGTATCTAGCCGAGAGCTTCTCTCTCTTACTTGCCCGTGACTCAGTTTGTGACTGAGAGCTCTTTCTTGACTTACAGCCATCACTTATTACTATAGAAACCTGCCTTGGACAGTTACAGCCCATAAGTTACACCGTTGAGAAAACATTGGAAATTGCTCTGGAAAGTGGGTTTACTTATATAATTGTGGAGTCTGAGTCGAATTTATCATATCGGTAGAGAAGGAAGTAAGGTGGCTCACACATTACCAAAACATGGTTTATCTTGTTTGTCGCTTTGTTCATGGTTTATCTTTTGTTGAATGCTTTAATTGTTGATTAATAAAGTTTTCTTATTTCCTTTAAGAAAAACTTATAGCCTCAAATATAGTAAATGAATCCTATGATTATTTATGTTCATTTTTAAGATCAAAGTTCTAATCTCCGACTATAAAATTGATAAATAAAGTCTTACAACAAACTTAATTTTACATCCAACAAGTTAGAAATCAAAAAATAAATATCTTTCTTGTATGAAAATTAGCAAAATTCAGAATCCATATACAACTGTTTAATTGCTAGAAGTTTATTTTTAATAGAATAATTTAAAAATATTTTTTGTACGTAGAATAATTTCAAAATATTGATCGTTTAAAATACATGTAATCATATGGAAATCAATGTTTTATTTGTTGGTAAATTCGCTTCTTTTCTAAATCAATTGGTTCTACGCAAACATTTTATCCGTCTAATGAGGTATAGATTAGTGTTTTCAAAAATGTT
Source organism: Bretschneidera sinensis (assembly GCA_023935145.1). Lineage (NCBI taxonomy): Eukaryota > Viridiplantae > Streptophyta > Magnoliopsida > Brassicales > Akaniaceae > Bretschneidera > Bretschneidera sinensis. The sequence continues at coordinate 18,394,571 of CM043700.1, read as the reverse complement.
TTCCGAGCTTGCTCAGAGATGGGGTGTAGGCAAAACGTTCTGAAGCCCAATTTTTTAGATGTTTCTTTCATTGTGCGTATGCTTTTTCTAGGGCTTACATCCCGTTGAAATTTTTATGAAAACCTTAAAAATAAGAAGAAAAAAAGAATCTATTCCAAGACTTGAACCAATGCAAAATGAGTAGGAATAAAAAACTTAACTATTAAGCCTGTTGTTTTTGTTATAATATCATTGTGCTTCATAAATATTTATTACATGTTATCTGGTTTAATAATAACTACAGCCTATTTAATTAATCACTTACAAGTTACAACAATAAATATATATATATATATATATATATATATATATATATAATGTATATATAAATATATATTAATATTTATAAAATTATGATTTTAATTTATATGCTCTAGAGTTAATAAAAGTATTAAAATTTGTTGAAAATTAATTAATTAATTAATTAATTATAATAATTATTATTATTTTATATCATTTATATTATTTTATTTAGTTACATTTTATGATTTTATTAAAATTTTGAAACGTTTCAATATTTCAAAAAACTTACGCCTCAACCTCTCAGATCTTATATCTTGAATCGTCGGAACAAAATGTCTCGCCCAACACTTTCGTCTTTAAAAACACCGGTATAAATCACTTAATTACTTAAGACGATCTACATATTTTTTGATAGATTATTAGAACATAACTTCCAAAATTAGTTATGTTTTTTTTATTATTATAACTATACATTTTAAATTTATGATCAATAATTATATTCATTTTATTATTATAACTTTTCAACGATCATATTTCTCATGGATCACTCTCTTGACTTCTCTCTCTTTTAGTTTAATAACCAACGCATAAAAAATTATGTTTCAACTCCTAACCTATTTGAACGCAGGTGATTATGTAAAATCAAACGACTAGTGTATTCGAATCATAAGAGCTAGTAAGTACGCCTATAGAAAGATCAAAAGTGATTAGAGTTGTAACTATGTCTACTTGTAAAAAGCTAATAGACCCGTTTTAATTAGATACAAAACTCTAAGTTGGGAATATAATTTACTTCATATAATTGAACGTATAAATGCACTGCATATATGAATGTTTTATATGAAGAGTCTTACCTAAACCTGTCCATGAGATTTACTTTGACAAAAACTATTTTTCATATTAGAGAGAAGTCCCCATATCTAGTCAAGAATCTTTCCTTATATGTATAGTTTTCTTGCTTGGTGAGGAGCTTGTAGGCAAGGTTTGGTGGTTAAAAGATGTTGCTTCCCCAACCGAAACCTTCCTTCAATTTCCCGCAAAATTTAAAATCTTTTTCCTCAAACCAAACAAAGTATATACGCACAGGTTGCTTCTCATTTCTTTCTTTGCAAAAAAACGATGACACCAACACTCCAACCTCCATACTCGACCAACCACCTCACTCAACCTCTCTTCACCATTACAAAAATGCCACCACTACCTTCTTACAGAGACCCACAAACCCTAGCTTTGCTTAGGGTCTTCCATATAAAAATACAACAGAGGAAACACCTACTGAGAAGCAAAGGGAGACCCCCCAGTTAGTGCTTTAGCAATTGGGGTTTCAAAGAAACGAAAAAAAAAAAAAAAAAAAATTTAGTGAAAACAAAGATGATGCAATCTGGGGTTCCTATATGCAACACCTGCGGTGAGCAAATTGGGTTCAATGCCAATGGTGAGGTGTTTGTGGGTTGCCATGAGTGTAACTTCCCCATTTGCAAGACTTGTTTTGAGTATGAGATCAAGGAGGGCCGCAAAGTCTGCTTGCGCTGTGGCATTCCCTATGATGGTATTTTTCTCAATCTCTTGAATTTTCCTAATTTGAGTTACTGGTTTACTTGTGAAATAATTTAAATATCATTGCTGTACTTGCTTAATTAGTTTATTCTTCTTAATCATGTTCATAGTACTGATTACTGATTGAAACCCGCAATTTTCAATTACTGGGTATTTATAGACAAAATTAAGAGTGAATTGGGAGAATCCTAAATATTGAACTAAGTACTTGTTTGTAAGTAGAATATTCAAGACAACATTGTAACAAATTCTAATATTTTTGATTAACTTCTTAGAACTTTCTGGGATTGGAATTATACATTTTGATCTCTTATGATTAAATCTCTTGTTTTTTTTTCAACAGTAGTATTCATAGATGATCTGCATAGTTACATGATGCCTGTTTTATTCCTGTAAATAATGTGACAAAATGAGGAAAATGCTTAAAATGACCTTTTATTTTCCATACTTTTTATTCAGCTTTGTTTTTGTTTAATAATTTTTTCGCCATTACAAATAGGATTTTTCTTGTTAATATCTTAGCTCTCTTGAGCCACTATCCCAAACTGATTGCATGGATGTGAACTCTTCAGAGAACTTGTTGGATGATGTTGAAACAAAGGCATCTGGCAACCGATCCACAATGGCAGCTCACCTCAGCAATTCTCAGGTAAAATTAAATTTCTTCAATTCTCTGACACGTGTAAATCTAAGTTGAAGTGAATACTACTGATTTCTAAGGCTTTCAGGAAGTTTAATGAAAACTCAACTTCTTACTAGTAGTGTCTGCTTGGTATTGACTTAACAAATAACTTGTTTCTGTGAAAAGCTTTAAAAAAATATTATTAATGACAGCTTCTATTATTGATCTTCATTTGTTCAGGATGCTGGAATTCATGCTAGACATATCAGTAGTGTGTCTACAGTGGATAGTGGTGAGTTGCTTTATTTTATATTGCATCATATTAGTAGTTCTGTTTCAAATTTGTAAAAACTATTATTGACTGTTTAATCTGGCATTTTCATGAAGAATTAAATGATGAATCTGGGAATCCAATCTGGAAGAACAGGGTGGAGAGTTGGAAAGACAAGAAGAGCAAGAAAAAAAAGGCCGAAACTAAGGTTGAAAAAGAGGCTCAAATTCCACCCGAGCAGCAGATGGATGAGAAGCTGTAAGTATAAGGAAGTTTAAGTGATTATCAACTAATGAATGAAAATGATCTATAAAAGATAAGAATGGTTTGGAACATAAACAAAAGGATTATTCTAAGGTCCTGAGAAGTTAACATCCTACTTCTATGGTAGTGTCCTTTAATGGAATTATTTGTTTTATGCGGTGACAAATTTCTTAGCTGTTTTGAATTAACTATCATTTTAATTTTGAAGAAGGCCTTGAACTGATTTTCTGCATTTGTAAATTTTACATGCTTTTGAACGTATTCAATTGATGTCTAAATTTGACTTGCTTTGGCTTTAATGAAACTAACATAATTCATGAAATGTAATATTTGCTTTTGCAGGTCTTCCGAGGCTGCACAGCCACTTTCAAATGTTGTTCCACTCCCATCCACCAAAATCACGCCATACAGAATTGTGATAATTATGCGATTGATCATTCTGTGCCTTTTCTTCCATTATCGAGTATCAAATCCCGTCGATAGTGCTTATGGTCTGTGGCTAACCTCTGTTATATGTGAGATCTGGTTTGCTGTTTCATGGGTGTTGGATCAGTTCCCTAAATGGTCCCCAATTAATAGGGAAACATTCATTGACAGGCTATCTGCAAGGTACAAATCTCCCAACACAACTCTTTTAAAGCCATTTGTCTTACAAAAGAACTTTCATAATGAATTAAGTTGATGCACAGTTTTAATATTTTTAGTATGATCCTCCAAATTCACCTTTTATTTTTCAACTAAACAGTTTAACATTAATCCAGAGAATGAAGTAAAAATTTCTTAAATTGATCTCCTAGATCCAAACGCAATTCCCTCTCACTACTTAGCTTCCCTATCAATGTTTACATTTTATCTGTGGTTTTCTTGTCAAGTTTAGGCCGAGGCCAAGTAAGCTGTTTTTAATGCAATGGTAAAGAGATCATGTATATTTCATATAGTACTGTATCAGCCTCAATTCAGTTAGCTGAACCTTTTTCACAAAAATGTGAGAACTGATATTGAATGTGTATATAAGATGATTACACTCATTGGCATTCTAGGTATGAAAGAGAGGGTGAACCCTCTGAGCTTGGTGGTGTGGACTTTTTTGTGAGTACGGTTGATCCTCTGAAAGAACCACCATTGATCACCGCAAACACTGTGCTTTCCATCCTTGCTCTGGACTACCCTGTGGATAAGGTCTCTTGCTATGTATCCGATGATGGTGCTGCGATGCTTTCATTTGAATCTCTTGTTGAGACAGCTGATTTTGCTAGGAAATGGGTGCCATTCTGCAAAAAGTTCTCCATTGAACCACGGGCACCTGAGTTTTACTTCTCACAGAAGATTGATTACTTGAAGGATAAAGTGCAACCTTCTTTTGTTAAAGAACGTAGAGCAATGAAAGTAAGCAACTGAAGCTTCCTGTACCTACAATTTTTTAATTGAATAAGTGATGCTAATATCAGCCATATGATGACCTCCTTTCTATTTGATTACAGAGAGATTATGAAGAGTTCAAAATTCGAATCAATGCTTTAGTAGCCAAGGCTCAGAAAACACCTGAGGAAGGATGGTGTATGCAGGATGGAACACCTTGGCCGGGAAATAACACTCGTGATCACCCTGGCATGATTCAGGTTAAACCATCAATGCTATTATTATAGTTTAGTTTTAACAGAAATTTTTTACCTCTTGCTGCAAATGATGCTAATTAATTTTTGGAAGGGATAAATTTTTTATGGCAACAAATATGTCCTGTTTCTTTAATGAGATCCTATTAACCACTTCAGGTTCTACACTAATTTCATCTAAGATTCACTAAATTTGACTGGAGTTACATCAAGAAATTATAATGTGTACTTAAAACATTTAACTAATTCAGGGAACAGAGTTCATGAATTTCTTATAACTTGAGAAAGCATTCAGTACTCTGTCAATAAGAGGGTTGGGATGGGGGCACGAGAGGAAGTATCTACCATTCAAAACATTACTTGCTTTTCTAATGTATAATTTGTATAGTTGAGGCTCATGACTATTGGCTAATGGTTTGGTGGGTATTTTCCAGAAATTATGAAATATAGTTTCAGAATTCTTAGAGATTCGTATCTGTAGATATTATTGTGCAGTTAAGAGTTAAGATCTCAGTGTCCTAAGAAAAAGTTTGTACAGTAACTTATGTTTTCCTTCTCTGAGTGGACATCTTTTCTTCTTTCATATCATTATAGTAAGTATACATCAGCTCTGATTCATATGGATCAATGAGCATGTAGAAATTTTCGTCATCAAGAATTTTGCACTTTATAACATAAGACCCCTCTAACTCATTTCCAGGTTTTCCTTGGACATAGTGGTGCCCGTGATCTTGAGGGAAATGAACTTCCGCGACTGGTTTATGTTTCCAGAGAAAAGAGACCTGGCTACCAACATCACAAAAAAGCCGGTGCTGAAAATGCTTTGGTATGTATACATAGTTTTTCATTAGTGTAGTTCATATGGGCACTTCAATGTTCTACTTGAACTTACGAAGACTTGTTTGCTACAGGTAAGGGTGTCTGCAATTCTTACAAATGCTCCCTTCATTCTTAATCTTGATTGTGACCACTATGTTAACAATAGCAAGGCTGTACGGGAGGCAATGTGCTTCCTGATGGACCCACAAGTTGGTCGGGATGTATGCTATGTGCAGTTCCCTCAGAGGTTTGATGGAATAGATAGAAGTGATCGGTATGCCAACCGCAATACAGTTTTCTTTGATGTAAGAAGCTCTCCCCAGTAAATTAATAATTACGAAATTTTTACCAAGTGTGAATATATCTTGACTGCAAAATTCATCTCAGAATATGTGCTCTTTGATACCTGACTAACATATTTATCCCTCTTCACAAATTAATATATATACTTTTGCTGATAAAATAGTAAAACCGTGAAATGTTATGCAATGATATAGAAGCTGCTAAAACCCCATTACAGCGGTAAATTTTTGTTTGCCCATAAGCAGCTAAAGAGTGAACCTTTTTTGGGTTTTTACAATTCTTTGAATTCTAATTTCAGGTTAACATGAAAGGGCTTGACGGCATTCAAGGACCAGTATATGTGGGGACAGGATGTGTATTCAATAGGCAAGCACTTTATGGCTATGGACCTTCTTCTATGCCAAGCTTACCCAAGTCCTCCTCATCCTGCTCATGGTGTGGATGCTGCTCTTGTTGTTGCCCCACCAAGAAGCCCACTAAAGATCTCTCAGAGGCTTACCGAGATGCAAAACGGGAAGAACTTGATGCTGCCATCTTCAACCTTAGGGAGATCGACAGTAAGTTGATTTTTCCACGGCAACTGGATGCTGGTGATTATCCAACAATGCTCAATGATTAATGTATGCTTTGTTTTTTTATGCAGGTTATGATGAGCATGAGAGATCAATGCTCATATCCCAAATGAGCTTTGAGAAAACCTTTGGCTTTTCTTCTGTCTTCATTGAGTCTACCCTGATGGAGAATGGAGGAGTACCTGATTCTGCAAACCCATCAATGCTTATCAAAGAAGCAATTCATGTCATTAGCTGTGGCTATGAAGAGAAGACTGGATGGGGAAAAGAGGTGGATATATGTTCTTGCTCTCATGTTACATTTGTTTAACTGCATTTCTTTTATCCTATACAGGAGACTTACATATAGTAGACAGATTCAATCCTATTTCACCCACTTATCAGATAACTTAAAAAACTTTTTATTCTATGTTTTCAGATTGGCTGGATATATGGGTCGATCACTGAGGATATCTTAACAGGTTTCAAGATGCACTGCCGGGGATGGAGGTCAATTTACTGTATGCCTTTAAGGCCTGCATTCAAAGGTTCTGCACCCATCAATCTTTCTGATCGGCTCCACCAGGTTCTTCGGTGGGCTCTTGGGTCTGTGGAAATTTTCCTTAGCAGACACTGTCCTCTTTGGTATGGTTTCGGAGGAGGCCGCCTCAAATGGCTTCAGAGACTGGCGTATATAAACACCATTGTTTATCCATTCACTTCCCTGCCTCTCGTTGCTTATTGCTCTCTGCCTGCCATTTGCCTTCTTACTGGAAAATTTATCATACCAACGGTAATTTTTTTTACATTCCCTTTTTTCAGCTCACATGAAAAAGACTCAAGTTGAATGCAAATCAGAACTTCAAAAAACTTGAAAAATCTGCTAAGTTGTTCTTTCAAATTTATATGAAAAATCATTTGCTTCAAGAACTTACTTTGCATCATAACTTTTGGTCCAGCTCTCAAACTTGGCGAGTATCCTCTTTCTTGGCCTCTTCATCTCCATTATAGTCACCAGTGTTCTTGAGCTGCGATGGAGTGGTGTCCGCATCGAAGACTTGTGGCGTAATGAGCAGTTCTGGGTGATTGGAGGTGTTTCAGCCCATCTGTTTGCTGTTTTCCAAGGAATCCTCAAAATGTTGGCTGGCCTCGACACCAACTTCACTGTGACCTCAAAATCAGCAGATGATGCAGAGTTTGGTGAGCTCTACATTATCAAGTGGACAACACTTTTGATTCCCCCAACAACCCTTCTCATTGTCAACATGGTTGGTGTTGTTGCCGGATTCTCTGATGCATTAAACAAAGGATATGAAGCATGGGGACCTCTCTTTGGCAAGGTGTTCTTTGCCTTCTGGGTGATTCTTCATCTCTATCCTTTCCTCAAGGGTCTCATGGGTCGCCAAAATCGGACACCAACTATTGTTGTTTTATGGTCAGTGCTGTTGGCCTCTGTCTTCTCTCTTGTTTGGGTCAAAATTAATCCGTTTGTTAACAAAGTCAATAGCACAGCCATAGCCCAAAGCTGCATTTCAATCGACTGCTAAGTTACTACGAAGAAGCTTGCCAGATTTTTGGGATTCAAGATCATTAATGGGATTTTATGACTGCACTCCCTCTAATGGTTAGTTGTCTTTTGAACAGCAAGATGTTTGTAAGTTTTGAACAGTTTGTATTCATCTTCTTGTTTGTTTTTTGAGTACCAGGTATTCACTGCTTAAGGTTTGAGCACTATTGTGGTATAAAATAGGTAACTAAGAAAAATGGAAGAACATGAATGTTATCCGCTTATCTTGTATTATTATTTTTTTTTGTTTCCAGTCTTTTGGTGCATAAATTTCGAGTATTTCATGGAAACTCCCTTGAAGCTGTTAGCTATAAGGTCTCTTTCAATTGATCTGAAAAGGACGTAGGTATAATTTCAAATCTAGCAAAAAATCATCTCAAATGTGTAAAACCTATTCTAAATGCCAGCAAATAAGTATTAAAAATATTTTACAAAAATTTGTATAAAATATTTATTAATGATATTTATTAATGAATTAAACGTAAAGATAAAATAGTTTTTTATTTTTATAATTTAACGGTTATTTATGTTAGTAGAAACAATTACAGTACTTATTTTACTTGGAAAAACACTTCAGGTATGAAATAAAGTCAAGTAAACAATAAGTTATTTTTAAAAATTTACCAAAAATTAATTTTACTCCAGTTTTGCCATAGTTATAAAATATATAACGTTGCACGATTATTTTATTTTATTTTATAAATCATAAATTATTTTTACTGTTTAAATCTAAACGGTAACTTCAATTTTCACGGCTGGCTCGATCCCAAAAGAAATAGGAGTACGTGGAGTAATGAAAAAGGGTCGTAAAAGAGCTGGAAACCACACAAATATACCTTTTTCCTCTCGTTTTTTTTTATTTAAAAGAAAATGATTTTGTAACTTTAATGATCAAGTACTTTGATAATTGAAATTGATTACGGTATAATTACCCTTTGCCTATTACTTCGGCTATTTAATTGCATTTTTGCTATTTAATTGTATTTTTAATTATAATACCCTTTGCTTATGCAATATTTACATTGTTATCCTCGTGTGGAAGTACCATAATGCCGTAGTGATTTTCATCGCATGATAATTTTTTTTTTTTAAAAACCATGATATTTTTTATTAAAAAATTAAAATAAAATTAAGTTTATGATAAAATTAAATATCATATTAATGTATTTGAATATTATTTTTTTAATGACATGATATTTAATTTCACCATAAGCTTGATTTCATTTCAATTTTAAAATAAAAAAAAAATCTTAATTTTTTTTTAAAATATATTTTTGGCATTGACTTATTACTATTTATAAAAAACCATAACTTTTAATTTTTTATCACAAATGATATTTTTTATCATGTAATAATATTAATTACTATAAAATATACCAAATTATCATCAACTATTATAAATTAGTTACAGTTTTTTTCTCTATTGTTCATGGGATCTAATTGAACCCCTGTTTTAAAATTTATGATTCTTTTAAAATCAATTTCGAAAAAAATAAAACAAATACACAAGGAAAAAGAGTGGAGTGCAATTGTGTAATATAATCCAAATCCAAGACCCAAAGTAACCTCCAACTGTCACATGCATCAAACTGCAATGATATTATCCTCCTCTTGGTAGTCAAAAATTCCTGGTAGTGCTGACAGTTGTCTTCTACTTCTCACTTCTCCTTCCCACTTCCCCACACTCCCAAGTTCTCTCACACACCACAGTCTGCACACTCATTAAACTCATTCTCTCATCTCTCCCTCTCCCTCTCCCTCTCGCTCCACCATGAAACCACCACTATCACAAGCTTTACTCCTCTTTCTCCTACTCCTCCCTCCCATAACCACCACCACCACTACCAGCCTTTCTCCAACTCCCTCTCCCACCTCCTCCCCAACTCCACCCACCACCACCAACTCCTCCTCCACACTAGACCCAAAACAACTGAGAGCTCTTCAGTCCCTCGACATCCCAACCTCAAAGGATCCTTGCACCCACCCAAACACCCACACTACTTCCCTCCTCTGTGACTCCTCCTCCCCTTTCCGCCACCTCCTCTCCCTCTCCCTCTCCAACTGTTCCTCCGACCTCTCTCTCTCCTTCACCGCCCTCAAATCCCTCTCCTCCCTCACCTCCCTACGCTTCCTCTCCTGCCCTCTCCTTCCTCCCCCCTCCCACTTCCCCCCCGACCTCTCCCTCTCCCTCCGCTCCTTCTCCGCCGTCCGCTCCTTCCGCCGCCTCTCCGGCGTCTTCCTCTCCCGCTTCGTTAACCTCACCGACCTCACCGTCTCCTACGTCCCCGTCAACACCTCCGGCCTCTACGTCATCCTCGGCAACATGCATAAGCTCACTTCCCTCACAATCTCTCACGCTAATCTCACCGGATTTATCCTCAAACACTTCCATCTGAACTTGACCCACATCGATTTATCCGATAACAAGCTCAAAGGGAAAATACCCACTTCGCTTACTCTCCTTGACAGCCTTGAATCCTTGAATCTCTCCCAAAATGCGCTCTCTGGAGAGATACCCACTGAGTTTGGTGACTTGATTTCGCTGAGAAATCTCTCTCTGGCCTCAAATTCGTTCTCAGGGTCGATCCCCAATTCAATGTCCGCGATTCCCGGATTGGTTCACGTTGATCTGAGTGGAAATCAGTTGAATGGGACGGTGCCCAAGTTTTTCGCCGAGATTAAAGGGTTAATGCATTTGAATCTCGAGAACAATGGACTCCACGGGGTTTTGCCATTCAATGCCAGCTTTTTAAAGCGATTGGCTGTGTTCAAAATTGGTGGAAATAGTGATTTGTGCTACAATCACTCTCTTTTGTCATCGAAATTGAAGCTTGGGATCGCTGCCTGTGACAAGCATGGGTTGCCCATGTCGCCTCCTCCTGCAAAGGATGATTCTTCAGGGGATGAGAGTGATACATCAGATTATGATGATAGTGAAGATGATTCTAGCAACAAGGAGGAGAAGCATCATCATGGGCCAAGTAAGGTTGTTCTTGGTGTGGCAATTGGGCTTTCCTCTATTGTTTTTCTCATTGTTTTCTTGGTTCTTCTCTCAAAGTGGTGTGGTTGAAGTAAAAAAGTAAGTATTATTTGGGTTGGATGGTTATGATTTTAGATTAGGAGAAATGGTAATTAGAGATCGAGTTTTGTTCAATTTATTATTACTACTACATTATTTATTATACACTTAATCATGATGAGAAGAATTACGTGTAGATGGAAATTTTGAAGGGAAAAAAAGTGAATAATTGGATTGGTGTGTATTTTTTTCCGCTTTTGATCATTGGTTGAAATAAAAAACATTGGTTTCCATTTTTTTTTCTTTTAGGTATTATCACTGTGTGGTGTTTTAGTGGCTGCTATGGAAGGGAAAAAGTAGTTGATGTTGAAGATGTTTGGTTTGCAATTTAAGTCAATTTATGTGCTATAATTGAAATTGAATTTGATTTGTTACGTGGCTTTGTAGTGCACTTTAATCCAATTTGCTTTATTAGAGTTTGTTTTTTTGTTACTTTTAATCAGTAAAGACAACGACAAAGCCGGAAGGAGCTTGGTGTTTTAAACGATTAGTTAGCATGAGAAGGTAAAATAGACATTGTTCACAAATCAACCTTACCTTGTTCTTTCTTAGAGGTACTTGGACCATGCCATTTGCTTCCTACATTGTTTATACTGATTACTGACTCTAGAACATGGATTGCTGGCTACAAAGTAATTCTAATTGTTGCTTATGCTGATCAATATATTGTTTCTCATCTGTATAGAAATTTTTTTACTATTGATTTGTCTCTTGATCTTTTATGGCTGCAGATTGCGTGTAAGTATTAGTTATGTATATTCTCTCATACAGGCCATCGCTAATGGTTAGTCTTATGGGTGACATGTTAGAGAGTGTTTATCTATTAATTTTCTCTATTTGAGAAATTATTAAGTAAAGAGCTCTTACCATGTGGTTGTAAAACCAACCAATGATGGTTGTTTACAATGGATTACTTATTCACATGGTGGTGAGTTTTTATCTAATAATTTTCTCTATGTGATAAATTATTAAGCAAGAAGTCTCTATCACGTGGTTATAAGATCAACCAACCTCATATTGGATTACTGATCCACGTCATCTATATTGTGGCGGTTTTGTCCGTTCAATTCATACGATAGTGGTTGAATGGATAGTTATCATTGGTTGGTCATATAAATGACGTGGTAGAGAATACGTATCTAATAATTTTCTCTTGAGAAATTATTAGGTAGGAAGTCTCTGTCACATGGTTGTAAGACCAATCAACAATGATTGTCTACATTGGATTAGTAATCCACGCCATTTATACACTCAATTGTGATGGGTTTCACTCTCCTAGTTAGTTGGTCTTACAGATGACATGGTAGAGACTCATTATCTAATAATTTTTTCAACTTGAGAAATTATTAAGTAGGGAGTCCCTACCACGTGGAGGTAAAACCAGTCAACAAAGATTGTTTGGAAAATTATTAATCCGATGTTGACAATCATTATTAATTGGTTTTACAGCCTAGTGGTCTCTTTACCTAACAATTTCCCGAGGAAAAGTTATTAGATAAAGATTTCACCACGTCATTCGTAGGATCAATCAATGGTGATTGCCCGTTCAACCACTACTCGATGAATTAGACGGGCTTGGTAATATATAAGTGATGTGAATTAGTAATCAGATGTTAAAAATCTTTGTTGGTATGTCGGTGGGGACTTTTAATCTACTTATTTCTCAGTAGAGAAAATTGTTAGATATTTGTCACAATATATAAATTATGTGAATTAGTAAATCCGATGTGGACAATTATTAGTGATTGATCTTATCGTCTTTGGTAGGGGATTTTTACCTAATTTTTCATGTAGAAAATATCATTAGATAAAGACACTTTGCTATGTTATTTGTAGAACTAATCAATGGTTATTGTCTGCATAAAAGAGGAAAAAATAATAGATAGGAAGTTTTTGCCACGTGATCATTCGTAGGATCAATCAATGGTGATTGCCCATTCAACCACTACTCGATGAATTAGACGGGTTTGGTAATATATAAGTGATGTGAATTAGTAATCAAATGTTAACAATCTTTGTTAGTATGTCGGTGGACAATTATTATTGATTGATCTTATCGTCTTTGGTAGGGGATTTTTACCTAATTTTTCATGAAGAAAATATCATTAGATAAAGACACTTTGTTATGTTATTTGTAGAACTAATCAATGGTTATTGTCTGCATAAAAGAGAAAAAAATAATAGATAGGAAGTTTTTGTCACGTGATCATTCGTAGGATCAATCAATGGTGATTGCCCATTCAACCACTACTCGATGAATTAGACGGGCTTGGTAATATATAAGTGATGTGAATTAGTAATCAGATGTTAACAATCTTTGTTGATATGTCGGTGGGGACTTTTAATCTACTTATTTCTCAGTAGAGAAAATTGTTAGATATTTGTCACAATATATAAATGATGTGAATCAGTAAATCCAATGTGGACAATTATTATTGATTGATCTTATCGTCTTTGTTAGGGGATTTTAACCTAATTTTTCATGTAGAAAATATCATTAGATAAAGACACTTTGCTATGTTATTTGTAGAACTAATCAATGGTTATTGTCTGCATAAAAGAGGAAAAAATAATAGATAGGAAGTTTTTGCCACGTGATCATTCGTAGGATCAATCAATGGTGATTTCCCATTCAACCACTACTCGATGAATTAGACGGGTTTGGTAATATATAAGTGATGTGAATTAGTAATAAGATGTTAACAATCTTTGTTAGTATGTCGGTGGGGACTTTCAATCCACATATTTCTCAGTAGAGAAAATTGTTAGATATTTGTCACAATATATAAATGATGTGAATTAGTAAATCCGATGTGGACAATTATTATTGATTGATCTTATCGTCTTTGGTAGGGGATTTTTACCTAATTTTTCATGAAGAAAATATCATTAGATAAAGACACTTTGTTATGTTATTTGTAGAACTAATCAATGGTTATTGTCTGCATAAAAGAGGAAAAAATAATAGATAGGAAGTTTTTGCCACGTGATCATTCGTAGGATCAATCAATGGTGATTGCCCATTCAACCACTACTCGATGAATTAGACGGGCTTGGTAATATATAAGTGATGTGAATTAGTAATCAGATGTTAACAATCTTTGTTGGTGTGTCGGTGGAGACTTTTAATCCACTTATTTCTCAGTAGAGAAAATTGTTAGATATTTGTCACAATATATAAATGATGTGAATTAGTAAATCCGATGTGGACAATTATTATTAATTGATCTTATCGTCTTTGGTAGGGGATTTTTACCTAATTTTTCATGAAGAAAATATCATTAGATAAAGACACTTTGCTATGTTATTTGTAGAACTAATCAATGGTTATTGTCTGCATAAAAGAGAAAAAAATAATAGATAGGAAGTTTTTGTCACGTGATCATTCGTAGGATCAATCAATGGTGATTGCCCATTCAACCACTACTCGATGAATTAGACGGGCTTGGTAATATATAAGTGATGTGAATTAGTAATCAGATGTTAACAATCTTTGTTAGTATGTCAGTGGGGACTTTTAATCCATTTATTTCTCAATAGAGAAAATTGTTAGATATTTGTCACAATATATAAATGATGTGAATTAGTAAATCCGATGTGGACAATTATTATTGATTGATCTTATCGTCTTTGGTAGGGGATTTTTACCTAATTTTTCATGTAGAAAATATCATTAGATAAAGACACTTTGCTATGTTATTTGTAGAACTAATCAATGGTTATTGTCTGCATAAAAAAGAAAAAAATAATAGATAGGAAGTTTTTGTCACGTGATCATTCGTAGGATCAATCAATGGTGATTGCCCATTCAACCACTACTCGATGAATTAGACGGGCTTGGTAATATATAAGTGATGTGAATTAGTAATCAGATGTTAACAATCTTTGTTGGTATGTCGGTGGGGACTTTTAATCTACTTATTTCTCAGTAGATAAAATTGTTAGATATTTGTCACAATATATAAATGATGTGAATTAGTAAATCCAATGTGGACGATTATTATTGATTGATCTTATCCTCTTTGGTAGGGGATTTTTACCTAATTTTTCTTGTAGAAAATATCATTAGATAAAGACACTTTGTTATGTTATTTGTAGAACTAATCAATGGTTATTGTCTGCATAAAAGAGGAAAAAATAATAGATAGGAAGTTTTTGCCACATGTTCATTCGTAGGATCAATCAATGGTGATTGCCCATTCAACCACTACTCGATGAATTAGACGGGCTTGGTAATATATAAGTGATGTGAATTAGTAATCAGATGTTAACAATCTTTGTTGGTGTGTCGGTGGGGACTTTTAATTCACTTATTTCTCAGTAAAGAAAATTGTTAGATATTTGTCACAATATATAAATGATATGAATTAGTAAATCCGATGTGGACAATTATTATTGATTGATCTTATCGTCTTTGGTAGGGGATTTCTACCTAATTTTTCATGTAGAAAATATCTTTAGATAAAGACACTTTGCTATGTTATTTGTAAAACTAATCAATGGTTGTTGTCTGCATAAAAGAGGAAAAAATAATAGATAGGAAGTTTTTGCCACGTGATCATTCGTAGGATCAATCAATGGTGATTGCCCATTCAACCACTACTCGATGAATTAGACAGGCTTGGTAATATATAAGTGATGTGAATTAGTAATCAGATGTTAACAATCTTTGTTGGTATGTCGGTGGGGACTTTTAATCCACATATTTCTCAGTAGAGAAAATTGTTAGATATTTGTCACAATATATAAATGATGTGAATTAGTAAATCCGATGTGGACAATTATTATTGATTGATCTTATCGTCTTTGGTAGGGGATTTTTACCTAATTTTTCATGTAGAAAATATCATTAGATAAAGACACTTCGCTATGTTATTTGTAGAACTAATCAATGGTTATTGTTTGCATAAAAGAGAAAAAAATAATAGATAGGAAGTTTTTGCTACGTGATCATTCGTAGGATCAATCAATGGTGATTGCCCATTCAACCACTACTCGATGAATTAGAGGCTTGGTAATGTATAAGTGATGTGAATTAGTAATCAGATGTTAACAACCTTTGTTGGTATGTCGGTGGGGACTTTTAATCTACTTATTTATCAATAGAGAAAATTGTTAGATATTTGTCATAATATATAAATAATGTGAATTAATAAATCCGATGTAGACAATTATTATTGGTTGATCTTATCGTCTTTGGTAAGGGATTTTTACCTAATTTTTCATGTAGAAAATATCATTAGATAAAGACACTTTGCTATGTTATTTGTAGAACTAATCAATGGTTGTTGTCTACATAAAAAAAAAATAGATAAAAAGTTTTTACCACGTGATTATGAAATCAATTAATGATAATTATTCCTGTTAAAGTATCGATTCACGTCATTTATATATTATGGCGGTTTTGCTGGCTCAATTCATAGAATTGTGGTGGAATGGAAATCACTATATGTTGATTTTACAGATGCGTAGTAAAATTTTTATTTAATATTTTCTCATGAGAAAATATTAGGTACAGTGTAACTAGTTACCACACGGTTCTAAGATCAATCGATAATGAATGTACCCATTATATTATCGATTTAAGTTATCTATATAATATGAGGGGGGTTTCGTTCGTTCAATTTATTGTATGATGGTTGAATGGACAATTACCAATAATTGGATATATATATATATATATACACACATTAAGTACACCGTTTTATTACACATTATAAATGCGCATTCATCTATACTATGAAAGCACTGTTGTAATTTCATGGAAACTTGAGTACCAACAGAAGTGATGAAGAAAAAAAAAGTTGTTGACTCTTTGCTATATGTGGCACATGCGGCACTCACAGGGGAGGAGGGTACAATTGAGGTTGGTAAAAAAGGGGCAACAATCTTATGAAGAGGGATGCACCTTGAATTTGCCCATCTAAAATGCACTCCTCCCAATGAGTGACACTTGTTCCTCACCTCTCCAAAAGTCAACAAAATGAATATTTACTGAATTGTTACTACTCAATCCAGTTGCCACTTAGTTGTGACCTGGCGTGATTTGAGCACATAGCGCCTTCCTTATCCGGATTGGACCACGCCACGTGAAATTTTGTATGAGTTGCCAGAGCCATCGTGCGTTTTCAGATCGTCGAGCAATTTTTACCTTTACAGGCAAGTTTATCTTCGTTAAAACTCACTTATGGGGTCATATGAATCCTTTTGCCAAAATGCTTTTCTTTACTGAATTTTTTATTTAAAACAGGAACAAATGTATTGCGGCTATCACCATTTTCCTTTTTCTTTTTCTTTTTCTCAATTGTGTTCCTTTCAGAGTTTGATCAATTGCTCTCTAGCAATATGAACCTTTCAATTTCAAGATAAAGAAAAAATCTTGAATTGTGCCATGTTAGAATTTTTTTCAATATGTTAGAATTATAAAATAAAAAAAAAATCATTGTATGGAAATATGGAATGATTGTACAGTTGAACAAAAGCAAAAAGTAGTGCCAAATTTAAATACTAGTAATCATAGGAGTGCCATTTCTTGTCAAACATAAACTCAAAGCATAATCAACTTCAAGGGTTGAATGAGTGAAGAAAAAACTGTGTGAAGGGAGGTGTAATAGCCATTGAATCAAATAGCATAAGAAAGAAAGTGCACTAATCATATGGTTAAACAAAATTAGTGATGGTAATGATTTCCCTCTCTTTCTTGCAATAATAATCATGAACTTCAATAGCCTAAATTAGTGATGGTAATGATTTCCCTCTCTTTCTTGCAGTAATAATCATGAACTTCAATAGCCTAAACAATTCCACCAGCCTGTTAGTAAAAGATTTACCCCCACAAAAAACACAGAAATAAAAAGGAAGATTGGAGATTAGAGATTCACTTTCTAGAAAGTCACATGAAACCCACACCATGGAGTAAGCCTTAAGACTTGTCCCAATTTTAGAACTTGCTGCAAAGCTCAACATTAGAGATTCACTTCACACATCAGAACTGTTAAATCTGATTTATAGAATTACAGAATGATTCCTTTTCACTTTTTACAGGATTCCCCCTGCTGTTGAAGACTGGATATCTGAACAAAGATATATTTTTTATTATTATTTAAATAGAGCAATGCAACAGGAGATTCTGACATGCAAAGCTTATTTTCTACTTAAAACTTTACTTTCAGACTCCTGCTCCCACCAAGTTCACCAGAAACCTCTGCAAGAACAATGCCCATCCTTAAAATGGTGAAACCGATTAGAATCTCTCAGTACAATCTCCCTCCCAGTAGTTTTGGACATGAACTTGGCCATCTCATGACAGTCACCACATACTCTTAGATTCTTGGTGACTTGAATGGTTTTCCCTTGCGGCAAACTCAATATCCCAAAAGCCATGGCTAATTTCTCACTATGCCCACAGAGAGCCACTTTCTTCTCTATATCATCTGCATTAATCAAAGCATACTTAGTTCTAGGGAAGTAACCTTCCTCCTTCATTTTCATTCTTAACCTCTTCAATAGAGAGACTATCTTTTTGGCTTGTGGATGTGAACTATCTCCAGCGACAAAGATATTAACTTTGACCTTGATCTCTATCCAACTACAGCCTGGATTCTTTTTCAAGCCTCGCTGGCCAATCTTCTGCCTTAATTTTTTCACTTCTTCCCACTTTTCTGCCTCTGCATAGATATTTGCTAGAAGTACATAGTAACCTGTGTTCTCTGGTTCCAATTCAAAAACATGGTCTGCAACTTTCTCAGCTAATTTAACATCATGGTGAATCCTGCAGCCGCATAGCAAAGCTCCCCAGATTGTGGCATCTGGTGCAATTGGCATTATTTCAATGAATTTATAAGCCTTTGATAGTTTTCCAGTCCTAGCAAGAATATCCACCATACATGCATGGTGTTCCAACTTAGGCTCAATCTTGCAATCATTTCTCATTATGTTGAAGAATCTCCACCCTTCATCAAGTAATCCAGAATGACTGCAAGCATACAGTATAGAAACGAAGGGAACTTCATCAGGCTCGATACCCGACTGTCTCATCTCATTGAAGATAGCAATAGCTTCTCTGCCAAACCCATGCATACCATATCCAGCTACCATCACTGTCCACGAGATAAGATCCTTTGAAGGGATCATATCCAAGAGTAAATGTGCAAGAAATAACACCCCACACTTCACATGCATGTCAACAAGTGCATTTGCAATGTGTTGATCTGAAGAATATCCATTTCTCAATACATGACTATGGATCTCTCGGCCTTTCTCTAGAGCAGCAACGCTGGCACAAGCAGGAAAGATACAGGCCATTGTTCTGCCATCGGGTTCCAATTCTTGTAGCATTGCAGCAAAAAGATTAAGAGCTTCATTGGGAGACAGTTTTTTGAGTATCCTCCAATCATGGTATTCCATGAGAGAACATCCTTCAAAGGCATCTGGGAAAACACCGAATGAGCATCTTCCATGCTTCCACATTTTGCGTACATATCCATGAGAGCATTCAACACAAACAAACTAGATTGCATATTATTTTCCCTGATGTAATTATGAACATCCTTGCCATTTTCTAATTAACCATAACGAGCACAAGCATTAAGAACTGTCGTGATGGTAAAAACATCTGGTGTAATACCTTTCCTCTCCATTTCACGGAATGATCTGACAGCTGCATCAGCTAGACCTTCTCGAACATAACCTGCTATCATCGAAGTCCATGACACAACACTTTTTTTGCCCATTCTCTCAAAAACTCGAATTGAACCATCTAACTCGCCACATTTTGAATATATGTTAAGCAAAGTATTATTAAAGGTGATTTCCCTGGCAAAATAAATTTTTACGGCAAAACCATGAACTGCTCTACCCAATGAAAGAGTCACACAATTAGCACAACCCGCAAGAACAGTGACCATAGTAGCCAAATCTACATCGACCCCCGAAACTAGCATCTGCCCGAACTCTAATCCTTTCTTAGCTACATCATTCGCTATATACACACTTATCATAGAGTTCCACGATATAACATCTCGATCACCCAATTCATCGAACAGCTTACCTGCACTCGGAACTGTTTTATTCTTAGAGTAAAAAGCAATCAGAGAATTCACCACTGAATTGTAACCACCAAAACCCGATTTTGACAAGTGCCCATGAACCTGTTCTCCTCCATTTACACTTCCTAAAGCTGCCAAACAGTTCAAAACACAAGAAAATTTATAAGGATTTGCCTACATACCCAACACAGGCATTTGCTTGAATAAATAAATACTTTCCCTAGAATTACCAATCTTTGCATACTAATTTATCATGAAATTCCAAAGGAAACCCTTATCATTCATGATTTTATCGAAAATTCGCCTCCTTCTCCCAAATCACCACAAGTTACATACATAAACAAAAGTTTTGATCCTAAAACTCCATCGACTATTACCCCATTAGCACGAATAATTGAATGAACTTCTTTACCATCTTTCAACGATTTAAGATCAGCACAGAGCTGCAAAATTGAACAGTAATTTCTGGAATCAATTTTGGATTTTTGAGACGTGTAAAGCATTTCCATGGCTTTTTCGAGGTTGCCCACTTGACAGAATTCACAGATTTGGGCATTGCCGTATGCAATTTGATGATCAGTGGTTTTGGTTAGTGAGTCAAAGGCATTAATAAATGTACAAGAATTTCCCAAAATTTTTGAAGATACATGGCTGGTTCTTGAAGATGGTTTATTGAGAACAAAACTACGTCGAGAATTGACAAAGTTTTCTCTACGGTCTTGGTTATGCTTAGAGGCAGAGAAACAGAAGCTTGGTGGGGATTTTGCTATGAAAATCAACATGTTTCCCTCTCTATTCCTGTTCGTCGAAAACACGGGAAAGTTTCAAGCAGGAAAACTAACAATTGGGTGATTCGCCTTCGTTGTAGTTCTTTTTTTTCATTCTTCTTCTTTTCTCTCTTTTTAACTGGTCAGGTCAATGCGGTCCTGTGTGATTGAGATTTGGGCATGTGGTGTGCACGTGCTTTTGACCTTTATCCATACATAAGAAGCACAAACTACTATTGTGTAGTGGAAGGAATCTGGTGAATCTAATTCAATTGCATATTCAGAATCTCAAATTTTCCAAGAAAATTTGATGGGTGCTGTCATTTACTTTCCTTATTGTTTCACTTTCAACAAGCAGCCCAAGCTAGGATTTGGAAAACCCATTTTCCCTCTCAGAGGTAATGAAGTTTTCTCCAAACCTTGAAATCTTTCCTCATTCTCGAGTATCCTTCTTTTAAAAATTCTATGATTTATAATAGAGTTATCAATTCAAGCTGTTAAACAAGGATTGCAGTTATTTTGGGTATTTCCAATTTTATGTTTTCCATTATTTGTTGATGGATATGCTGAATACTTTTGCGTTTTTGGAATTTTGTGTTTTTTGTCTAGTAATGTTTTAGAGTGTAAGCGTGTGGAATTCTTCTGTAATATTATTATATAGGATTTTTTTTTAAGGATTCTCTTGTACCTAGTAAATATAGATATTTCTTAGTAACGTTGTACATAAATCAATCCTAACCACCCGTTTAGGAGTTGATCTCCACCACATGTTGAGGAATTAGAATTGCAAATAGGAGGTAGTAGGCTCATTTGTAATCAAATCCAAAGTAACGAGATTCATCGGTATTTATATTTTCATATATCCGATTCGAGACTTGTGAGGGGTTTTAACAATAAAAATTATTTAAAATAAAATAGTAATGTTATTAACAATATGTTTTAGTTTTAAAAAAAAATGGTTGCTCTATAACATTTCTTTAAAAAAAAAATACTCTGTTAATTCATATTTATACTTACGTTTATATATAAGATTCATGATAATTTAAAAAACAATACCAATGAGAATCGAAAATTAAAACATGTTGCATTCATCAATTTGCACTATAAAATTGTGATTGATAAAAAGTTTTTTACCAAACCCTTATGTTTTAGAATCTTATTCAAATCATGTTTTTCTTAAACTTATTTTTTATATCTTAATATTTTTTGATATATCAACTGTCATGTCGTTATTTTTATACATAAATTAAAAATGTCAAACCTATTAATATCAATGCTTAATTCAGAAGAAAAAAAAAACCACCAAAAGGTTAATCGATTTTCATACTAAAGGTCACTATATCTCAATCTAACTTCTTAATTTTATGTTGTTTCCATATTAAATTTTTCTCTACCAGCAATTTTTTTAGGCAAATTTAATACAGAAGATATTAGGACTGAACCCCACAATTTCGCCGACCTCCACCGCTTAGGCTACTAGACGTTGGGGTTTCAGTTGTAACCTTGATGTTTATGATTTGGTGGTGGTTGAGTTGTGAGGTAATTAATATATCTGTGAGGATTTTATACTTAAAAATGAGGAGTGTTTTAGCTTGATGTTGAATCAAATTTTTTGTGGCTTTTCGTTGATAAATCTGCAGATTTGAGATTGACGCAAGCTATTGACATTAGTAGGGTTTTTTTGTAAGAGAGATGTTTACAACAAAAGAAATGGTTAGAAACTAAGATGACATTTAGTCTAACTTACTAGCTATAAACCTTGGCATGGCTCTGGGATTATTTACTTATTTATTTTGTCAAATTCCCAAGTTAAAAGAGTTTGAAGGCCATGGATGAATCCCTTTACAAGAAATAAAATCATGTCTGGTCAAAGCTTTTATAAACTTTAGGTTTAAATCACTGTTGATTGATAAAAAAAGGTTTGAATCACTGTTGAGAAACCTGAATTTACCTAATCGCTTGTATTTATCTATTTAAGATACATTAGTCTAAAAAAATCTAGTTAATATATAGAGCTTTGGTTTTATTCCATTCCTATGCTTTTTTTGTTTACTTATGAAGTCTTATTGCTACCCTTCTCATGGTAAAGATTGCACTAAGCATCAGCAAACTAGAGACTGAGGGAAATTGTGCTGCAAGCGAAATTGTGCAAACTAGAGACTGAGGGATCATTTTTTTATGCAGCTTATTAACTTTGACAGATATTGCAGATGGGTCTTCACCCTTTGCCTCAAGAAAGGCTGTCCCCTTTCAGTTAACTATTTCAAGCATAAAATCTGATGGAAATAGAAGAGGTCGTCCTCCGCGGAAAAGTTCTACCTCGGGAAGTACGAAGAAGAATTATCAAAATAAAAAATACCTGTTAGTATATCACTCAACTCATCTAACCAGGAGGAGATAATTTTTCTGTTCAAACGAATAGAGTCTTCAATCTCAAAGGGAAGCACTAAGGAAAGAAATTCCCAGCCATCTGAGAAAGAACCCTCGGCTGAATCAGTTTTGGATGTTCTTTGTCAATCAAGGAAGGATGTAGCAGGTGATACAGTTTGATGTCAACATCTGTAAATCCAGGGAGGATTTCTTAAATTTAACTTGAACAATTCAACTTAATGTGTTTTGAATGGGTTTTTATATCTATTTGTTTGGTAGCAAAGAAAACGGAGAACTTTGAAGCTGGGTGTTATCCACCGCCTTTTCTTCCCATGCACCTCTAGGATCAGTACTACTTTCATAGGCATCACTGATACTACTTTCATTCAATCAGATTCACACAAATTAAAATCTCATATTCCTGAAGAGCAAAAATGATTAGTCCACATATTATTAAGTAATGCAAATCTCTTGTCCATATCATTTCTCAATTCTTATAGACTTTTGTGATTGTTGCAGAAAGAATGTCAAAGAAGGAAGAGAAGAATAAGTTGAAATGGAGAAGTGTTCCTAGGAAAGAGCAGCAAAAACCGACTAAGGCACCGGCTGTTGATTTCAGGTTGACTAGGCCACCATCTAACTTTGTGAAGAGGTCACCAATACGATCTCCTTCAACCCCAAGAGGAAAGGTTCCCGAGCTGAAGAGTGAAACAACAGCAAATGCCGCTAGAAGTGAGAACTTGCCTGCAGTTGAGAATTTGAAACTTGCTCAGCTGAAACAAGTAGCAAAGGCCAGAGGAATCAAAGGTTACTCCAGATTAAAGAAGAGTGAGCTTATGGAGTTGCTGAGGTCATACTAACCTTCCTGATAGAGTTTTAGTTGTTTAGTATTGTCTATAAGAAAGTTGGTTATTCAACGTTTGATGTTATATCTGATCGAAGCTCCTTGTTCTGAGTTTTTTTTTCTTGCTGAGTTCATTTTTTATACATATGTGGGGAGGAGGATCGAACTTGCATCTCCTAAATGGAGGATCCGAAGGTGACCATTAAGCCAAGATGATGCAGTCTTTTGAAGAGTTAACAGGCCCTAAATCATGGTATGTACAAGTGCAGTGACAGAACAATTTCTATCAAATTTTGCTTCTGTAGTTAACAAGCAGCGAGTCCAAATTGTCGCAACGCACACGAGAATTTACATATCTGAATTTGTTTATTGCATCTGTTCATGAGTACAATCTGGTGTTCTACATGTGTCCCAACCTGCATGTTCATATTGGCTTTGAGAAGGAGAAAGAAAAGGATGCGAGGAAAGGAGAGTCCTGGCAAGCAGATCAATTCATGGTAGATCCCTTGCAAGTCTTCTCTTATCAGCTGCTGTAATATTCTGCAGCCATTTGGCTTTCTTTTTGATAACTCAAGCAGCGCCACCAGGCAGATTGCAAAAGTTAATTCCATTTGAGAAAAGGCAATACTTTTGATTATCATCTGGACTAGTGTGAATTCAGAAAATCCATGAAAACTTTACGAGATCAATACTGATCTCTCTCAAATGATCTACATGAGCATTCAATATTTAAGAAATTGCACATAATTTATAACCGGAGAAACCAAATTCAGCATAGTCATCACCAGCAGAGTTTAGTTTTCAATTGGATATTAGCACCAGGAAAGGATAAAAGGTAAGAACAATACAAGCAAATACACACGCCTCGAATCCTCGCTAAATTTTTTTATCGGTAAATCCTCGTTAAATTAGTAGGCAATAAAATATTCTTACCAACATTCCAAAGCAGAGACCAACACTGTCAATATCAAGGTCTAGCAACTCTGGCCTAGGTAGTCAGCCACCTCATCACCATCCCTGTTAGAACCGTAATACTGAACATTGCAATAATTGAGACCATTTCAGTATCGACAAGTAAAACCAAAGAATTGTTTTTAAACTGATTAAATCAACTTGAATCAGAGTTTCCAGCATTGTTCCCCATACCTTGAAGCATATGCCCATATACAAAGTTGCACTTGAGAGTCATCAAGTAGAAACACATTAAAAATCAGCCAGAAGGTCAGCACAAATATATACTACATATATTCACTGCACTGCTTACTACTACTGATTCAACTTCCAATGTTGATTTCATTGGTCGGAATTCAACTAGGAAGCCACACAACGGCAATGGTAAATAAGTAATATAATTCCTCATTTGCATCTATAAATAACCCATGTATGCAAGGCGGCATTGATTGCAATTAGTATGCAAGACTGAAACCCAAGCATAAATACAAAACCAGTGTGCTTGACATAATACTTGCATATAACAAGGCAATAATACTAAAAATATTTTTTAAAGTAATACTACTTAAAAATATAAATGCAACCAATAAAACAGTACTTCATATTCTACAAACTCAATAAATCTCTTAAAATAGTAAAACCCAGTACATAGAAACAAGTCAAAAGGTAACAGGCCAACAAAACTGATGACAAACTTAAACTACGGTTGTAAAGGGATCTCCCTAAGCTCCAATATTCTGGGACTTATTAAGGATTACACCTTCATACTTGACCTGGAACCACTTCATTGCATCATCCTTAGTAACTCTATGCTGAATTCCAACACGGGACTTGCATCTGCGGCGTCTACCAACGCGGTAGCCTGGGCGTTCCAAAACAACAAAGAAATCCATACCATAGATACCAGTTGAAGGATCATACCTAAAGAGGAGAGATGAACCACAATAGTTAGTTCTACAGCATTATCTCATGTCAGCTTCCAAGCTGGGATACTTACATTGTAGAATTGCAAAGGATATATAATATTTCTACATCCACACAATAAAACCAACACAGGAATTCTTCAACTAGCATAGAATCAAAAAAGAAACAATTAATTTTTTTTACAAGGTAAAAAATATATTAGAAAAATCACCAAAAGGGTGTCACCCATGTACAAAGCTATTTACATGATAGATAATCCACAAAATCTAAAAAATAGTCATCTTTTACCAAAATTTTACCTTAAACCAAAAATGAAGGGCGTTGAATCATCTATCTTTTAGCACATCGAAAGACCTCTCATCAACATCAAAAGGCCCATTCCTTTCATTCCAAACAAGCCAAAAGATAGAAAGGGGAATCAATAAATAAAGCTTTCTTTAGATCCTTAGGAGCACGAAAGCCACTCCAAGCCCCACTTCATTTTTCACGGAACCAACAACCACACAAGAAACACTCATAACACAAATAGCCATCAACCACAAACTTCTGGCCAACGAGCACTTCAATAAAAGATGAAAAATAGACTCAACACATTTTTTACAAATGTAACATCTATTAACGAGCACTTTCCCTCTCTTTTGAAGATTATTGATAGTAAGAATTTTCTCCTATGAAGCTTCCCACGCAAAAAAAACTTTTTAGGAGCAAAAGAATTCCAAATAACTTTCCATGTGAAGTTTTGAGAACCTTCCAAAGGAAGCTTATTCAACATAATCTCAAAGATTTCACCTCAGACCCCTCATTTGGATTAGCTTTCCACCTCACCAAATCATCTCTCTTTACATCAATAATAATGCCATACAAAGTCTCAAAAAAACTTGCGGCACTCTGTACCTCCCAATCATTAACATTGAAGGTGAGAGAACATCCCAATCAATCATACCATTTGAAACGGAAAAGCATGAACTAATGAGGGCATCCTTATCTCTCGCAAGAGAAAATCAATCGGAAACTAGACTTTTAAAGAACTATCCCACACCACGTATCATGCCAAAACCAGGTACTCTCACCATTACCCACCAGAAACGAAATACCCAGCATGAAATCATCCCAAACAATTAATTAAATCAATACAAACAGAAAACTTGGTTTATCAGAGCAAAAGCATGTCCACATAAGTCAATACAGGTGTATCCAACAAAAGAACAAAATTTCTAAAACCAAACCAATCTCATTCCACGATCAATGATAACTGCTATCAGCTCAAGTTTTAAAAAGTACCACTGATGGGCCTAACAGATGACCTTAGATGACTGTCACTCCCAATATTTTGACTTAGTGTAGTAGTTGTTGCTGGATTTAAATTTGAAGCTAGAGAACCTGTGTTTTGGTGTTGATGGGGTTTGAGCTCACATCTCCAATAATGAGGGTATGGCATGATCTAATTTCAGGCTATCCAAGCAATTCTAATTTAAACACGCTTCGACTGAAGCGAATCTGAGTAAAAGTAATTTTAATAAATAAGAATAAAAAGAAATTCCAATGGATAATTACTGTGATTCAAGCTAGATAGCTATCTCAATTCTACATTAGTGTCGGGGGAGTAAAATGAAGCTCAAAATTATGAGTGTATTCAATACACCTGGAAAACTACAGCTAGATATTGCTAATGAAGACCAGGTCCCATTGGAATTCGTATGGATACAGAAAAATAATTCTACTGCGCCTAATGTACTTGTTCAATGTAATAAGTACCTCAGTGGTCAGCTGTTAACTGACTGGTCATAGGTTCAATTCCCCATTTTCAAAACCTTCCTCACAAAACGCCCCAAAGCAACCCATGGAAGGCAATTGACAATCCAAGTGTCATGGACAAGGACCAGCCTACTTGTGAAGACATTTAGCAATAGAAATTTCATTTAGAACGCATTCCAACTCTAAAATTCTTTCAACTGTGATACATTATCTACTCGTTTGTATTAAGAAAAGAATACTTCTATAAGCACACATCATTGAATAAAGTATTCGAATGCATAAAAATGTTATAACCAAAACAATGAATAAATCAAAAATCAGTAGTATCACAGTCCCAATTCATTTAAATCTAAAATAGGATCATTCAGCTGGTCAATCTCAGTTCATGGAACCTCAAAATGGACATGCATATGAATATAAACTCTTAACTCTTCATCGCAACAAAAGCATTCGCTGAAAGTGAACATCTAAATTATACTGTACTAAAAACTTGCTTTCAACTTACTTGATACCCAGATCAATATGCTCCTGGATACCGAACCCGAAGCATCCAGTGTCACTGAAGTTCCTCCTCAAGAGCTCGTATTCCTTAACCTTCAAACCGCTCTCCAGAAGCTGCATCGCCTTGTCTCCCCTGACCGTTACGTAGCAAGCAATCTTTTCGTTACGCCTGATCCCAAAAGATCTAACAGTGTACCTCGCTGCCCACACCAATATTTATGTAAACATCACATAAGCAAACAAAGAAAAGTCAAAAATACATAACGCGTGGCAGATTAACAAAAACAAATCAATCAAATAAGCGATTGATTTAAGAGTGTACCCTTGGAGAAAACTGGGCTTTGGCCACTTAGTTGTTCCAAGACCTAGTAGGGTCAGGAATAAAAAGTTGAAGACGAAAAGATTATTAATGATTTTAATTGAAGTTTATGAATTGATATATAACTCGAAAAAAAAAAAGATTGGGTTTTTGAGTTATTTTCTATTTAATTTCCTCAGGAAACAAACGAACCTTGGCGGCACGGGTGAGGCGATCTCCGCTTTCACCGACAGAGATGTTGAGTACGAGCTTCTGAACCTTTATCTCCCTCATTGGGTTTGATAACTTCTTCTCCGAGGCCTGTATATACGCGCACACAAACAAAACAGTCAATAAAACCTGTACACACACACTAGATACATATCTGCATATCAGAAGCCTAGAGAGAGAAAGAGACCATTGTGGTGTTGACAGGGCTGCTTGGAAGCAGAGAAGCAGAAGCAGAAAATGAAAAGGAAGCTGTTGGAGACGGAGGTAAAATAAAAAGATAAATAGAGAAGCTAGGGTTTTTGCAAGATTCTGCAAAATGACTGTAGGGCCCTTGATGCGGGTTAAAATAAAATTTTAAAAAATGAATAGCGAAAACACTTCCGTTGCCGGGACTTGAACCCGTCTCTCGGGTGAGAGCCGAGTATCCTAACCAACTAGACTACAACGGATCGATGCTGTGTATCTCTGAATTAACTATTATATATCGTTAATTATCATTGTTGTGCGTACCCAATGATGTCACCACAACCCAAAAACAATTGCTAATGATGTCATTATTCAAAGTTTATTAATTTAAAGCATGATTTTTATTTATCATGAAAAGCTTTCAGTTTCAATGTTTGACTTGTACTTCATTTTTATCTTTCAATTAGGGCAAAAGAGAGTCACACTTAGAAATCTTATCTTGTTTGAAGGGAAAAAAAAATATATACATTTTTCAGTATTTTTGCAACATTTGATGATAAAAATTCTTAAATTTGAAAGAAAACTCTTTTTCTTTTTCCGGAACAAGTTAGGACACTTAAAAAAATTTCGACAAAAGAAGTGAATTTGACCATCTTCTTTCTAATCATTTTCCTCTTTCATTGCTTTTTTTCATTTCACAGATTTTCCCAATATTTAGTGTTCGTTTTACCAACTTCCTTATATCACTACAAACTCCCCATGTGCAAAGGATCACATCTGACTATTATGTTATTCATAAAAGGTAGTCCTTTTTCTTTTTTATCTTTCAATTTTAATATGAGCGACAACCATTGATTTTATCACTAAACTAATATATTTCGCACTTAAAATTGTTTTATAGAAATACTCAAAATTTATCAATGAAATGATTATTAGACCAAAACTCATCAATCAAAGGTTTTTTTGGGGGTATGTAGCAAAGCCCACAAAAGTAAAAGAAAACCAAGGAACAGCCCGAGTCCACATGAGCCCTATGCAATCATAATGAAACAACTAGACAAGGCCCGGATGAGAAGTAGCAAGCTCTAGAGACGCACCAATGGCCTCGGTTGGCCTCAAGAAGAATGTGGATGATCTTTCACAACGGATTAAAGCCTAATAGGCTTTTATCAAAGCATACATTGGATGACTGTCTTGGACAGGATTCTTGACAAGATCAACAACAGCTTGGGCGTCTAGCTCATATATAGCATGTCTAAAACCCAAGTTCCAAACTAACTTGAGCCCGAGAGAGAGCCCACAAAGCTCAGAGGTTAGCACATGTGCGTCTCTTAGATTGCAAGCTTAAGGAAAAACAAACCCATTCATAACCGGACGCAAAACCAAAAATGTCGGTTTGAGAAAAATTGAGCGTAATCTTGATAACTGAATTAGAAAAATTCAAACCAATTTATAACATTGCGCCAACTCTGATTCAAAAGATAATTTTATGCAAATTGTAGTAGTTAATTGGTGTCTGCTACATTAGGTCGAAAGCAATGCAATATGCAAAATTGAAAGCTCAAACTCTATGATTCAAAATTTGTTCTTGTTAGGATTTTGGCTTAAATTCTCACAAAAAAAAAATTCTAATTGGTTTGAAAAAATTAGTTTCTTATTTTATTGTTAGTTGTTCTAGTATAAATAGTACTAGTTTCCTATTATATTGTTTCTTGTACAAATAGTAAGTAGTCTACTATGATATTGTAGTTTATTTCTTAATAGTATTAGGAAAATATTCTCTATATAAAAGGGTCCTGGAGAAGGTTTAAGACACACTCATAATTCCAATATACTTTGTAAATCAGAGAGGTATACTACTAGAGCTAAGTTAAGAGCATTGTGTGTATTGAAAATTATGTATTGTGAGATTATCAGGATAATAATTTTGTTTTTCCTAAAGTTATTATTAAGAATTAATAAAATTGTGAGTTTGTTAATAGCGTAGGCAAAGAGGTTGTCGAATCACGTTACATTGTTGTACTTGATATTTGTTTGTTTATTTGACTATTTAATTATTGTAAATTTGAGTAGGTGTATTTTAGGGGTGAAACCCCAACAAGTAGTATCAGAGCTTGGTCATTTATTTTAAGAAGCTGCCTATTGCTATTTGTTACATTTGCGCCACCATGTCGACATGTATATCTAAATTTGAGATTCATTTGTTTAATGGAAAAAAAAATTTCACTTTGTGGCAAAGTACAGTTCAAGATCTCAATAAAGCTTTAGAGGAAGACAAGCCAGAAGATTTGACTGATAGAAAGTGACAATCGATTCAGAAGAAGGCTGTGAGCACAATCAGGTTGGCTCTTGCTCCCGATATCAAGTATACCGTGTGAAAGAAACTACACCTAAAGGTTTGTGGGGTAAGCTCGATAGCATCTATACATCAAAATCTTTGACCAATCGAATATGTCTCAAGATGGATGTCTACTCTTTAAAAATGGAAGAAGTACAAGTCTTCACGGTCACTTGAATGAATTTAACAAGCTAGTGTCTCAATAGTTGAATGCAAAATAAAAATTGAATGATTAAGAGAAGGAATTGCTCTTGTTATCATCTTTGTCAAAATCTTACAAACCATTGGTACAAATATTGTTGGTGGGCAAGTCGACATTGAACTTAAATAATGTGACCGCACTCTTGCATGAGAATGAGAGGTTGATGGGAAACGAAAGTTTGTTTAGTGGTAGTCAAGTGCTTGTTGTAGAAAGTTATAATCGAGGGATGAGTCAATGGAGAGTGAACAATAACTCAAGTTAGAGATCTAAATCTAGGCCTAGAGATGATAGTGAGAAGTAAGGGTGAGCATGGGTCGGTTTGGGTCGAATTAGTCTAAAAAATCAACCCAACCCAATTATGCCGGGTTGAGAAAATCTCAACCCAACTCAACCCATGAACCTATCCAACTCCAACTCAACCCAACCCATTCAAATCAATTTGGGTTAGTTTGGGTCACCGACTTAATATTTTTTCACTTAAAAATCAATATAAACATATCACATAAGAAAAAAAAATATTTTACTACAATTATACATCATTCATTAGATCCAAAACCAAATCCATACAAGAATTAATTAAATCTTGCAAACCACCATTTACAAATTAAGTACCTTAAATCACTTTACACAAAGTTCATATAACCTTAATTTAATACAAGTCATACAAAAGTAAATAAAAACTAAATTTTCAATGCGTTTGATCAATCAAATTCTTCAAAACTTCAACAGTAGTATAGACCTGGTCTTAAAATCTCCATAACCAGTTGCATCCTACCAAAAACATAAAGTGAATAAACATAAGATAAACAAATCAATTTTACAAGTTTTTGGAAAAAATATTGAAAGTCCAAAAGAAATACTTTCATGAGAACAAACGGTTTTCTTCAACTAAAAAATATTAAAAATAAACATGCTCTTTACATATTTAAATTTTAATAGGCCTTTTTTTATGGAAAATAGCGGTTTTTGTTGAAGAGTTTCTAAGAAGAAAAAAGAAAAGAAATGAGAATATATATATATATATGCACACACATATAAATATAAAAACATATAGAAATATTTATTACAATCCAAACTAACTTATCAAAATACAAATATAGTTGTTGACCCTGAATGATTTTAATAGTGACAAAAATCTTAATTAAGCACTAATGAATATTACTTAAGTAATACAGATTGTTAATAGTGCTTATACATTAAAAGAGATGAAGATTGTAGAAATTGGTGAATCAAAGTTGATGATCTCAAAAGTCAATAAGCTCTCCAAAAGATCAAATTCAAGGAGAATAATTTAAATGCAACTTCAAAGACAATAGAGATAAATTATAAGTTTGAATCCTAAGATACTCTTTGTAAGCATTTCAATTGTTAGGAGCTAATTATATTTGCATTGCATTTTATTTTATAGTCTTAATTAATTGAAGATGTAAAATCTCCACGTGATTTTATTAAATGCAAATAAATTCTTTGGGCTCAATACTTAAAATTACTTGAGCATTTGTAATATACCATTCTTCATATATCTTGCACACATATTATGCTTAAATTTATAATATGTTTTGTCATCACCAAAAATGCCTTAATTAAGAAATTGATTAGATTAATTTTGATGATAACAAAACACTTTTGAAGTGTTTAATGTGCAAGAAAGTTTAATTCAAATAGGAGATTTTTTGGAACTCAGAAATCCAAAAAGAATAAAGAGATATGAAGAAAATTGATGATGAAAACACTGTTCATCCTGAAAACACTGTAGCAACGCTCAAACAGTGACCCAGTCGACGGGTGAATAGTATAGTCGACTGGTAAAACGGGCAGAAGGTTCCCAGTCGACTGGTAACACTGTAGCAGCAAAAATGTGAATTTTTAAAAGGACCCAGTCGACTGGTAGTTCAAAAATATGACCGTTGAGACTCGAAATCTGAGATTTTAAAGACACAATCAATTCAAATTAAAGTCTAACGGCCATATTAATTCATGGCTATATAAACCCACTCAATTCAGCATTCAACAAGGTAGAGAAGACATTCAAAAAGAGAAGAGCACACACAATCAAGTCATTCATTCTTTGAAACTCAAAAAAGCTTTGAAATACTCATGTTGAGCTATTCTTCAAGCTTTACTTTGAAAGAGAGACATTATTCAGCTGTATAAGCTTTCATTTGCTGTCTCTCTACCATTTACTTTACAGCATTTATTGTAAAGGGATTACTTCCGAAAGGAAGGGGATTACTTCCGTGAGGAAGGGGATTACTTCCGAGAGGAAGGGGATAGCTTCCGAGAGGAAGGGATTGTAAGGTTTGTACAACACCGGTGAAGTTGTACGACTAAGTTTCTTAGTGGATTACTTCAAGGAGGTTCCTTAAAGAGAGTGGACGTAGGGTGGGAACGAATCCGATATTGCCGAACCACTATAAACTGAGTTTGCATCTCTCTAACTCTATCTCCTTAATTACTTTCATAATTACTTGCTTATAATTATTTATTATTCAAGTAAATGAGATTGATTGCTTAATTATTTTATAATTCAATTATCATTTATATATTAAGCAATAAACTCTCTCATCTTTGTGCTAGTCATTTAGAAAGATTTAATTCTGCATATATTTTGATATTTGAGATTGCAAAAAGCATTTAACTTTTTAATACCCAATTCACCCCCCTCTTGGGTTGAAACCTCAGTCTACAATTGGTATCAGAGCAAAATGCTTTTATTTTAGGCTTAACATCCTAGAGTTGATCCTATGGCAACTATATTTTTAGAAGGAAGAGATCCTTCTAGTCCTCCTCTTTTCCATGGAACAAATTTCACCCATTTGAAAGCTCAAATGAAGATTTTTATTCAAGCTTATGATTATTATGCTTGGTATTTCCTTCTTGAAAATGAAAATGATTTTGATGTAAATGATTGTAAATTCATTCAACTAAATGCTAAAGTTATGAACATATTTTATAGTTCTCTTGATCAAAAAGAAGTTGATCAAATTTTTTCATGTAAGACTGCAAAAGAAATTTGGAATTTATTAGAGGTCATACATGGAGGAAATGAGCAAGAAAAGAATTTCAAATTGAAAAACTTTGTTCATGACTTAGAGCATTTTAAAATGAATGAAAATGAATCAATTTTTGATTCGCAAACTTGTTTTACCATACTTATTAAAACTTTGTCTTTCATGGGTAAAATTTATTCTAACCTTGAACTTGTGAGAATATTTCTTAGGTCTTTGTCAAATCAATGGAAAATTATTTTGACAAAGCATTCTACAAGTGAAAGTTTAGAAGAGCTTGTGGAATCCCTCAAGAAGCATGAAAGCTACTTGGATTACAAAATTGATGGTTCCACCACATCCTTACCTTTTATGAAAATTGAAGATCTTAACCGTGATGGTGATGAAGAAGAAGAAGACTTCTCGAATAAAGAGATCGAATGCGAGGAAATTGCCAACCTATGTCTTATGGCAATCGACGACGAAAATGACGTATCGACTTCTTCCTCTTCAAAAAATAACATTGTTAGTAGTAATGAAGAATTGATAGAAGATATAAATGAAATGTATGAAGAATATAAGAAATTCGATTCTAGGAACACCCTTCTTAAAAAAAAAGATGTCATCTCTTTTTAAAGAGATGGTAGATCTAAAAGAAGAAAAAGATAAACTATCTTCATTACTTTATGATTCTTCTCAAGATCTTCTTAAAGATGAAAATGAAAACTTAAAGAATAAGATAATAGAATTGAATGGCACAATATCTAGACTTATGCTTGGAAAAGAAAAGCTAGATGAAGTGTTATCTTGCCAAAGATTAAATGGAGGAAAATCCGGGTTAGGTTATTCTCCATTAGGCAAGCAAAAATCAAAAGAGAGCTTATTCATGAAAGCATCATGTGTGAATGAAGCCTCTACTTCAAAGACCACTAGCAAGGTCAAAAGCATTCCCTTAATGAATGCTAGTAGGTGTAGAAATACTAATTCTAATGTATATACTAGAATGAAGCATCCTAGAAATACTCATGCTTATATTTATGCTCATTCAAGAAATGCTTATACACATCCTAGGAATAACCATCATGTGCATCCTAGAAACAATATGTATAATCAAAACTTGTACACTGCACATGCATATCCTAGGAATTACCATCATGGTTATCCTAGAAATAATATGCATACTCATAATAATGCAATCATGTATCCTAGAAATCATCATCATACATTTTCTAGAAATGGCATGCATATTCATATTCCTCATAATAGAAACATGTATCCTAGGAACTTATTTCTTAAGCATTATAGACATGCACATCTAAGATATCCTAGAAATTTCAATAACTACTATCCTAGGATTGTGCATCATCAACATATCTATAGATCACCATATGTTGTTAAGTAAGTATGGGTCCCAAAAGGAACTGTATTTTCAAGGACTAACCCTAAAGGACCCAAGAAATTTTGAGTACCCAAAAGTGCAATCGTATATCCTTGTGTGATGTAGATATGTCTCAACACCAAGGAGAAAGGTAACTGTTGGTACCTTGATAGTGGATGCTCAAAGCACATGACCGGTGCTAAAAATGTATTCAATGAGCTAACTCTAAGAGATGGTGGATATGTCACCATTGGAGACAACACCAAAATAAAGATCATCGGGCATAGAAAAGTCGGTAATGATTTCTCAACCTTAGATAATGTATTGCTAGTACAAGGCCTTAAGCCAAATTTACTTAGCATTAGTCAACTATGTGACAAAGGCAACAAAGTCACATTTGAGACCTCTCATTGTCTAGTTGTAGACATCAAGAGCAACAAGATCAAATTTATTGGCCATAAACATGAAAAGTTGATTTGAAATCCTTGCATTCTAAAAATGAAAAATGTTTTCCTGCTTTTAGTGAAAGTCTATGGCTATGGCATAGAAGGCTTGGTCATGTCAACATGAACTTGCTAAAAATTATTTCAAGAAAAGATTTAGTCATTGGACTTCCTAAAATCAATTTTGAAAAAGACAAAGTATGTGATGCTTGTCAAATGGGAAAACAAATAAGAATTTTTTTAAAGCTAAAAATGTAGTCTCAACTACTAGACCTTTGAAACTTCTGCATATGGACTTATTTGGTCCAATTAGTACCATTAGTCTAGGTGGCCATCAATATGCTCTTGTTATTGTTGATGACTATTCAAGATATACCTTTGTTATTTTTATTGCTTACAAAGATGAAGCTTTCAAAGGATTTGAAAAGTTTTGCAAAAAGGTTCAAAATGAAAAAAGAATTTGTATTTCAAGCATAAAAAGTGATCATGGCAAAGAATTTGAAAATCAAAGCTTTTTAAGATTTTGTGATGAAAATGGAATTAATCACAACTTTTCAGCTCCTAGAACTCCTCAATAAAATGAAGTTGTTGAGAGGAAAAACAGAGTTCTAGAAGAATTTTCAAGAACTATGCTTTGTGAAAATAGTTTACCAAAATACTCTTGGGCTGAAGCCGTGAACACTTCTTACTATATCTTAAATAGAATTTTGATAAGGCCTTTACTTGATAAAACTCCATATGAACTATGGAAAGGGAGAAAGCCTAATATCTCCTATTTTCGTGCATTTGGTTGTAAATGCTTCATCCTAAATAACAATAAAACTAACTTGGTAAATTTGATTCTAAGACCGATGAAGGAATATTTTTAGGATATTCGACATCCAGTAAGGCTTATAGAGTTTTCAATAAGAGAACTCTAGTGGTAGAAGAATCTATACATGTAACTCTTGATGAGTCTAACCCAATTAATAGTAGAGAAGTTTCCTTTAAAGATGATGCAGATTTCATTCCAAGAACGAAAACTCCTACTCCCATTGTTGACCCAAAAGAGTTCACCTCAAGCAAATGAAGAGATGGAAACTCCCAATTTGGACCAACCATCCTCAAGCCAACAAGAGGAAAGTCTACCCAAAGATTGGAGGTATATAAATTATCACCCGATTGATCAAGTGATTGGTGATCCTTCACAAGGGGTAAGAACTCGCTCTTCTATTAGAAATATTTGCAATTTTGTAGCTTATTTGTCTCAAGTAGAACCTAAGACATTTATAAAAGCGGAAAAAGATAATGAATGGATAATTGCAATGCAAGAAGAAATAAATCAATTTGAGAGAAACAATGTTTGGAAACTAGTTCCAAGACCTAAGAATCATTCGATAATTGGAACTCAATGGGTATATAGAAATAAGATGGATGAAAATGAAATAGTAACTAGGAATAAGGCTAGACTAGTTGCTAAGTGATATAATCAAGAAGAATGAATAGACTTTGATGAGACCGATGCTCCCGTAGCTAGATTAGACGCTATTCGAATGTTATTAGACTTTGCATGCTTTAATAAATTCAAGCTATTTCAAATGGATGTAAAAAGTGCCTTTTTAAATGGCTTTATAGAAGAAGAGGTTTATATTGAGCAACCTCTTGGATTTGAAAATCCTAGTCTTCCAAATCATGTCTACAAGCTTTCTAAAGCTCTATATGGGTTGAAGCAAGCTCTTAGGGCATGATATGAAAGACTAAGCAAATTTTTGATTGATAATAATTTTGTTAGAGGTAGAATAGACACAATACTCTTCACAAAAACTCACAAAAATGACACTTTGATAGTTCAAATATATGCTGGTGATATTATATTTGGTACTACTAATGAATCTATGTGTCAAGAGTTTGCAAAGTGCATGCAAGTGAATTTGAAATGAGCATGATAGGAGAACTTACCTACTTCCTTGGACTTCAAATCAAGCAACTAAAAGGAGGCATCTTCATCAATCAATCGAAGTACATCAAGGACCTACTAAAGAGGTTCGGGATGGAAAGCTCAAAGCCACTTGGAACGCCTATGAGCACAACTACTAAACTTGATCTTGATGAAGGAGGTAAAACTGTAGATTCTAAATATCATAGAAGCATGATAGGTGTTTTACTTTATTTAACTGCAAGTAGACCTGATATAATGTTCAGTGTATGCATGTGTGCTAGATTTCAAGCTAATCCTAAGGAGTCACATGTAGTTTGATAGACCGTTTATTTCGGTCATCAACAAACCCTGCAGAAGATTGTAGTAAAGTGATTAGTAGGGTATCGTTATTGGCCGGGGATTGCGGGTACTCTATACTAAAGAGTCATAAAAATAAAAAATGATTTGATTGGTTTGATTAGCAATTTATAAACAAATATAAATCTACATCTATTAACATTACACAAGATTAGGGGGTTTTCATGATCTGATTTTTCTTTTACTAACTTTACTAAGGAAATTAAAGAACAATTATTTACAATTGATCATTTTCTCTCACAATTCAGAAAATCAAGTTTGTTAAATGACTAATCAAATTGTTTCAATGTAGACAACGAATTCGTGCCTCAATCACATATTAGAATTGAATCAAAGTGCAAGCCTAAAGAGATCATGCACTTTATAAATTCCTTCTTAGATAATCACTAAGCTTAGGAAAAGTCCATCAGCTAGTTATTTTGTTTAAGCAATCAAGTTAATACTCAGCGCATCCTTACAATTACTTAAACAAATCATTAAGATCAAAAGCAATTATGATTTAATAACATGTTCCTTATTCCTATGAAAAAGTCCATGGATAAAGAACATGCAATTTCCAGAACATTGGCTATTGTTCATAGCTTTTACCACTTTAAATCGTACTCCAGATCAATTAGGTGATCGAAAGTGCGATTATGGCTTCAATGATTTGCAATATCAAAGTTTTCAATATAACAGAACTGAAAATTCAACATATGTAATGAATTAATATGTCTACATATCATGAACAATTCAAAAACATTAAAGAATAAATCTGAAAATTAACCAACTCATTGAATTAATAATAATATCTAACATAAGAATCCAAGGTTGAAACAATTAAAAAGAATAGCCGTAAGGGGTACACTTCTTGAACACACTCAAGGAAGCTTGAGATGTTAATGGTGATGAACCTCACGGCTATGATGATAGATGAAGGAGAACACATTTTGGAAAAGTCCTAATGTGCTCACAATTGGAGAAGGAATGGTGGAGTGTTTTAGCCTTTTGCTTCTTGAATTTTGAGTAGAGATGGTTCCAAGAGAAAAGATGATCTCTTTCAGCTTACAAACACCCTATTTATAGAGCTTAGAACAACCCTCTAAGCTTAGGAAAAGCAAGAAAACAATGCTAAAAACAAGCCATGAAACATGCAAGGAAACAATCCCTAAAACATGCAAGGAAAAAATCCCTAAAACATGCAAAGAATCAAGGAATGGCCAAAAGTAAGAAAGAGGAATACAATCTCGAAATTTCAGGAGGACCCAACTATTAGAATTCAAACGGTCATATCTTCTTCCACACATCTCCAAATGAGCTGAAACTTGTTAGGCTGGAAAGAAGACGTCTTGAACTTCAATTTGGACCTAAGAAAGTCTCAAAAATGATATTGTTTGGGCCTGTTATGATGGGCCAAAATCCAGTAGGCTGTTGCATCCGAATCTTCCTCCACTTTGGGCTTGGACCTTACACCTTGCTTAGTTGACAAGAGATTATGTGATCTTTTGTTGTGCAAGCCCATGTTAGGTTGGACATACCCATGTCACTAATGGACTCCAATATTCTCTTGTGTTTTGACACATCATCCAAATAATTCCAAGGTGGAACCCTATATAGAAATCAGAAAATAATAGATAAGGAAAGTTTCCATAATTAGAAAAGTTTCTTAGAATGATAAGACTATTGTCTTAATCCACTTAGATTTCCTAAAGTAACTAGGAAAACTCATTTTAGCACCTTATTTTACCATTCCCACGTTCACAGGCTTTCTAAATACTAAGAAAAGAAACTAAGCTCAAAATAACAAAGTTAAGAGAATTACAAAGCCAAATAGGGTAGGAAAGGCATTAAAAACGTAACACAAAGTGTTCCTATCAAATTCCCCCACACTTAGCTTTGGCTAGTCCCTTAGCAAAACAACAGTATGTAACCTAGTAGAATCTCAAGAGAAACAACATAAACTAAATGACACCACAATGACATAACACAAATTAAATGACTCTAATCCTTCCAACTTACGTCTCAGAGATCCCTTAGGTAATATGGCATAATAAAGTACGGAGAGCACAAGTTTACCTCAAATAAACAAGCTACGGAGTTATTAAGATTATATAACATTCGTACTTTGAGTGTGTGTGTGTGAATAATCAGCCAAGAGTAAGTGTAATATGCCACCCTCGAGTTAATGCACAAATAGTATCAAATTTTACTTCTCACAATGCATCACTCTGGTTTTCACTCATTTAAATGTGGTGCTAGCTATACTAATTACTCAATCACTTGTGAAAACAGTTTAAACCATAGGCTTGCTTGTGCACCCACTCTCCACATCAAAAACAGAACATCAAAGGATCAGGAGGTCTTTGAAAGGGTTGTAATGGGGCTAAAGGGTCAAGGTTTCATAAGAAAGAAGAGAAAGGATGTCACAAAATTTCCTTAGAACTAGAAAGCATTCAATAACGTCATAAATAGATCATCATTATTAAGTACCACGTTTCCATCACGATAGGGTGGATTTAATCACTTTGGCTTTCAACTTGCTTTAAAGACTCATAATTCTCCCAATTCTTCAGAACTTGTATTCTTTGAAACACAGCAATTTTTTTTTTCTTCCTATTACTCCTTTTATCTTTTTTTTTTTTTTTTTTTTTTTCCGAAACAACCACCTTAGAACCATATGAAATTCCCCCACACTTATGCTTTTCCACCATCTCCACATTACAAATCAATATAAACAAGATCCAAGCTCCCTAGTTCTAAGGAAAAAGGGTAGGTAAAGTGTTTAAGTTCGTAAGGGTAAATGAATGTGGGTTAATGAAGAAAATAAGCTAATTCAGGCTCAAAATGGTATCTAGGGGTCAAATCATGATCAGGTTAAAGGCTATTTAGTCATGGTGGTAAAATCCTAATTTGCCTCCGTCTTCTCCAAATCTGAACATGTACGATCGTCTCAAGTGGTTTAAAAGCAAGTTCTAGAAAACATTATATTCACAAGATGCACTCAGAAGAGAATTTGAATTGATATGCATAACGAATCAATTTTAAGGCTCGAAAAACTCACAAATATTGTGGGATTATGCAAGTATCATTCAATATGTCTCCATGCTTCACTCTAAGGCAACAGATTACTCAAATCAAGGCTAATGTGCATCAAAATTTCAATTTCCAAGTATGCCTATAATATAAGCAAATTAACTCCATTTCTTGTTTTATCTTTAAAAGTATGCTCAAACTCTTTAAAAACCATTAAGAAATTCATCATTGAGTTGGAAGAGGTCCTAAAACCTAAAAAGCAATGATATGACTCAAAAAGATGTAAATCCCTCTCCCACACTTAAATCGTACATTGTCCTCAATGTATTTCAGAATAAGCATGTAATATAGAATATAAACATGGGTAAGGTATTTATGAAAATCACACAAAACAAATAACATATAAAGATCAACCAACGTAAATAGAAGAGAGAAAGAGAATGCAAATCTGTGTTAATGACTCCTCCACAGCTTCGGTTGAATTGGGTTGCCTCCTAAGCAGCGCTTTAATGTTTACAGTCTTTCAGCCTAGACTTTGTACCTTGTTTTTAGTCCTTTGTGAGTGGCACCTCTAGGAGGGGTACATCCTCCACAGTGTGCTCCTCAAAAGCCTCATAGTAAGGTTTCAAGCGATGACCATTCACCTTGAATTCATTTCCAGTTTTGTCACTTTTTATCTGCATAGCACCATGAGGAAAAATATTAGTGACAATGAATGGACCAACCCATCTAGAACGTAACTTACCAGGAAAAAGTTTAAGTCTAGAATGGAAGAGAAGAACTTTTTGGCCCACAACAAAGGCCTTGCCACGGATCATCTTATCATGAAAAGCTCTAGTTTTCTCCTTGTAGATCCATGCACTATCATATGCCTCATTTCTGATTTCCTCAAGTTCATTCAGTTGGAGTTTTCTATGTAAACCAGCCTCATCAATGTCCATGTTGAAAGACTTAACAGCCCACCATGCTCTATGCTCAAGCTCAACTGGTAAGTGACACGCTTTACCATAGACAAGTCTGAATGGAGACATCCCAATTGGCGTCTTATAAGCTGTCCTATAAGCCCAAAGTGCATCATCAAGTCTTTTGCTCCAATCCTTTCGTGTAGGGCCCACAGTCTTCTCCAAAATCCCCTTAATCTCACGATTTGAGACCTCTGCTTGTCCACTCGTCTGAGGATGATAAGGTGTTGCCACCTTATGAGTCACTTTGTACTTCTTGAGCAGGGCCTCAATTGTACGGTTGCA
Organism: Bretschneidera sinensis; assembly: GCA_023935145.1. Lineage (NCBI taxonomy): Eukaryota > Viridiplantae > Streptophyta > Magnoliopsida > Brassicales > Akaniaceae > Bretschneidera > Bretschneidera sinensis. The sequence goes on along the minus strand of CM043700.1, from coordinate 18,351,887 downwards.
GAAGTGTAATCCACCATCACTAATAATCACACGAGGCATTCCAAACCTAGCAAATATGTTAGATCTCAAGAAATCTACAACAACTTTAGAGTCATTAGTTCTGGTGGCTTTAGCCTCCACCCACTTAGACACATAATCAACAGCCAAAAGAATGTAAAGAAACCCGTTAGATGAAGGAAACGGCCCCATGAAATCAACACCCCAAACATCGAAAATCTCAACAGTTATAATATGGGCCATGGGCATCTGATCCCTAGAGCCTAAATTACCTGTCCTCTGGCACCTGTCACAAGTCATGCAATACAAGTATGCATCCTTAAAAATAGAAGGCCGGAAAAAACCACAATCTAATACCTTACGAGCTGTCCTACGAGCACCAAAGTGTCCACCACAAGACTCAGAATGACAAAAGGCAAGTATCGATTTATGCTCAGATTCAGGGACACACCTCCTAATGATTTGATCACTACAATGTTTTCACAAATAAGGTTCATCCCATATGTAATGCCTAGCCATATGCTTAAGTTTTTCTTTATTAGAACGAGGTAAAGTGTCAGGAAATTGCCTAGTAACTAAATAATTCACAATATCAGCATACCAAGGCTCACTTACCTCAATCCCAAAGAGCTGCTCATCTGGGAATGATTCTTGCAGGGGTAGGACGTCCTCCTCGTGAACAAGTCTGCTCAAATGGTCAGCTACCAAGTTTTCACTCCCCTTCTTGTCCTTGATCTCCAAATCAAATTCTTGAAGCAAAAGCACCCATCTAATCAGTCTCGGTTTGGCCTCCTTCTTTGTCATCAGATACTTCAAAGCTGCATGATCAGTATAAACAACAACTTTAGTTTGAAGTAAATAAGAGCGAAATTTATCTAAGGCAAAAACAACAGCAAAGAGCTCTTTTTCAGTTGTGGAATAGTTTAGTTGAGCATCATTGAGTGTCCTAGAGGCATAGTAGATGGCATAGGGCTTCTTGTCCATTCTTTGTCCCAAAACAGCCCCAACGGCGTAATCTGAGGCATCACACATCAATTCAAAAGGTAAGGACCAATTAGGTGGAGACATGATGGGAGCAGTAGTCAATAACTCCTTCAGCTTCTCAAAAGCTTTCTTGCACTCCTCATCAAACTCAAAGAGAGTGTCCTTCTGAAGTAAACAGCACAAGGGCCTTGATACATTGGAGAAATCCTTGATAAACCTCCTGTAAAATCCTGCATGACCAAGAAATGAACGAACCTCTCTCACACAAGTGGGAGAGGGTAAGTAACGCACAAGATCTACCTTAGATTTATCAACCTCAATCCCCCTAGCAGATATGATATGTCCTAAAACAATCCCTTGAGTCACCATGAAGTGACATTTTTCCCAATTTAGAACCAAGTTTGTTTCAACACAATGTTTCAGAATAAGTTCCAAATTTCCTAAGCATGCATCAAAATCTCTACCAAAGACACTAAAATCATCCATAAAGACCTCAATGATATTCTCGATGTATTCAGAGAAAATGGAGAGCATACAACGTTGAAACGTACCTGGTGCATTGCACAATCCGAATGGCATACGTCTGTAGGCATAAGTGCCAAAAGGGCAAGTGAAGGTGGTCTTCTCTTGGTCCTCTTGCGCTATACAGATCTGGTTGTACCCACTATATCCATCCAAAAAACAATAAAAAGGATAACCAGCTAACCTCTCGAGCATCTGATCGATGAAGGGCAGAGGGAAATGGTCCTTTCTTGTTGAAGCATTGAGCTTCCTATAGTCTATGCAAACTCGATAACCAGTTACCACTCTTTGAGGTACAAGCTCATTCTCCTCATTCTTTACCACAGTAACTCCTGACTTCTTTGGCACAACTTGAACAGGAGACACCCACTTGCTATCTGAAATAGGGTAAATAACGCCACAATCAAGTAACTTAATTACCTCATCTTGCACAACCTTCATCATAGGTGGATGTAGGTGTCTCTGGGCATCTCTGGTGGGTTTGGCACCATCCTCCAACAGGATCCTATGGACGCACATGGTTGGGCTAATTCCCTTGATATCTGCCAAAGACCAACCAATGGCGGTCTTGTACTTCTTCAGAACGTCCACAAGCTTCTTTTCTTGGTCCTCCTCCAACTTCGAGGATATAATAACAGGCAGCATCTCATTGTCCCCCAAAAAGACATACTTCAAGTGATCTGGCAAAACCTTAAGCTCAAGTGTAGGGGCCTGTATCACTGAAGGTAACATTTTGTTAGTGGAAATAAGAAAGGACAAATGAGGAATAGACCTTGGTAATATGGGTCAAGCCTCAAGGGAGGCTACGGTTTTGATCACAATGGGCTCTTCAGCCTTTTCTAACTCAGCCCTAGAAATGGATTCTCCATTCTCAGTATAACCAACTCCTTGAGAGAGTGTTACTTTCAACTCATCCTCTTCCATTGCTTCCAAAAATCTCTGCACAAGTGAGTTAATATCATCAATAGAAAAACAGGGTTTAATGTCAGTCAATGGATACCTCATGGCTTCAAAGATGTTGAAGCGTATAACTTCATTATCAAATTCCATGGTTAGAGTTCCCTCATAAACATCGATCTTTGTTCTTGCGGTCCTCATGAATGGGCGCCCTAAAAGCAACGGAGTAGAATTTAGGGGCGAATCTTCCATATCAATGATATAGAAGTCTGCAGGAAAAATGAGTTGATTTACTTGCACAAGAACATCTTCAACGTATCCTTTAGGATACTTATTAGATCGATCAGCCAATTGGATAACAACATTATCACTTTTAAGTGCACCTAGCTCTAAAGAAGCATAAAGACTATAAGGCATCACATTAATTGAAGCTCCTAAGTATAGCATGACATTATCAAATTTGTTGGTACCAATCACACAAGGAACAGAAAAACTCCCTGGATCCTTAAGCTTTGGTGGCAATTTCCTTTGGATGACAGCAGAGACTGTCTCATTCAACTTCACCACCTCCTTCTCACGAGTCTGCCTCCTTGTAGTGCAAAGCTCCTTCAGAAACTTGGCATATCTTGGCACTTGCTTCAAGCACTCAATCAAAGGCATGTTGACTTGTACCTTCTTAAAAATCTCCAAGATGGCCTGATCAGATTCATCTTTCTTGGTTTTGGCAAACCTACTAGGAAAAGGTACACGAGCAAAAGGATTAGAATCAAAAGAGTGTTTAGGGTTTTGTTCGTTACCTTGAGGTTTTAAAGCATTCTCAGATGATGGAGGACCAATCATTTCTGCCATTGTGGTGGTGGGATCTTTCTGTATTTCCTTCTTGGTGCTCTCAACGTCCTCTTCCTCATGGTGGGTCACTTTGGCTTTCTTCTGAGTTTTAAGAACATCCACAATGGTCTTGCCACTCCTTGTGGTAACAACTTTAGCTTGCTCGATAATTGGGTTGGGAACAGTGTTGCTAGGCAATTTTCCACTCTCCATTATCTTCCCCATGAAGTCCACCACTTGTCCCAATTGCTTCTTCAGCTCTGCAATATCCTTAGTGTGAGCCTGTTGACCTGTAACAAGAGCTTGAGTAGCAGTAGTTAAATTATGTTGCCCTTGAGCAAGGGACTTTAAAATTTCATCATAATTAGAAGCAACAGAATTTGTAGGTACAATAGGATTAGGGACAAAGTTTTGAGGTACCTGGGGCCTCATAAACAAACCTGGAGGGCGTGGAAACACTTGCCCTTGACCTTGAGGATTCTGAACATTATCATTGTTGGCCCAACGAAAATTGGGGTGATCTCTAAGCCCAGGGTTATATGTGTTAGAGAAAGGGTTGTACCTTTGTCCACCTTGATTACCTTGAAACCCAACAGCGTTAAGAGACTCCCATCCTCCATTGTTGATCAGTTGGGGACATTGGTCAGTTGGATGCCCTTGAGTACAACACACACCACAGATTTGAGCAACTTGTTGTACTTGTGCTCCATTCACATTCAGTACCTGAGACAGAAGAGTAGACATTTTATTAATTTTTTCCTCAAGAGCAGAGTTAGAAGATACCTCATTCACCCCATGAGTGGAGTTTAACACTCCCTCGTATTGTTGATAATTAAGAGCACGTTGGGCGAGTAACTCCTTAGCAACATCAGGTGTCTTATCGACAAAAGAACCTCCGACAGCAGCATCTAACAATTGACGTTCGAGGGGGAGAAGTCCTTCATAAAAGTAAGTGAGAAGATTCCCTTCTTTCATCCCATGTGAAGGACATGATGCAATTAAGCTCTTGAATCTCTCATAGTAGGCATAGAACGCCTTTTCCTTCCTTTGCTCAATTCCAGTTATCTGCTTCCTCAAGACAGTAATCCTTGAGGCAGGGAAGTACTTAGTCAGAAACTCAATCATAAGCTTCTCCCATGTGTTGATGTAACCCGAGGGTAGATCAAACAACCAAGTCTTTGCCTTATCTTCAAGTGAAAAAGGGAATGACTTCAGCTTCAGAACGTTGAGATCCGCATTTTGTGGGCACATACTTGAACACACAAACTGGAACTCCTTGAGATGTTTGTGAGGATCTTCGTTAGTAAGCCCATGGAATTTGGGCAAATGGTGCAAGAACCCACTCTTCAGTTCGAACTCAGCTATCTTGCCAACTGCTGGTTCTGGATAAGTAATACAAGTTGGTGCAGCTCCCCCATCAGTTGAAGAAGACATTTGCCTAATAGTTTTAGCCATTGGTACTTCGTCTTCCTTACTTGCGTCTTCTAAGTCAGGTATGTCTTCTTCCTCGTCTGACAAGTGATGTGAAAAATTATCTGACTCCTCCGACTCTAGCCTCCCTTCTTGGTAAGGTGGGGGTTGATTTGTAGAAAGTGCAACTTCTTTTAGTAAAGCCAAATGTTTTCTAAGTTCTTGAGTCTTTCTACTAACTGCTGACATTCATCGACCTAAATAACAAAAGCAAAGGAATCAATATATAAGTTAAAGTTTGAAATACAAATAATAATAGCTTCCCTTACAAATGTTACAAACGGTTTTAAAGAAGTCACATGCTAAAATTGCAATCAAGTAAAACACAAGTTATATTATATGCTAAAAAGAATATTAACAAGTTAAATGACACTAAAATATAGAGATTTTGCAATCCCCGGCAACGGCGCCATTTGATAGACCGTTTATTTCGGTCATCAACAAACCCTGCAGAAGATTGTAGTAAAGTGATTAGTAGGGTATCGTTATTGGCCGGGGATTGCGGGTACTCTATACTAAAGAGTCATAAAAATAAAAAAATGATTTGATTGGTTTAATTAGCAGTTTATAAACAAATATAAATCTACATCTATTAACATTACACAAGATTAGGGGGTTTTCATGATCTGATTTTTCTTTTACTAACTTTACTAAGGAAATTAAAGAACAATTATTTACAATTGATCATTTTCTCTCACAATTCAGAAAATCAAGTTTGTTAAATGACTAATCAAATTGTTTCAATGTAGACAACGAATTCGTGCCTCAATCACATATTAGAATTGAATCAAAGTGCAAGCCTAAAGAGATCATGCACTTTATAAATTCCTTCTTAGATAATCACTAAGCTTAGGAAAAGTCCATCAGCTAGTTATTTTGTTTAAGCAATCAAGTTAATACTCAGCGCATCCTTACAATTACTTAAACAAATCATTAAGATCAAAAGCAATTATGATTTAATAACATGTTCCTTATTCCTATGAAAAAGTCCATGGATAAAGAACATGCAATTTCCAGAACATTGGCTATTGTTCATAGCTTTTACCACTTTAAATCGTACTCCAGATCAATTAGGTGATCGAAAGTGCGATTATGGCTTCAATGATTTGCAATATCAAAGTTTTCAATATAACAGAACTGAAAATTCAACATATGTAATGAATTAATATGTCTACATATCATGAACAATTCAAAAACATTAAAGAATAAATCTGAAAATTAACCAACTCATTGAATTAATAATAATATCTAACATAAGAATCCAAAGCTGAAACAATTAAAAAGAATAGCCGTAAGGGGTACACTTCTTGAACACACTCAAGGAAGCTTGAGATGTTAATGGTGATGAACCTCACGGCTATGATGATAGATGAAGGAGAACACATTTTGGAAAAGTCCTAATGTGCTCACAATTGGAGAAGGAATGGTGGAGTATTTCAGCCTTTTGCTTCTTGAATTTTGAGTAGAGATGGTTCCAAGAGAAAAGATGATCTCTTTCAGCTTACAAACACCCTATTTATAGAGCTTAGAACAACCCTCTAAGCTTAGGAAAAGCAAGAAAACAATGCTAAAAACAAGCCATGCAAGCAAAACATGCAAGGAAACAATCCCTAAAACATGCAAAGAATCAAGGAATGGCCAAAAGTAAGAAAGAGGAATACAATCCCGAAATTTCAGGAGGACCCAACTATTAGAATTCAAACGGTCATATCTTCTTCCACACATCTCCAAATGAGCTGAAACTTGTTGGGCTGGAAAGAAGACGTCTTGAACTTCAATTTGGACCTAAGAAAGTCTCAAAAATGATATTGTTTGGGCCTGTTATGATGGGCCAAAATCCAGTAGGCTGTTGCATCCGAATCTTCCTCCACTTTGGGCTTGGACCTTACACCTTGCTTAGTTGACAAGAGATTATGTGATCTTTTGTTGTGCAAGCCCATGTTAGGTTGGACATACCCATGTCACTAATGGACTCCAATATTCTCTTGTGTTTTGACACATCATCCAAATAATTCCAAGGTGGAACCCTATATAGAAATCAGAAAATAATAGATAAGGAAAGTTTCCATAATTAGAAAAGTTTCTTAGAATGATAAGACTATTGTCTTAATCCACTTAGATTTCCTAAAGTAACTAGGAAAACTCATTTTAGCACCTTATTTTACCATTCCCACGTTCACAAGCTTTCTAAATACTAAGAAAAGAAACTAAGCTCAAAATAACAAAGTTAAGAGAATTACAAAGCCAAATAGGGTAGGAAAGGCATTAAAAACGTAACACAAAGTGTTCCTATCATAGTTGCAGTAAAAAGAATCCTCAGATATCTACAAGGAACCCAAACCATAGGATTATGGTACTCTAGAGATTCATCTTTTAAGCTTGTAGGTTATTCAGATGCTGATTTTGCTGGATGTAGGTTAAATAGAAAGAGCACAAGTGGAACATGCCAATTCTTAAGTGCTATGTTAACTTCTTGGTTTTCCAAGAAACAGAATTCCATTGCACTATCAACCGCTGAGACGGAATATGTAGCAGCTGGAAGTTGTTTTGCCCAAGTGCTATGGATGAAACAACAACTAGAAGACTATGACATGAACCTCAAAGACATCCCGATATTTTGTGATAATACTAGTGCTATCAACCTAACCAAGAATCCTATCCAGCACTCTAGAACTAAACACATAGAAATCATACATCATTTCTTAAGAGACCATGCTCAAAAAGGTGATATAAGACTATAATTCATACCTTCAGAAGATCAAATAGCTGACATTCTCACAAAACCTCTAAGTGAAGCTAGTTTCTGCAAAATTAGACTGTCAATGGGATTGTTAGATTATGATAAACTGTATGTTTGATTGCATCTACATTTCATCATTTTGCATATTTGATATCTGGTGAAAGAGTATTAAACCTCATTTAATCACTCCCTCACTCAAGATGGCATAGATAAACAAATTTCGTGCTAAGGCTCAAATACTAGAAATTTTCTTAAGGATCCAGTCGACTGGTAATTCTGTCCTAGTCGACTGGTAAGTCACTGTCTATTCTTCCAATCGACTGGTAAGTTTATCCAGTCGATTGGTAAGTCACTGCCAAATCTTTCAGTCGACTGGTACATCTAGACTTTTTTTGGAGCCATTTAATTCTCAAATATTAATTGTTCTTTGATAAATTCTCTTTGATTTGGCATTGAATAAATCAAGTGATGAGCTTGAATTTAGATTTGAGAATTACTTTTGAGTTATTTATCTATCAAGCATGAGCTGAATATGAAACTTTCTATTATATATGCTTGAGTTTAAAATTAATGATTATCTTTGCATTAAATTGATTATCATCTAATTATTGAATCTAAAATGCCCTGAAAATGATATTTGATTGATAATTGAAAATTATATTTCGGTGCATATATGCAGGGGAAGTAACTTTTTTTCAAGTACTTATAGATATTTCCAATTTGAACATCTTTTTGAGTAGTTGATGAGCTCTTTGTCTTGATTATTCAATCAATCAACTACCGATAAGGCTTGTTAAGTTTTATCTAATTTTATTTCTCTTAAGAGTTAAAAATAATTACTTTAAACTTTTTGAAAGGGGGAGAAAATCTAATTTATTGATAAAAGAGAAAACCTTTGGTAAAATCATTTTACTCAAATGAGTTTTAAATGCTTGATAAACTATTTTTGACATGTTTTAAATTTGGATATTATATCTTGGGAATTTTATCTCTATATGCTGAAGGAACTCTTTCACAAGCTTTATATTTCTTGATATCTTGTAAAATGATTCTTTTCTCAAAATGTTTCATCAAAATATTTTCAATAGCATATTTTGAGGGGGAGCTCTTCTTTGAAATCCACCCTTTTTAATTATGACAAAAAGGGGGAGAAAAATAAGAATATTAGAGATCTTGTTAGACCTTATTCTTAAGATTTTTGTCACCATAAAAAAGGGGGAGATTGTTGACCCCGAATGATTTTAATAGTGACAAAAATCTTAATTAAGCACTAATGAATATTACTTAAGTAATACAAATTGTTAATAGTGCTTATACATTAAAAGAGATGAAGATTGTAGAAATTGGTGAATCAAAGTTAATGGGTGAATCAAAGTTAATGATCTCAAAAGTCAATAAGCTCTCCAAAAGATCAAATTCAAGGAGAATAATTTAAATGCAACTTCAAAGACAATTGGGATAAATTATAGGTTTGAATCCTAAGATACTCTTTGTAAGCATTTCAATTGTTAGGAGCTAATTATATTTGCATTGCATTTTATTTTATAGTCTTAATTAATTGAAGATATAAAATTTCCACGTGATTTTATTAAATGCAAATAAATTCTTTGGGCTCAATACTTAAAATTACTTTAGCATTTGTAATATATCATTCTTCATATATCTTGCACACATATTATGCTTAAATTTATAATATGTTTTGTCATCACCAAAAATGCCTTAATTAAGAAATTGATTAGATTAATTTTGATGATAACAAAACACTTTTGAAGTGTTTAACTTGTGTGTTTAATGTACAAGAAATTTTGATTCAAATAGGAGATTTTTTGGAACTCAAAAATCCAAAAAGAATAAAGAGATATGAAGCAAACTGATGATGAAAACACTGTTCATCCTGAAAACACTGTAGTAACGCTCAAACGTGACCCAGTCGACTGGGTGAATAGTATAGTCGACTGGTAAAATGGGCAGAAGGTTCCCAGTCGACTGGTAATACTGTAGCAGCAAAAATATGAATTTTTAAGAGGACCCAGTCGACTGGTATCACGACCCAGTCGACTGGTAGTTCAAAAATATGACCGTTGGGACTCGAAATCTGAGATTTTAAAGGCACAATCAATTCAAATTAAAGTCTAATGGCCATATTAATTCATGGCTATATAAACCCACTCAATTCAACATTCAACAAGGTAGAGAAGACATTCAAAAATAGAAGAACACACACAATCAAGTCATTCATTCTTTGAAACTCAAAAAAGCTTTGAAATACTCATGTTGAGCTATTCTTCAAGCTTTACTTTAAAAGAGAGACATTATTTAGTTGTATAAGCTTTCATTTGCTGTCTCTCTACTATTTACTTTACAACATTTATTGTAAAGGGATTACTTCCGTGAGGCAAGGGATTAAATCCGTGAGGAAGGGGATTACTTCCGAGAGGAAGGGGATAGCTTCCGAGAGGAAGGGATTGTAAGGTTTGTACAACACCGATGAAGTTGTACGACTAAGTTTCTTAGTGGATTACTTCAAGGAGGTTCCTTAAAGAGAGTGGACGTAGGGTCGGAACGAATCTGATATTGCCGAACCACTATAAACTGAGTTTGCATCTCTCTAACTCTATCTCCTTAATTACTTTCATAATTACTTGCTTATAATTATTTATTATTCAAGTAAATGAGATTGATTGCTTAATTATTTTATAATTCAATTATCATTTATATATTAAGCAATAAACTCTCTCATCTTTGTGCTAGTCATTTAGAAAGATTTAATTCCGCATATATTTTGATATTTGAGATTACAAAAAGTATTTAATTTTTTAATACCCAATTCACCCCCCTCTTGGGTTGAAACCTCAGTCTACAATAGTCCATCAAATAAATACACACACAAATATATATTGCAGTCTAAATTAACTTACCAAAATATGAATGTAGTCTATCAATTCTTAAAGTAATTATTTTAAATATATATAAAATATAATTATATAATGACTGGGTTACCGGTTTGGGTCGGGTTGAAATTTTTCAACCCGTGACCCAACCTAACCTGTCAAAGTAAAAAAATTTTCAACCCAAACCCAACTCAACTTTTGAAAATCTCAACCCAACCCAACTCATTACACCGATTTGGGTCGAGTCCAAGGGTTTGCCAGTTTCCATGCTCACTCGTAGTGAGAAGAAGAGTTTTTTTATTGTTAAGAGATAGAACATATACAATATTATTTTAAGGCCATGAAAGATTACTTTAAAAAATTGAGAATGATGATTGGGAAGAAAAATGATAATTTAAAGAGTAGTGAAAGTGCTAATATCATCGAGGGAAATGATGAAGACATGGTGCTAGCTATTGAACACATTGAGAATGATGAGTGGGAAAAAGAGTGATAATGGAAAAAGTAGTGAAAGTGCTAATATCATCGAGGGAAGTGATGAAGACATGGTGCTAGCTATTGAGCACATTGAAGAAAAAATTGATGAGAGTGATATGATGCTACTTGATTCAGCGTCCTCCACACATATATTCAACAGTACTTTGATTGTATGAAGGAACCTACCCATTTCAGAGTTGCTATCGCATGTGGGAACACAAAGTAATTGATGGCGAAGGAAGCTTAAAGTTGAAACTTTTTGATAGAAGCTTGAAAACACTTGAGAATGTAAAATTTGCTTCCTCTTTCACTACAAATATCATCTATTTGGGGGAACTTGATAAGATGATATACACATGGATTGTGGGCAATGGAGAGATGCAAGTTCTTAATATAGATCAAATGTAATGATGAAGGCTACTATGAACAAGAAGAGCTTGTATGTGTTGGATAAGAATGTTTTGCTTGGAAAATCAAGTGTATGAGATATAAAATTACCAAAAGGAAGGATCACACCAACCAAGAAGAAAGTTAGATTTGTTGATGATGTGTGGAGAATTTGAGCCAAAGTGAAGATTTGTTAGGATTTTGGCTCAAATCCCCACCAAAAAAAATTTTCTAATTGGTTTGAGAAAAGTAGTTTCCTATTTTATAGTTGGTTATTCTAGTAGGAGTAGTACTAGTTTCTTATAAGATTGTTCTTTATACAAGTAGTAATTTACTATGATGTTGTTGTTGTTCTTTTCTTAATAGCATTAAGAAAATATCATCTATATAAAAGTTGTTGTTTTTTTCTTAATAGTATTAGGTAAATATCATCTATATAAAGAGGTCTCAGAGAATGTTTGAGACGATGTTGTTGTTGTTCTTTTCTTAATAGCATTAAGAAAATATCATCTATATAAAAGTTGTTTTTTTCTTAATAGTATTAGGTGAATATCATCTATATAAAGAGGTCGCAGAGAATGTTTGAGACACACTCATAATTTTAATATACTTTGAAAATCAGAGAGGTTTACTACTAGAGTTAGGTTGAGAGCTTTAGGTGTATTGAAATTTTTTTTGTTGAGGTTATCAATATAATAATTTTGTTTTCCTTAAAATTGTTAAGGATTATGAGTTTGTTGATGACATAAACAAAGAGGTTACTAAACCACATTAAATTGTTATACTTTATATTTATTTTTTTATTTATCTATTTAATTATTATAAACTTGAGTATAATAAATTTTATGGGTAAAATCCCAACAGTTCTCATGCATAAAATTCTGAAAATGTCATCTCATTTCAGTTTGTCATTTAATTTCCAAGAGTACTGCGACACCACCACCAACCAAGTAATCTTTCAAAAAATTCAAATTCACACCAGAGCAATATTAATGTAATTAAGTGTAAAATAAAATTTCACTATAATATAAAGTAAATATTTACCAAATTTGTAATAAGACCCGTGTGTACGGTGGGGATTCCCCTAATAAGAATGGCATGTGTCAAGCATAGACATAGGAATAGGTAAAACATAAAGCAAGGAGAATTATCTTTTAAAAAAAGGAAAGAAAGAAAGAAATCCCACTTTGCAGCCTAACCAGTCCTTGCCAACTTCACCAGCCATACAATTGCAGCAAAGCTATTAAGACAATGCATTAGTAGTCGAGGTGGCAACTTCTTAAATCTGAAGTCTCAAATGATCAGGCCTAAGTACTAAGATCTGCAGAGTATGAATATCTTGAGTGGCAAGTCATACCAAATCTACCCGGAATCCACATGGTGCACGTACTCACATTCAGGCGAACAAATAAAAATACTAGGGAAGAACCTTTAAGTTATGTTGGCACCATGTACTAGAACATATTTACACGGAAAAACCACGGCAGTATGAAAGCTATGACCAGGCATGCCATCAGGAAGTTACAAAATGGATGTCCCCGCCAGCATCTTCTTCCCCCGTCTGATGAAGAACTACTGCTAACAGTAAATCTCCACTCATGCAATTCTTCCATATATCTGTTGTTATCCCCAACACCCGTAATATTTTTTGCAGTCTGGCCACAAATTTCACAGACTCTACAAGAATAAATAATAAGACAATGTTTTGGTGATTGTGAATTTGAAAGAAAAGTGAAAGTAAATTCCAGAAGCATCTGCTGTTGGTTTGAGACAAAGATATTAATTCAGAAAACAGTATTTCAACAGAGAAGCAGGTCAAAACCAAAATTTTCTGATTTACAGAAAGAAGCACAACAGATTTCACCGTTATCAGATATAATTACAACATGCCCACATATGTTTGCATGAACGCAAGAGCCAGTTCATCAATGGGCATCTTAGATATGAATCTTGCCTAGCCAAAAAGAAACTTGTATAGATAAAAGTGAAAGAGTGACGAACATCATACATTAGAAGAAACCATTTGATTAATAAATCTACCACAAGAGTTCAATCCCGATTCTTGAGCTCTGAGCATCTATCTCAGTTGTGAACTAACATGACAACAATACCACATGCTGGGCCTGAAAGTAGTAAGACTCTCTCGTTAAGTGAACTTCTTTTACCAATTTTATCATATTATAATAATAAATTACTTCACCTAAGAAATCTAGGATCAAGACAAGTGAAAAGGGCACAACAATGAATGAAAGCTTGAAATTCTTATACTATTGGAGAGAGGGAAAAAGAAAACTGATTGTTTCTCAATTATATATTGTTTCAATGCCCATAGAGCTTTTTTTGACATAGCAATAGGATGAAAATGGCGGAAAATGCCTCCTTTAAAAGACAGACGGTTTAGTGTTTGCAAGTTCTTCCTTCTAATTACTATAGTGACCGTTTCTTTACTCAATGTAAATCTAAGCACGACATAATTTCAGAGATAACTTAGAATATCCTAGTTACAGTTGATTCAGAACACCGATTATAAGTACATAAAATAGAAATTCTGACATCAAGAATAACATGGTAAGCCAGTTAAGATCGCGAAGCTCAATCCAATGTCAAGACCAAAATACTCCCAAAGTGTATTGTGCAGGCAGAGACTTCATTTTCAAGAAAAGAAAAACATTTAGAGTGTGTTTAGTTGTAGAAAATTTTCATCTCTATTTTTATTAACATTTCTTCAACAATATGGACATTCTTAACATAATTTGAAAAATAACATTTCCCTTTCCAACATAATATTGGAAAAGTTGGAAAATTGTTTTTTTTTTGTTTCCCAACTTTTCTAATATTATGTTGAAAAGAGAAACGTTGTTTTCCAAATTATGTTAAGAATGACCAAATCATTAAAGAAAGTATTAAGGAAAATAGATATGGAAATTTTCCACAACTAAACGCACCCTTACCAATTTCCCTTTAGCTTAAACCATGCCTCTGCACAATGAACATGCGCAACATCGGTAAGTGCATAGATAATTCTAAAGCAATATTATATTATTACTTAGCAATTTTTTTATCTTCTCTCTTTTTATTTTGGAGGAGGAAGGGGAGAAGGGTAATTCCATAACAAAAATCCGCTCATGCCCCGAGCTGCAATTACATATTATCATTAAAGCTATATACCATTCTGAGTTACAGGAGTAGACCTGATTACAACATCATACGCATCAAAGCTGGCTCACAAGAGCACATTACATTGGACTTGCATCCTAAGCTAAAGTATGTTAAAGCAGATGACATTCACAATGGCTTAGTTGGGAAAGGAATGAGATGGGCTAGTTCTGCAGTGGACATCATAAATGGCTTATGAATTAAATTTACTTCATTCGAAGACAAGAAAAAAGGACAGAACATTAAAAAGAGCTAGAATTTCTTATGCTACTGGGAAAGAAAGAAAAAAAAACTGATTGTTTGGGACTTGTGTTTTCAATGTCCAATAGAGATTTGTTCCTAGCAATAGATGATGAAAATGGCAGGAAAATGTCACAGTTAAAAGGAAAAAGATGGTTTAGAGCTACCGAGTTCCTCCTTCTACTTATTATAGCGATGTTCCTTTACTCCTCCTAAATCTAAGAAAGCCTTAATCTCAGTCATAACTTAGAATATCCAGCAGAATACCAATTACAAGTACATAACAGAGAAAAAATTTGAAATCAAGAATGAAAGGCCAAACACAAGAATGACATGGTAAGACAATTAAGATCCCTAAGCTTAATCCAACATCAATACAAACATAAATATACTTCCCAAAAACTGTAATCTAGCGTGCACACAGAGACTTCATTTTCAAGGAAAGAAAATCATTTACCTGTTTCCCCTTAGCTTAAACCATGCCTCGGCACAATGAGCATGTGCAATGCCAAGCTCATCTTTGCAAGCACAACCAAGCTGAATTAGATCCAGGGCAACAGAAGAACTAGTAGTAGTATCAGTAGCGTCCAACGATTGCTCAGAACTCAAATGACAAATCCTGCAAACCCTTTCCCCATCCAAGTTGTCCTTAAACCCTCCTCCTCCACCACCACCACGCTTCATATCAATCACGCAAGACTCCTTCACTGATTCACCCACCTTTGTTTTTGGCTTCTCCACCGTTGCCTTAGTTGAGCCCAAATCATCACCTTTCATCCCCAGTTCCCTATTTTCTCCACTAACACACGCTGCCGCCCTCGAATTTATCACTATAACAGTCTCTAACACAACCCCATGAACTGAATTATTCGAATTCCCACTACTTCGTTGATCAACTTGGCCCATATTCTCACCAATTCTTTGCTCATTTTGCATCTCTTGATTTACTACTCTCTTTTGTGCTTCCAACAACGCCTTACTCGACCCAAATTCATCGTTTTCCAATCCCAAATCAGCATTTCCATCACTAAGACACGCATTTTGTTCAGAATTTATCACAACCAGAGTCTCAAGCACAACCCCATTAACTGAATTGCTTGAATTCTCATTAAACTGGCCAGAATTCTCACTAATCCTTGGATTATCACGTGGTTCTTGATCCATTGATCTGAACAATAGGGAAAACAAAACAAAGTCTCCCTTCTCCTTCAAAAGTTTCAAAAAAACCTCAAATATATGACAATAAACAAGGTGATCAGTGCGAATCTTGCAATAATTCACTGCATGCTTCCAAACAAGACAAACCTCAAAATATCATCAAAGAATAATTCACACCTTAAAAAAGACTAAATGATAATTGAGAGCTAATTAAGAAACGAAAACAGAACCTTTAATTTCCTTAGAAACGACCCAAAACCCAGATCCTTATCCTTTACCAATTCCATTTGATCACTTCAATGCCACGCAAAAGAATAGCTCCAATAATCCTCACAAGAAAAGCGTTTACTTTCAAATAAAAAATTAAAAGAAAAAGAGAGAAATATATAAATGGGTCTTCTCTAATTTAACTACACCAAATAGTGTCTCTATAAATCCATATATATATATATATATATATATATATATATATATATATATATATATATAAACTTTGCGTATCAATAGGTTTGTGAGATGAGAGGTGTGACCGAGGTTGGGTGAAGAAAGGAACTGCAAATAGTGGGAGGTGGAGTGAGAATTAATTAATTAATTAATTTTAATGTTGATGGATAAATTACTTTGATTATTTCTATTTTTATTAAATATATGGAAGATGAAGAATAGAATTTTGTATACAAGTATAATTCTTACCTTCTTTGTGGCCTAAATAATGGAATTTTTGGGCTTGACGTTTTGAATGAGTGAGTGTGGGGGTTGTGTGACTTAAGTGCCATAACGAAAGAAACTGGTGGAGTGTGAATCACGTTGTATCCATAGACCTGAAGTTTGTCGGGTTTACAACTTCCGTCGAATAATAATTATTATGGTTGTTATGTTATTATTAACACTGTAGAAATATCCATATTTAATCAGTATTTTTAGATAAATTCTACTTACGTCTTCAAAACCATAAAATTTTATATACATTTTATAATGAATACAAATATGAAAAAATTTAATAAAATTAAGTTAAATACTAATATGATATCACATGTTTTTTTATTTAATTCGAGAATGTATTCATACATACATTTTAATATTTTGAAAAATGAACAAACTTCACGATTTCAGATAACTTTTTAAATTGTAAGATTCAGTTATCATTTTTTTAAAAACTTAAAATATAATTATAGTTATGATAAAAATAAAGAATATAATTATTTTTTAAAAAAATAACTGTACTAACAAAATGAATAAGCTCAAAAGACTTATCAATTAAACTCATACCGATAAAAATAGATCTCGACCATCTTATAGCAGTATTTCTTTTTTAAATACAACCTTTTGAACGTATCGTAAAGCATGATGTGCATGTTTAGTAAGTGAAACAATTAAAAACTCAAATGGTTTTCATGTAAATGTATATCGCAACTAAAATGATTTTTATGTAAATTTTGAGTTTTAGTTTAATTTTTTTTGTTTGGTTGAAATCTGAAAGTAGATTATAAAAAATATATATATAAAAACAAATGTGAAAAAAGGTATTTAATGATGTAATATGTGAAAAAATATTTAAGAAAAAAGGAAAAACATGTCATTTTACAAGAAAAAATCATTTTCATTTATCTAGAAAATAATTTACAACAAATAACTCTTTAAGTGATAGATTTTAGTGTAAATTAATTTCTAAAGTAAAATATTTGTCACTCGTAAATGAAAATATAGTTTACATTGATATTACTTTTCACCAATGATTTTACATCAACAAACAAAAAATTATGAATTTTCAATCAAATTTTTATTATTTAGTTGAAGTACTCTAATATTAAATGAAATAAAATATAGAAAATACGAGATGACATAAAATTTTATTGTGTAATTTGTGAGAGAAATTTTTTAACAAAGTGAAAAAAAATAATTTTTTATTCATTTATAAAATGATTTAAATCATTTTCCTTCAAAATGATCACCATATAAAACAATTTATACTAAGTTTATCACATAAAAATATCATTTTACATTAAAATTTCCAGTCAAACTGGATGCTATATTAACTAGTCCACTAGTTTGCAAATAGAATCCGAAGAACTCAACATTACCAACTTCCCAAGTAGGCATGTCCCAAGCTAGGGTTTGTGTACAGAGAGCGTGGGCATAATCTTAAGGGACACTAGTCCTTATCTAGTTATTGCCAACGTGGATATTGCTTTTTGGTAGACCATTTTTGACCCAGGACCTACGTATGAATCCCATTAAATATGTAGAACCAAATGATTGAATAAGTGGAGCATACGAACACCAGTCCAAGTAGTTCGTACGTGTGCCCTACAATTAAGAGCAGGGACAGATTTATAAGGAAAAATCAATAAATAAAAAAACAAAGTTGGCATGTGAAATGCCAACCAAGCATGACATGATTTTTAGCAAAAGAAATATATCTTTTCGAAGGGTCATTAGCTGATCACCACAGGCCTTAAACAAAAACCTGTAATTTCACTTGAATTTGTGATGTATTCTCGGCTCATGTTTACATTGTCGTGTGAAAAATGTAAAAAAAGACTATCAAACATCAAATTAATAGATTCAATAACAGAAGGAAAAAAATTCAATTCCATCAAATAAGTCCATGCTGTCGATGAACTGAGACGAACCGAGTAGTGATACATACAAGCTTGGCTCGGTACACTTTAAGTGAGCTCGAGCTCGAGCTTGCTTCAGACATCTTGTTCGAACCAAGTTCATTTTACTTTTGAAGAAAATGAGCTCGGCTCGGTTATACTAACAAACAGAACCGAACCAGGTAGTGCTATGTATAGATTGGCTCTTATTAGCCTAAGTTTGAGCTTGATCATGAACCAAACTGAGGCTATTCATGAACTTAAAATGAACACTTGAACGAACAAATTTCTAAACGAACATAAACAAATTTAAAACTTAAATCTATCAAATATAATACCAAAAAAGGACAATAATTAATCACCATAAAATCATTCATAAACTATCCTAAAAACGCATAGCAGCTCTAATAATTGTGCTTTAAGTGGCTTTCCTAGCTTCTTCACAAAGATCCAACCAAATCTCAATATCCAAAGCCAACTCTTTATGACTTCAAAATTCACCGACTTGGGCATGAAAAGCAGTTGACGCTATCCCACAAAATTAACCCAAAGGGAAAAAAAAAAAAGGAAAGAGAATTCTGTGCATGAGCCATTCAAATGCATAATTAATTTACAGTTGATGGAAAGGGGCATAATATACTCATGTCACCGAGGTCCAGAGAGTTCTATTGCTTCAATTATAAAGGATGATTCTTCATGGATATCACTGTAATTCCTAGAGAAGCTACAAGCCATCGCCTCGGAAATGTTGGTTCCATCTTGTGATTCCACCATTCCTGACTGCCCAACAAGACCTTCAAGGACCTTTAAGACTTCTGACATTTTCGGCCGGAAGTTAGGATGAGACTGAGTACACTGCAGCGCCATTTCAACTGCTTTTCCCAGCTCTACAGCATCGAAACATCCCTTCAGATCCCGATCTACTAGAACTTCCAACCTCTTTTCCTCATGCAAGGTTCTAACCTGCAGAATTTAACTTGCAAAATTTTATTGGCATGAAAATGAGGGGGAAAAAAGAAACAGGAAAGAACTTGTTAATATGGCTTAAATTCTTTAGCCCCAAATCCAATATCAATAAGGCCTTTTACTGGATATATGAGAGGCTCTTGTTCGGGGTCTATGATCTATGTGGGTACGATTAACTGGTTCAATGTGAGGCGGAGCCCCCTAAGAATGGACCTGTATAAATAATAGGTTTCGTATTTTTCATATTAACAAGATCATCATGGAATTAATCAATCATTGCTTTGAAACAAGGAGCATAAAATGAAATATGAAAGTTTAGACAAACACTGAAAAATTAACTCACCCAGTCAAGAATCATTCCCTTCTGAACCTGACCATTTCCAGCATCTAATGCCTTTTGCCCTGTTATGAGTTCCAAAAGTAGTATGCCAAATCCAAAGACGTCTGTTTTTTCAGAGGATTGTCCAGTCGAAAGATACTCTGGAGCAATGTGTCCTATAGTGCCCCGCACTGCAGTAGTGACATGTGAATCCCATCGATCTAGTAACTTAGCAAGACCAAAGTCCCCAACTACAGCTTCAAAACTTTCATCGAGTAAAATGTTTGCAGCTTTGACATCCCGGTGTATTATTTTTGGATTGCATTGTTCATGCAAGTATACAAGTCCACGAGCAGCTCCAAGGGCAATACATATTCGTCTCTTCCAATCCAAAGATGGCTTTTCTCGAAAAGTCTCTGTCAACAAAAATTCAACCCATATGAACATAGCAATGATGATTTCTTTGAAGTAAGAAAAGAGGAACATCTCTCCAATTCAGATGAAAAAGAAAATCCAACCATGAATGGAAATTTCTTAGATGATGAGGTTGTAGACTACCCAAATTTTACAGAGACAGGTCAATCAGATTTTCCGCATCTAAAAAGGCTTAAAATAAAATTGCAAAAGATATTTAGTAAGCAAAGAGTTATTTGTTCCACCAACTATCATTATCGTCGTCAGAAAAGAAAGAAAAAATTTGTCCTCTCAAAAATAAAGTTTCTAATCAAAGCACCATGAAGTTGAATTTTATGTATTCAGACTTTGTGCAATCACGATTATTCAGAAAAATGAAGCTCTATTGCATTTAATTCATAAGAGAGAAAGAGAAGGGGGGAGTTTCAATGGAAAAGAAATAACCTCTCAAACGATCGGCAACACTCCCATTCGGCATATAAGGATAAACAAGCAATCTCTCGTTGGGTGTCATACAAAATCCATATAGACGTAAAAGGTTACGGTGCAGAGCCAAGCCAATCATCTCAACTTCAGTTTGAAATTGCACTTCTCCAGTACAATTTGGGTCTCTCAGCCGTTTAACTGCCACAACAGTTCTATTTGGAAGACATCCTTTATAAACCACCCCAAATCCACCTTGTCCTAAGATGTTTTTGGGACTAAAATTGCCCGTGGCACTTTGCAATTCACGAAACGTGAACCTCTTCAAATGACCAATATCAAATTCATAATCTTGCTGCTCTGCAAATTCATAACATCACAAATTCCCATGATGTTTGTTCTTGTATACATGCTTGAAGAAACAAAACAAAAGTGTAGTGAGGAAGTACCATATGATGTAAAGAGGAGACGAGATCTATACCAACGCACCCAACAAACAAGAAGCATCACAGAGACAACAAATGTGCAACTAATGCCTACGGCAACAGAAAGCACCCACCGCTTATGACTGCTAACTTTTTCAGATGAAACCGTTACTGCAGTTGAATCACCATTCATAAGTACTTAAATCATTTAAGTGCACTACAAAAAAAAAAAAAAGGATTAATAAGGTTGCATGTATATTACCATTTGCTGGCTTTGAAACACCCATGCAAGGTTGTGCAGATGAAGATGTGCAAAGAAAGCTGTTCCCTGAAATACTACAAGGAAACATGTACACCTTCAAACGTCTAACATCATTTCACAAACATGAGAAGAAATTTTGCTACACAAATAATTGTTAGAGAATATTCTAGAGCATCGAATTATTATATTATGGTGTGATTTGGCTAGGATTCTTAGGTTATTTACTTTCCTTGTTAAGTTTATTAGGTTATTATATAAACCCTGTCAAGGGTCTTTTTATGAAATTCACTAAGCCTATTATCAATAAAACCCTAGTCAGGTTTCTTCAAGAATAATGTTTCCAGTGAAGGAAAAACTGGAATCTGCTAGACAAGATAATGCCAGAAATGTAATATCAACTGCCATGAGCAAACCCAAACCATAAAAAAGAACCACAATAGTCACATGACGGATTCTGCCATGGAGACAAGAGGTGGAGTGAATGTGTAGAAACTAGTGTAATGGAAACTTAATTGCAAAGTTTAGAAGAGGCATATTTGAATGGAGCAAAACATTAAAATCTTTATGCACACCATGATGTCTAAAGAGTCTGCGATGCAGAAAAAAAGGAAGAAGTAATAATAAAAATGTTGTTAAGGGAAATTGGAGGATTCTGCCACTGCCAGAGGTCTATTAGAGAGTTGGGGGTTTCAAATTCAGTGAAAGAGACTCACAAGAAGTAAGAGAGACGCTGAAGATAGATGAAAACAGAACTATTTACATTTATATGTTTATCCAGAAAAAGAAATGTGTACTTATACATAGCTATTAAATCATAGAATGGGTGTAGAGATGATATGTGAAGTGCTCCCTCTAGATGCCAAGAGCGGTTGTGTACATTGTTTCCCTTTAATAAAATTTGTTACTCCCCCCCTCCCCTAAAAAATATTCCACTGACGTGAATTGTGAAACAGTCCATCTAACAAAAATAAATCTGCCTGATTATCACGTAATTATAAATTGGAAAGGAATTATGATTGATGATAATCACTTGTGCTAAAGATCTCACCTGTAGTCTTTCGCTAATATTTTTGGAGTAGGGCCACTGAGATTATTGAAAGATAAATCTCTGTAAAGTATCATTAAATGAAAATTAAAATCATTTTTACAGTATCTAGAAGTGAGAACACAGTTGCTATATGAGGGAGTACATACAAGAATGATAGACCTGTGAGATCTGCAACAAGTCTAGGAATCCGTCCAGATAAATAGTTTCGGCTAAGCCGTCTGAAAAACTTCGCATGGTAAAGATTTAGTACATAAACAGTTAGACCAAATGCAACATTGAAATTAAATGGGTATGGGCAAACTATAAGGTGAAGCCATACTCACAAGTAACTTAGATGTGTTAGAAACCCCAAAGAACTTGGAATTTCCCCATCAAGCTGGTTGCCTGAAAGATCAAGGGTTTGAAGCTCTGACAACTTTCCAATCTCAGCAGGGATGGGACCAGATAACTGATTATTCTGCAATAACCTGCAAAGACAGATCTGCAAAGAATCAATTGAGGAATAAAAGGGAAAATTTCTTTTCCTTTTTTCTATGGGGTGGGTGGAAGGAGGTTCAATTGTTCTGAAATTTCATGAGTTATATAATCATGTGTAAGTTAGCATCCACTCTTCTTGCAATGCGTATGCCTATACAGCCTGAGGCATCAAAATTTCAAAACCCCACAAAACAGTATCAGAAAGCCTAATTAGAAGCTAGATACTACGATCACCAATTTCATATTATAAAGCATATAATTTCTTTTTGGTTACAACTATTTGAAAGCTTAGTAAATGAATCAAAGAAAAAATTTGTTAAAATTGAAGCAATGTTGTTGCTTAAACTTAAATTGATTCTTGAATATCGAAGCACTAAATTCAATCAATAAGCATTATTATGGAAAAAGCATAAAAGATTCCACAATCAAATACATTGAAAATTATTAGATATACAGAAGTGAAGTAAAGGATTATTGCAAATATAAAGCATACTCACATTGTCCTAAGCTGACTCAAATTCCCGATACTTTGCGATATCATTCCTGATAATCCCGTACTCGCCATTTCACTACAGACATCAATCACAACGGATGAAAAAAAGAAAAAAAAAATTAACTTTGGAAACCCACTTCCCCATCTCATTCAAAAGTAACTAGTTTTATCTCATTAATGAAAAAAACAAAAACTAATTCATCTCCCCCCCCCCCCCCCAAAAAAAGTTTGGAATAGCTTGTCCTGGAAAATTTTCTCAGCAACCAAACAGAACATTAAGGCAATGTAAAGAGAAAATGAGGTGACAGTGATGCATACAGTGAAACAACGAAACCATCAGCAGAGCAACCAATCATGTTCCAGGTGCAAGGATCAACCGAGTTTATATCCCAACCGTCCATCACATTCATCTTATCTCTCATTTTACTCTTCATCGACATCAATGCGGCCACTGATTATTCAACACCAAAAACAATTATACATTATTATTACCCATATTAACAACCAAAAAATTTAAATCAACAAATGAGCTTAACCAATGGGGAACACGATATGGGAAAGAAAAATGGGTTGTTGATTGAAAAAGAAAAGGCCCACCTTCATAGTTAACGCCCTTTGGAGAGAGGAGACTGATAGCAGAAACAAAATGGACCCAGAAAAAGAAACAGCAAAAAAGCAAAAGAGAAACCAGCATTACATGCTCCATTGAAAGCATAAAAAAAAAAAATAGAAAAAGAGAGAGGAAACTTTTGTTTTAGGGTCTAAGATTTTCTTGCAGGAAAAGTGACTGACACAAAAAAAAAAAATGAGATTGGACCGAGGGACTAACTGACTACTGTATAAAGTTTGATTTTCAGAAAAGCCATTTCTTTGGCGACATTGGATACTGATTTACTCTTTTTGGATTCTCCTTTTGTTTTCATTTTGTTTTTGTGGGATAATAAAATAAAATGAAAATAGAAAATAAATACTCTTGATAAGGTTTGAATTTGTGAAGCGACCGTAAGACCAGGAGAGCTAACTCTGAAAGCGGGAAAATCCTCGAGATTTGTAAAATGGCAGAGATTGTCCCCTTGTCTTCTTTCTAGTTTCTCTTTTAAACAACAGAGATGATTCCGTGTTGTTGAACCTACAGTTCTATGTTTTATGATTGGATTATGGACATTACTTACTTAGACCAATGATCATCAATAGGCGGTTCAGGATGAACCGAAATGTTTGATCAAAGTTAGAAAGAGATGGACATATATGAGTAGGAGAACGCACTATTGGCGAGAACGCACATGCTGCCGGGTTTAGGACTTTTACCCAAATGAAAGTTTCTTCTTCCAAGAAACGACATCGTTTTCAAGGTTATGGAACCGCACTTCGCACCAAGGACCTTGTTTGGCTAGCTCTATACTCATCAGTCATGGTCATAAAACAACCAAAAGGATTTGGCGTCACACTAATTTTGGAATCTAATAAGCTTTTTCTCTTTGATTTGACAAAAAACAAAATGAAAAGTTGAAAAAGTGAGAACGAAAGGGCCAAAGGGAACAAAGGTTAGAGAAAATGGCGGTCTACGGGCCAACAAAAAAATAATTCATTGAATTAGGGCTAATCAATTTGTAGCCAATCCAATGGCTTTTTTGACGAACCTACAGAAAACATAATCATAATCACACGGAATGTACATACGCTTTTTAAGCACCATCTTTTGACAAATCATGCTCTAAAAAAAATCATTAAAACGTTTTCTAATGATTTCTTGTGTCTAATAGACACAAGCATAGTCATTGTAGCATCACATTACTGCTAAATTCCATCATCACAAATATTAGGACTAAAGAAAGCTAAACATGCAATGCAATTTGCAGATTACTGAAACACAACAATTTTAGATTAGACTCCACTAAGGATGCGAATTGCACTGTGCAGTATACATACGCGCCGAATCACACCTGCGAGACTAGGCATGTGTGAATATTGCGCGTGCAAAACACAATACTACAACATCAATCAAGTCAGTCATGACTAACGAATTCAACAAAACCTAACAGACAATATTTGTACAACTTCTACCTGATCATGAAACTTGTGCATACAAAATGGCAGATATATGGTGAATGAAACAAACACTAAAGGTGGTATTAAAAGAGCACGTAATAGCATTGCCTTGAACAAACAGCAAGTAAAAACAATCGTCTGAGATTTTAAGTCAGCCACCACAACCCACCACAAAAACTGGGAACATGCAAATAAACCAAACCCGACAACTTACAAAGCCCATCCTCTATCCTTGGCCATTCTATTAGGGGCCTTCTTCCTAGCTACTGATACACTTTGCCTTCAGCTTTTCCTCTGCTAGGCTATCTTTACTATCAAACATGTACATAAACAAAAAGGGCACTTTTGAGAAAATGAACAGGATGGCAAGAGGGGATACAGGAGGAAAATGGAAAAGAAAACATCGGGGAGGCAGCCATTCAGCTGCCTGAGACTTTATACATCGTGGTAGGGTGAGAGATACTGCAGGAAAGGCCTCGATACAAGTTTACGCACAAAGATGGCACCCCCTTTGTGTTACACATCAACCGGCGGAATATCAAATTCTGTTTAACTTCTCTGGTTTTATGTCCCACCAAGATGCATGAAATGCAGACCTAATTGCCGCTTCATATGATCCGGTATCAACTTATTAACAAGCTCTGGGGAAGCTGCCGGTAACTGTAAACAAGACAATGCAATTGAAGTAAACCGCAAGCATCCGTTTGAATAGCAAACTTCAGTGAAACAAATAAATATAGGTAGCATTTGCAACCCTCAGTAAAATGGCACTGGCGCAATAGACCTCGCTGAATCAAATTGCCACCCCCACACCCATAACAGCCCCCAAGCCCAAACTAAAAAGGAGAAAAGAAAAAGACCCTTTTATACATTTTTCTTTCTCAATACCACAGAAATTAAGAGTACATGGAATGCCCTCGATCTGGGTTTCACAATATATATATAGGTGTCTACGTACACAAAAACAACACCCTCACATAATCTTTTAGTTAAAGATCTCACAGAACATAAACATGAAACTAAAATCCAAAAAGTTAAGAAGCCATACTTCCTGTTTAAAATTGAAGAGTTGTGGTAAAGGGCGACCATTTGGCAGCCGAGCATTAGGTTCCCTAAGTTCATCAAAGAAGGGATGCGCACATGCTTCGAGCTGTGATATCAAAAGTAAATTGTATTCAGAAAAAAGTGATGGAAGAACATAACACATTGAGAGAAAAAGCAACCTTTCTCAAGAACAACTTTCTGACCAATATTTGGTGAGATCAAACAATATGGACTCACTCCTTAGTGTGTAAACAACACAGATCATATATCCTTGTAGAGAGACGTAGGGGGGAAAGGCGAGTAAACTTACCGCTGAGCATCGAAGACTTGGTGAGTATTGTAGCAGTCGTGAAGCAAGATCAATTGCTTCTGGAGGCATCCGTTTGTGGAAAACCTAAATAAAAGAACAAATTAATGAATAAGAAAAAAAAATAGCCTTCTAGGTACAAAACAACCTAACAAATCAATGTATGTTAAGCTATACAAGAGATGGCAGATGATGGCTCTCTATGAGTCAGTGGTAAACACCGATTTAGGTTCACCACAAAACAGAAACAAATAGGACAATAAGATGCAAACCTTGTGCCAAGGGTGTGCTTTTATCTGTGGAAACCTAAAATCAGTGTAATTTGGATTCATGCAGCGTATTTCTTCCCGAGTTGGTGTGCCAAGAACCTGTAGGACAGAACATAAGAAGTTTGATTAATAATCATTTGAATTGCATGGCTTCAAGCATTACTAAGCAAACTGCACCTTTATAATCTCTACAAGCTGGTCCACTGCATTTTCTCCAGGAAACAATGGCTACAAAACATAAAAATCTTAACAGTCAAATCAATTATTTTTTTTTCAGAACTAATTTCTTATTGCACCCATTGTTAGGAACAGGAAAACCTGAAAATGAAAAGGTGCTAACCTTGCCCAGAAGAAGCTCAGCAAGAACACAACCAGCTGACCAGATATCAATCGAGGTTGTATATTCCGTGGCGCCAAATATAAGTTCAGGAGCCCGATAGAAACGCGAACATATGTACGAAATGTTAGCTTCACCTTTGACCTAATCAGAAGCAGATTAATGGTCAATGCATGAATCATTCTGTAGAACACAGGCTATCATTTCTTCATAGTACAAAAAAAAATCCAAATAAAGCACATACAATATATAAGCAGTAAACCCATGTACCCCCTGGCTAGTAGATTATCCCAGGCTGAGACTTATCCATGCTCAGCCCAAAGGACAGCAGATTCAGGCACTCAGCCCATACTGAAACTGTTATCAATGGCTTAAGCCAAGCTCAGCCTGCATTGTTACCGCTACCTCAGGCCGTGTAAGTAACACATAACATAACAGCAGCACCAAAGCTGATGGAGTAGAAATGCAGGATTTTCTCAGATGCATGGATGACTGATATCCAACTAAAGAAACTTTGTGGTCATACATCTTCATAGATGGACATTGTGCATAAAAAGAGAAATTGAACATAAATACAAGGGCTTGGATTGAAGGTGCCAACTAGCTCTCTTGGTAAAACCTTTGATGGTTGTACCAAAGAATTGGAATTGAATCTCGTCTTCACCCAGAAGCAAGTGGTTAAGAGATTTTCTTTTTTCCTCTTTTTTGGGGTGGGGGTGAGGGGCTACTCCCCATTCTGTAACCAAGCCATTGAAGACCCAAGGACAAAAAGAAAAGAAAAGGGGAGAACGTTCAAATTTCAAATCTCCAAGCTAAGTACTACATAACTAACCAAAAAGGCCAAAAGGTAAAACGAGTGCTATCTGTTGGCATGATCAAGAGTCACTTAAATATAACAGCAGAACAGTGGCCTCAACAAATGAATAAAAAAAG
Source organism: Bretschneidera sinensis (assembly GCA_023935145.1). Classification (NCBI taxonomy): domain Eukaryota; kingdom Viridiplantae; phylum Streptophyta; class Magnoliopsida; order Brassicales; family Akaniaceae; genus Bretschneidera; species Bretschneidera sinensis. The sequence continues at coordinate 18,323,774 of CM043700.1, read as the reverse complement.
TCACAACAGATCTATGCTTTAGACATGAACCATATCGTAGCAGAAGACAAAATATTGCAGATCTAATAGTCAATAGCTTAAAAAGTACTAGCAAATACCAAAATCCTTTCCTGTAAATAACTCACAAAACTAATTGAAACACTCAAATAAATAGGTACTAACACATGCAATATGTGAATATCTGATATGCCATAACTACTGAATTAACCACATATACACAGTGACATTAAATGAGTATGCAATGAATGCTGTAGCCAAACTTCCTGCTTAACAAGATCTACTGGAAATAAAAAGACATCGACAGTTTGACTTCCTAAAGTTGCTCAAAGCAAGAATTACTTACTGCTAAATGGTTGTGGTCACACATTTAAATTAAAGAAATTGTACAAATTCAGAATGAGGAGAGTCAACATACTAGCACTTTTGCACTTCCAAAATCACATATCTTAACCTGATGAGTAAGAGGATCAACCTGCAGAAAGCGGAGACTGACTTCAGGAAACCAATTTAAAACCTTTTAATAGCAAGTTTACAAGTAACAATCTGTTTGTATCTAATACTGTTTTAGTTATTATGCTTTTCCAGAAAAGCGTACCAGAAGATTTTGTGGCTTCAAGTCCCTATGGCAAACTCCAGGAACAGTGTGGATATACGCAAGCCCCCGGAAAATCTAGAAGACATCATTTAATTAATACAAGGCACAACATAAGAAAACGTATTAACTTAAGCAGGAAGCACCATGGACACCTGGTATATGTAAAGCTTCACATAGATAAGTGGCATTCTTTGATTTGCACTGCTGTAGTGCTTCAAAACACGATACATGCTTTCCGGTACATATTCCATAACCAAGTTGAGAAAAAGTTCGTCTTTACTTGTAGTAGAAAAGAAACAATGCTTCAAAGAGATCACATTTGGATGATCCATCACACGCATTAACTGCAGTTCACGATTCTTATATCTTCTGTCCTGCAAAACCTTCTTTATAGCGACAGTCTCCCCAGTTTCCAAGCATTTTGCCTAAGGAAAGAGACATATTAGTCCTTTGAAAAGGTAGCAGGACAGCATTCACTACTGCTGAAAATATTTGCATACCTGGAAAACGATTCCAAATGACCCAGTCCCTACAACGCGCTCTGCCATGTAACTAATGGTCTACAAGAAGCAACACAAAAAAAGACAGGAAATTCTAAAGATCTACGTATAAATATGTTCATGATCATAAAAATTTACCATTTCTGTGCAAGGGAGAACTATGAACAAAAGAAATTGTAAAGGGGTATTCATGGGAGTGACATACCTGTTTGGGCTCTCCATTTTTGCCTCCGATTGTCGTGGAAATGATGTGACCAGTAACCGGATCATTTCCATCAACAACAGGAGCAGCCATTTCCTGCAAAATACATCATCATCAAGGTTTCACATAAGGGTATTACCAAATCATTCACTGCGTGCAGTTAAAGAATAAGCAACCACCTTTCTTAACACAAACAGAAAACCGACAGAAGTTTAAGAAACAGGACACGAACCTAAATTTTCATACTTCGAGAAAATATAACAATATATAATAGTATGAAGAACTATATATAAGCTCACAGATATGAATGGAACAAAAACCAGTATCCTCATGACGCAATTAAAAAAAAGAGTCAACGTATGCAAAGTAAGAAAAGTAAAATTAAAATATTGAACACTCAAATATTCACCACACCCAAGTAAAGGCAGGATGCAGTGATCTAAAGGAAAGCACATCTAAACTTAAAGCACAGATCAGGAAATCTCAATAAATTAGCACACTTGAGCTTTTTGGGTTACAGAAAAGTAAAATGCAAGAAAATAACGAGAAAGATCTTAGATCGAGACCAAAGAAGCCAATGAACAAATTTAGGATTTCCACTGAGCTCATGGAGCTAGATCGCCGTAAAGAGAACCAATTACACCGACAAATTCAAAATAGCCCGTTTGGAAGCTGAGAAAATGCAGCAAAATAAAAGTAGCACAAACCCATAACCTCATTAATCTCGCTACCTAAAACTCCATAACAAAAATTTTCCACTGGGAATTTGCTTAAAAAGACAACACAACCCTCAAAATTTCTTCAAGTTTTCCTTCCATCTATTTCCTCAATAACCCATAAATTAAAAAGGAAAAAGATGGGTCCAGAAAATGGACGGCCGGAAAATGTGGAAAAGTATCAGGGGGGAAATAAAGTAGATGGGAAGGAAACGTGAAAGAAAATTACCTTATCGTCAGCCATGGAGATAGAGAGAAATGAACTTAGAAATGGTTCAATCAGTTTGGTGGGCGATCATGGTGTTGAGAGAGAAGAGAGCGAGAGGAAGAGGAAGAAAAGGCCCCAAGGAGAGAGAAAGAGAGGGATAGACAACAAGCCCATGTGATTCCAGCTTTGCTTTCTTTTCTAGTCTTTGTTTCCTTGGTCTCTCTCTCTCTCTCTCTCTCTCCTTTCCGTTCTCTTCGCTTGCCTTTTCTTTCCAATTTTTATCAAGTCACAGAAAAGCCCTTGTATTTGTTGTTTATTTTTTTAATAATTGCATCAGAAGTCTTTAAATTACTGTTTTCTAACGTCTTAAATCGTTAAACTATAAATTTTGCATCAATTTCAATTGACTGTGATGCAAGTCTCTCCAACATTGTTTATTAATAAAATTATTTTTAAAATTTAACAGCATCAGTTTTATTGTATCCACACAAGAATAAATACTCTCAACCAAAAAACTTTATTTCGAGGTTTTTTATCTCGGTTAAAACAAAATTAGCAATATAATAAATTTGATTATAATATTTCAAACAAATGTAAAAGCAAATAGGATCAACACAAGAAATGGTATATGTAGCTCGAGGTTTCAACTCAAGAGAGGGTGAATTGGGTTTTTAAAAAACTTTTGCGGAATTTATACAAGTTTATAAAAACTGATAAGCAACAAATAATTAATACAAGTAAAAAGCTGTAAATAAAGAGTTTAAGGAAAGATGATGCAAACACAGTTATAGTGGTTCGACAATATCGGATTCGTTCCGACCCTACATCCACTCTCTTCAAAGAACTCCTTGAAGCAATCCACTAAGAAAACTTAGTCGCACAACTTAGCCGGGTGTTGCACAAACCGTACACAAGCAATTTACAGGAATTGCTTAAACCGAAAAATCCCCTTCCTCTCGAAAGTAATCCCTTTACAAAGATGGTGTAAAGTAAAAGGTAGAGAGACAACAAATGAAAGCTTATTACAACATAAATGTCTCTCTTTCAAAGTAAAGCTTGAAGAAATGGCTCAATAAGATTATTTCAAAGCTTTTTGTGTTTCAAGAGTATAAAAACTTGATTATATGAAATCAATTCTTTTTGAATATGTGCTGCTTCTTTTTGAATGCTTTGCTGAATGGGTTTATATAGCAATCAATTAATATGGCCGTTTTGGACTTTAATTTGAAAAAGATTTACTTTAAAACGTTCAGATTTGGAGTCCAACGATCATATTTTTGAACTACCAGTCGACTGGGTCGAGATACCAGTCGACTGGGTTCACTTGGAAAATACACGTTTTCAGACCTTCTGGGTATCCAGTCGATTGATATATGTCATCCAGTCGACTGGGGACTTTCTGTCCATTTTACCAGTCGACTGGGTTGATTCATCCAGTCAACTGGGATATTACTGGTCAAAGTACCAGTCGACTGGGTTAATTCATCCAGTCGACTGGGTACCTTCTGACCCATATACCAGTCGACTGGTATATGTACCCAGTCGACTGGGTTGTCTTCCAACCCAGTTTTTCTTCTGTTTTTCATTAAAAACATTTAAACATTATGGTTTTAGAAAAACCTTTTGTGTTTGAGCTATTGAACAAGCTAATACAATGTATGAGTGAGACTTACATTGGTTCTAAACCTTAAGACCTATACTAGATCTTCAGTCTTCACTTGATACTTGATTTGGTTCGAGTTTTTGCACTTTGTTCCTTGGTTGAATGTGTTTGATCCTTAATACAACTTAGTTTAAACATGTTAGTTAAATAACAGTTGTGTTTTGCCATCATTAAAATACGGGCGAGGGTCAACAATATATATTTTTTACAATTAAAATATTTTATTATTAATTTTTTACTTTTGAAGATTTAAAAATCACAAAAAAGTGACATATGTAAAAATTTGTAAAAATTATTGGATGATCTCCTCCAAACGGTTTATAGAGTTTATTAAAATGTTGTTTTGACATATTCAATTATTTCAAAGTTTTTTTAAAAAACTCATTCAATTTAAGTCTTACCTTGCACTTTTCATTTAATTAAACAATTAATTTTTATTTAATTTTAAAATAATTAAAATTTTGTAAATATAATTTCATAAAATTTATAAGTAATTAAAAATTATTTTTATTACTTCAAATTGATAAAATAGGGTTAAAATTGTTTAAAAAATCAATTGTTTTACATAAATCGGTATGAAGGAGGTAATTATTATATTGATAAAGAGATAACTTCATCATTAAATGAAAGTTTAAAAACTTTTGGTGTTAGTATTAAAATAATATCTTTGATGTTAAATTCATAAATTAAAAACTTAAGGTAAAAATTGGATTTAATTAATACTTTAAGTTCAATCCGAAACAACACCTTAATCTGTATTTGTTGTTGAATCATGAATGATGAAGAAAGAATTTTGGATTTTGGAGAGAGAAATGGATAAAGAAGAGTGAATGTGATTGGCTGAAATTATCCTCATCTCCTTGTTAGGATTTTGTTTCTTTTATGTTTTCGTTTTTTTCTTTCATTTTTTGGGTTTAAATTAACTTTTTCTTAGGATAATAGAAAGATTATTGGGCTAAACAACCCTCCTAGACTAAATTAGTAGTAATTAAACAGTAGTTCAGTAAAAAAAAAAAATGGTTTTTTTTTAGAGGAAGTGAAAGAAAGATATGTTATCACAAAATAAACATAAACAATCATGGGGTCAAATACTAGCAACATAATCCGGTATTGATACTTCCCTTAACTTGCCTTGATTTGGTTGGTAATCTACCTTTTAGCACCAACAAGGCAGTAGTAACACGCTCCTTCTTTGTTTTTCTCTCTTTTTTTCATCACTTTAACTGGAAAAAAAATCAGGTTTCAAATTCAAGGTTGTGCTATAACTTGTCTTTTTTATAAAAAAAATATTCTCACGATAAAAGGAAATGTAATCACAGAGATAAACCAATTGCTATAGATCCCTTTTTAGTTACGAAACCAAATCAGCTATAATTTAAAAATATATAATCTATTAAAAATTTGAAAAATAAATAGATGGATCTATGACAATCTATTTGTGTATTTATACCCACCACGTTTGGTTTTATTTTATGATGACAATGATGTTTGGGTTTTTGTTTTTTCTTTTTAGGCATAAAGTGAACCAATTTGTCAAATAACTTTTGGGAATTCATAAGGAACACAAGTGTCCATGAGATTTTGGTTAAATGATAAGATTGAGGTTTTGGTTCAATGGTTTCGGATTTAAATTTTAATGTCGATAAGTTATTTGTTTGATTTTATATCAATTATTTTTTTTATTTTAAATGAATTATAATAATATTATGAATTTGTATTGTGAAAACATCATGATTTTTTGTGTTAATAATGTTATAATACAAATTTAAATTATAATTAAATCAATATTTACATAAAATATATACATAAATAATATATTGCAATTAAAAAAAAAGTACAAACAAAAGAGGTAAACATCGATTGTCATTGACTATGTATTTTTTTTTCTAAGGTATTGAATATTGATTTGGGGAGTTCATAATAATACAACCAAAGTGCTATAATAGTTTTTCTTTTAATCAAAGCCAAAATAATTTAACATATCAAAATAAAATATGGAGTAGATTAAGATGACGTGATCTATGGTCAGCCACTAGCGTTTTGTCGTCCAAATAGAGCAATTAGGTGCCAACTTGCACTGCAGTAGGAAAAAACGTTCATGCAACCTAGCTCGTTTGGTAGGGATTTCCCATGAAGATAGTCATATATGGTTTGCTCTTGTGACCCAATCCGACAAGTTAGGCATGATCCAACCCTAAGACCAAAGATTCTTGAAAGTAACATTGTTCTTCAAGAGTCTTCAAAGAACGAGTTGACCATAATCAAGATTTAATTATAGGGCAAGTTTTTTTTATATAAAAAAAGTGCTATATTGATATTTTTACCTTTCATTATTTTAAAAGTGACAAAAACCTCTTTTATTTAAGAACTATTTGATTTAACAATAATTTAGATTTATAATTTATAATTTATAATAATTATTTAATATTTAATAAAATAACAATAAAAATAACTTTTCTTAACATAGACAATTTTTAAATATGTTTGATATAACATTTATTTATACAAAAAATAAATAAATCACTTTATAAACTCTTCAAATAAAACATACCATAATCAAGTATTCATGATTTGATAATTTATCTGCACTTATCTCTTTATGTCAAGTTTTCTCATTAGTCAATTATTAAATATTTGGTCAAAAGTAAATCCATCTTTGCAAAAACACTTGAAAATGAAATAAAATTGGATTGAATCATATGTTTTAATAGAATAACCTCAAAAAAAAATCCGCGTCAACAAAAACATTATCATGGATGGTTTTGTCATTTTTTAAATAATAATTTTTTTATATTAAAAAAATATAATATATTATGTTGTGGTGATCAAACCCTTGCCCAAGTGAGCAAGGACAGGTGTAACCACCGCAATACAATATAAAGGAACATTTTCTGAACAATAATGAGGAAACTTAAATTGACTTTAACTTTGGGGTTTTTTTGTATTTTTTTAATTTAAAAACATGTAAGCATAATATTAGTAATTAAGTAGCTTAATTTGCTTATAGTTTGTTTTAGAGAGAGAATAATAATGATGATAAATCTCGATGAAATATTTGAGTGATACTTTTTTTCCTTATGACATGAGTAAAAAAAAAATTGTATCAAACTCTACCGGGCATTATTTCTGATCATTATGTGCCGATTTCAATAGCAGATTGACTTTAATGCTCTCATGCATGTGAAATGCCATTATTTCTTGCACGTTATATATGCACAATAGGAAGATGCAATGCTACGCATTGTCCAATTTCTTCTTTTGAATTTTGAGGGTAGACATCGTTTTGAAATTATGAGAAAGAGACACAATCTATTGCCATTTAATCTCTTTGTCTAGATGGAAAAAGAGTGAGAGAATAAAAAAGGAAAAAGTATAATGAATATAAATAAAAAATAAAAATTTGATCCTTATTAGGTGGATTTTCACGTTCAATTAATATAATCAAATATCAAACAACCGAGCTTGTTCAATTTTAATTTGATTAAAATTTTTTTAAACTCGAACTCAAACAGAACTTATTTTTATGTTAAGATAAATTGTAATATTGTGAGAGTTAATTTATAAAATTTTTCTCTTATACGAAGTTATTAAAAAACTTTATTTTCTTAAATAAGATTATTTTATTTTTATTTTTTTTTGAAGTAGAATACTTTATGACAAATCATCAATTGAAATTAAATAAATTACAACAGCAATCATTATAATTTGACATAAAATAAAAATTAACCCCTAAAAAACTATCTTTACAGTAACTTTTAGACCGCATTTTCTTTGGAGAAAAAACGGTTAGTTAGCCCAATACTCTTCTTTCCTTTTATTAGAAATAAAATTGTAATCATTTATGTGTAAAAAGTTCCAACAAGCGTCAAGGGACCCGTAATGTTTTCTTCTCAAACCCACAGGTCCCTTAATTAATCCACCAAAAAATAAACTTAATTTAACTATGCAAACAAAAAAACATAGAAATAATTGCTTTTGTTATATAAGATTGAATTAATAATTGGATGAAACATTTGATATCAATAAATCACAGCGTTTAGAGTTTGTTTGGATGATACTCCGTGAACTTGAATATGCCTCCATTTTATGGAGTATCATCACGAACTAATATTTTATTTGTATTAGTTTAAATTTTTATTCATTCAATACAAAAAAACACATAAAATTTTAAAAAGGAATGATTGTAATTTAAAATATTCAATACATTAAAGATTTACATATTTATACATCATTAAAGCGATGAAGAATGACAAAATCAAGATATTTAATTAAACAGATCATAAAGTTAAGTTTTTTTTTTAATTTTTAAAATTAATATTATTAGAGAAAAAATATAGAGATTAAAAAAAAAGTTAGTAAAGATAATTTTCTTATATTTTAGAAATCAAATTAAACATCATGTCAAATTAAAAATCAAATTGAGTAACTATTTGAGACTTTTGAGCTTGGTCAAATATGTCAGTCAAATAAACAAATTGAATGGAGCTTGATCCGGTTCGAGTTTAATTTACTCGTTGAGGACTTGGTTCATTCCTTGGTGAACCCTGCTTGATTTCCATAAATTTCACTGTTGTTGTTTTGACCACCACGATTAGGTCGGTAGTTGGTCAAGTTCAAAACTGCAACATATCTGAGCACTGATCAGATATAGGCAGCCAATTCCCCATTGTTATGATCGTACGCTAGCTTTGCATCACAATCAAGATATGGACACGTGTATAACTGGATGAGTTCGATTGGCTTTGTGCAGCTTATGAACGCAATTTTTTTTTTAAATATATATTAAATTGGTTAACCAAACTTTTTCTGATAGTAACTTGTTAAGAAAATAACTACTTAAAAAAAAAAGAATAACTTAATAACTTGGTTGACTTATTTATAGATGACACTTTTGTTTCTTTTTCTTTTAATGTTATACAAGTAAACAATATTATCTCATAATTTATCTATAATAATCATTGCAAAAATAAATAAATAACTTACATATCAACTATTGAATATGAAATTTAGTGATATCAAAAATTCTGAAGCTTGATCTTAAATTTTTTACCATTGAAATAAAGCTTCGTTCACTTACACTATCATACTTTTATGCTAGTATTATCTTCGTAAGGAAATTATTTTAAAATGTTTTACAAATGAATGTAAATGATTTAAGACTTGGTCCTTAAAATTTAAGTATTTAAGTCAATTTAGTTATTTATATTTTGCATCGATATAATTTTTAAAAATACATGTTACATATCCAAAAAGATGTCATTGTTTAAAATATCATAACTGGGTAATTTTATTATTGTTTTTCGCATCATCTGCTCAAGTTAAAAAAGATTCAAAAATTTTATTATATACCATGATAATGAGTGTCAAATCGAAACGAACGAGATAAATTAAGAATTTAAAATATAATTGAACCATAATTTCTTAAATTAAAATAAAATTTGTCTTTGATAATTAAACGGATAAATCCATAGAAACATAAAGCAGTGATTTTGACCTACTTGTTTGTTACGGTGAAAAGCATAAAAAGTATAGATACGGTATATTGTGAATAAGAAGACAAATTTGAGAATCTCAAGTATCTCTACCTGATGATGTTATACCTAAAGACAATATTAAGCCACTTGTAATAATTGGAGGATGAAACTGATAGGATTAAAAAGTTGAGAACCATATTAGTACACCTACTAAAATTCAAGATCTAACGATATAGTTTGCCCATGAATTTAATACTAAGGCTACATCATTAATTTGGGAGTGAAGTTGATTGGCAAGATTTTTTTTAAACAATATATTTTGTAAGAATTTTAGAATGAAAATAGAATTTGTTAATGAAGTTAATAGCATCAATTAATTCAAAGATTGTCCTAATTAAAGAATAATTAAGTGACTTAAGATTAATTTATTTATGAAGAAATAGTTTATTGAAGTTTTATAGAGTCACATAATTAATTTAAATCAATATTTCGTTCGTTATGAGTTTTGCCAACAAAAGCATTGTTGTATTTAGTGTGCATGTTTGTTTTAACATGTTGCATTTTAAGTATTTGGAATTTCGTTTTGAACAATTCAATTTTTGACATCTTAACGTGTAGAAATTGAAATATTTAGTACAATTTACAATAAAAGATACAAATAGAAAGTTTATGAACTAAATTGTGAAAATTAAAGTTTTGAGAATTTATGTGTAATATGTTTAAAACTAATTAGATCTCTTCCGGTCGATTTCTTGCAGCTCAATCGAGTAAGTTTGCTCAGGTGATGGATCCATTTTTGGATTAAAACTTGCACGACAGATGAGCTTTGATAGAGTTGAATTTGAATAGAATAATCTTCGACTAATACAAACAATTTATAGTTCTGCTATTTTTTTGTCAGACTGGGAGGTCCTTGTTTTTGACTTAAGAAAATGACAAGAGACTATATGTAACATGGGCCAATTTCTATCTAGTAGGACAGAGATTTCTACAGTGGCCAGAAAGTTGAAGCTGCATTGCAGGTGTGCCTCTTACGTTTCAGTCTTGTTGGGCCTCAAGGCCTCACAATGTATTAACAAATAACTGGTCCTCCGATGCCCACCTTCTTTGACAACTAGATTGAAATTTGTAACAAGTCACTAGCAAAACTTCTATTTCGGCTGAGACTGCAAGTTACGGGCTTTTGCACTCGTTCACTTCAGGTATTGAATAAACATGAGAATCGAAACGCTTATTTTAAATGTTTTCATCTTTACCAATGTGAAGCGGTAGGAGAGGAAAAGCAAATATATGGCGCTGCAAGGAATATGAACATCTACATTGGAGAATTGAAACCCTTGCAAATGTTAAGACATGTCACCATCTCTGAGAAGAAAAAAGTATTTTTTACTTCAATTTTTTTCTTTAAAATGTTTAGTTTGATAATATTTGAAATCTCAGAAATAAATTTATGCTAATTTGGAAGCTGAAGGATAAAATTTTAGTAAAAGGAATGAAATGAATACCCAATAGCTCTGTTCGACATTACTTTAATTAACTGTACAAAAATTAAGTTTAGGCAAAATTTCTAACGAATAAGGTTTCTTAAATCTACATGAGAGATTTTGTTGTTCAAATTAATTTCCTTTTCAGATAATTAAATGACCCATTGTATCCTATTGAAGTTCATAAGGATTAGTGCTTAGAGAGGAATAGGATTTAAAGAATAAACTCTGTATTATTGAATGAATAATCTGTCTTCACTATTGGAGATATATATATATATATATATATATATATATATATATATATATATATATATATAGCACTAATAACTTAAGTATAGAAAATGAAATAATAGATCACATTATAATTATATTAATTACAACTAACATATTCTAAACTCAAGATGGTAATGAATGAGATAACTTGAGTTTATTAATTACAACTGACATAGGATTAACATATTCTAAACTCAGGATTGAGACACCTTGAGTTTAGAGGCAAAAACACAAGACCATCATGTGAGATGGATTTAGTAAAAATATCATCTGTCTAATCAAGAATACCAATAGACTGAACAATAAAAATGTTTCGACAAAATGGTGACGCACAAAATGACAGTCACTTTCAATGTGTTTTGGATGCTCATGAAAAATATTATTATGAGCAAGACCTTGTCCAAGCTATGATCGTCGTTGAATCACTCATCGATGTCAAGAGAAAAGACACAAGCAATGCGTTTGAACCTAATTTGGACCCAAAGAGTACAGCCCAAATCAAAACCCATTTGAGTCATCCCGAGATAGGCCTAACGATAATGTTACATGAATAGATTTTGGGCCATTTAATTTTTTAAGAGGAAATTAATGGATCGTAATGGACCATTTAATATAAATGAACACGTTCGATTAAATACCAGGGTTAATGGTCATAGGTTTAAGTGAAATATGTTGTAACCAATTACGCTCATGAAATACTAAGTTTAATGGCCACTAATGGTGGGCCTCAAATTTAGGCCATGTAGAGGCTGACAAGGTTGCAGCCATGGTTTTATTCATTTTTAAATTCAAATATAATTTATCTCTTAAACCACCGGTTTAATGAAGATAAATAAAAATTAACCATTTCCAAATACTTATGAAATGTGGTTACATAGGATGGTTAAGTGGCATAATATTATTGGTCAGTTGGAATAACTTATTATAACTTAGGAATTATGGTTTAATTGGATGGTCATGTGACATAATATTATTGGCCAGCCATTTAAATGAGAGAAATAATAGTATCAGTGACTACTTTAGTGCAACCATGAACATTTAAGTTTTTATTCGTGGAGAAACAACCCTTGTGCACCTCAAGTAAAGCAGATAGTGGTTGATTATGGTCAAAGTTGTGGGACGCATTGTGTGATTTGGGATAAGAGGGATTGCACACTAAGGAAAAAAAGAAAATGGCTCACCCATGAAACTCGTAGAAGTGATGCTTAGAGGCCAAGTCTTGAAGGCCTATAAATACCAAGTTACCTACACACTTCCAAAACACCCACATTCAACCAAACAAAATGCAAATCTAAAGCTCAACGAGCACTCGTAGTTAGTCGACAGCTCAAGGAGCATTAGTAGTAATAGTTTCTTTCATAAAGCCTCAGCTCAAGCAACATCGTAGAAATAGAAGATCTTCAACAATCAAGTAGTTAGTGCATAGTAGTAGCTCAAGGAGCAAGTTCTCAAGCAATCAATCAAGTAGTTAGTAGCAGCTTAAGGGGTAATCAAGTAGTGGTAGAAGATTTCTCAAGTTATCCTATTCAAGTAATCATCAACTCAAGGAATAATAAGTAACGTAATAAAGACAAAACTCGTAGTGAAGCCAACATTCTAGCAGCCAACAAGTATTCTAACTCTCAGAAAATGTGTAATCTAGTACTATTAATCAAGTATCATAAGGTAGCATTAGTCAAATCATTAATATTCTAGCAAGTTGTTCAATTATTTTTCAGTTATATTTGAATATTTCGAAAAGCCATCAATAAAGATGTTGCTTGAATATTTTGAAATTGTGTAGAAGATACCCAATTACTACAATAGTCTAATATTATTTTATAGCTATTGCTGAATTTGTTTCAAACATAGCAAAAATCTTTAAACGTTAGAATGGTTCTAGCGTGCTCTGCACGAATATTCTACTAAAGATCATTTCCAATCAAACACTACGATAAAGGTAAAGAAAGTAGTTATGGCGGTAAAGGTGGAGAAGACAAGGAGAAGTTTTATAATGATGGGCATAATAAAACACTTAACAGTAAGTTTAACAAGTATGGCAAAGAGGAGTGTTCTTCTCAATCAAAGTCAGAATTTGTCTGTTTTATATGTGAATGATCTCTTTGTGTTTTAGAGTGTCGTAAGCGTGATAAACTTGCATCCTTAGTAGCTGAAGAGGATAAACAGGTGGAGGAAACGAAGTTGGGAACGTTACGTCTCCCATATGTGAAAACTATGTTGGCTGGCCACGAAGTCAAGGCATTGGTGGACACTGGTGCTTCCCACTTATTTGTATCGGATACCGTTGCTAAGAGGTTGAAGATGAAAGTAACAAAGGAGGTAGCTACCATAAAGGCTGTCAACTTGAAACCTATTCCCATTGTTGGGGTTGCTCGTGGAGTACTAATGAGCATGGGCTTAGTAGAGAGGCAAAATAGACTTGTCCGTTGTGACGATTGATGACTATGACTTTGTGATTGACTTGCAGTTCACCGACAAAGTGAAAGCCTTATTAACCCCACACACGAACACCATGTGCATCATGGAGAGTGACACTCATTGTGTGGTTCCAATCAAAAGAGGAATTGGACCAAGCAACACGCTTTCACCCATGCAACTATCCAAGGGTGTGAAGCGGAAAGAGCCTATGTTCTTATAGCCTTGAAACTGAAAAAGGGTCCTAATTCTAGCATGGTTGATTGCAGTCTGGAATTAGAATTAATTTTAGATAGCTTTTTTTTTAATTAAATACAAAAAGATTATATTGAGTGTGTGAGGTATATATTAACAAGTGTTCTAACCGTTAAATTCTTGGCAAGTGTCATATATTACGTAAATTTGTGCATAAATATAAACTAAACTTATATAAGATCATCAAGCCATCACGTGTGAAGCACGTATATGTGTATATATATATGGATTGCTAATTATGGTATGTAAGTTAGCATTGTGTCTCAACCTTTTTAGACTAAAATACCCCTGATTATCCCCAAAACATATTTTATAAAAATGAAAAGTAAAAAATTATATACCTAAGGACGAAATCCACTCAGGGTCGCTGGAATCAGTCGGAGAGTGTGATCCATCCCTTTCCTTTTCGGTTGTGGTTCACCGTCAAATTTTGTAGATATGCTGGAGATTCAATCGGCCTAATGGTGATGTTAAATCTTAATGATACTGAGGGTGCACTTTTCCGACTAATGGTTGACCCAATATTGCAAAAAATATCCAGAGGAGAAAAATTAAATAAATAGATTTAGAGAATTAACCAATTGCTCTTTTATTTGTGTTAGAGAAATTTGAATTGTTAAGAGCATCTTGGTCCATAAAGGTTGAGGTGGGGCGATTGGCAACGCATGAGGGTGGAAGCGGGGCGACTGGAGGTGCGTGAGGGTGGAGGCTTGATAGAGGGCGGAGAAATCGAGTCTCATGTTGTAACTTTTGGTGAGCTCTTTCCAATGGTACCGATAGTGCGCTTTTTCGACTACCGATTGATCTGATATGTGAAAAAATTAAATCAGTGGATTTAATGAATTACTTGAGTTAAAAAAAGATTTAATGAATTACTCAATTTCTTTTTTATTTATGTTAGAGAAAATTGAATTCTTGAGAGCATTTCGGTCCAAAGAGATTGGGACACAATACTAATTTACCCCACTGTAGGTATGTGTAAGTTAGATTCGTGTCCCAACTATTATAGACTAAAATACCTCTTATTATAACCTAAAACATCAATAAAGTAGGGATTTTTTTTGGTAATTTTACAAAATAATCTGAATAAAAAAATTATATAGCCAAAGATGAAGCCCACTTGTGATAGCTGAAGAGTGTGATCCGCTCTTGTATTTTTCAATAGCGTTTTGCTGTCAAATTTGTAGATATGTTAGAAATTCAATTTCCCACCTAGTGGTGGTGTTATTTTTTGGTAAAAGTCATCGGAAAGTACCAAATCTAAAAAAAAAAATGCACCTCAATTCATGACGACGTGGTGCATGAGAGTGAAGGCTCAACGAAAGGTGGTGAAACCATGTCTCATACCATAGATTTTGTCAAGCTCTTTCCAACGATATCAATGGTGCATTTTTTTTATCACTAATTTGTCCAATATCTCAAAAAATATTTGGAAGTGAAAAAAAATTAATCAATGGATTTAATGAATTACCCAACTACACGATTTTTTTTTTTTTAATTATTGAGTTGTAAAAAATCTTCCTTGGTTAACTCTTTTTTGTTCTATTCCTTCTCTCTTTCTCTCCCCTTTGAATAGAGAGCATGCTTGAATCTACACGGGCACAAAGAAAAACTCATATCTTTTTTTTTTGCTTGGAAAAAACTATCATCTTGATATCTTCAAGAATAGCCCTTGTCAGTGAGAGATTCCTCCTTGAAGGCAAGGTGATGCAGAATTCGGTAATGACATCATAGCATCACAAACCGCTAATACAGTAGCGAGAACCACGAAAGACAAAGAGACATGGAGAGAAAGAGAAAAAAGAGAATAGTGGAAGAGAAAGGTAATTTTGACCTATATTTTTACTGAAACTTATGTGTAGTCATTTTGCAAATTTGATAGAATTTGTTCATACTAATTTGAAAATGAATTTTATATTTTTATTGATAAATAAAAAATATGAACAATTCATTTGTAAATTAATTTTACACTTTATTAACAAATCAAATACAATTTTTTTGTGAAATTCAAATGAATTCCAAAAACTATAAAGTGCTCATGCGCAATAAATTTGTTCATGAAATATGGGATGATCCACGTCTCATATATATTGGTAATGCAATAAAAAAAATCTTACTATATATATAAGCTTCATGATCCCAAAATAACTTGAGATTGTATGTTTGAGGATAAATCAGCGATGTTACAAAATCATATATAATTTGAACGTAATATAAATATTATAAGTGCGACAAACAAACACTCTAGAAAAATGTTCAGTAAAATAGTGTTGCAATCAATTTTAAAAAAATATTTATATGTTGTTAGGAACCAACTAGAAAGATTATTATATTTTAGCATTGTTAACGAAAACCCTGACTTAAAATTATGTCAAAATGTGTAAGTGCCACAAACAAAGACCTTAGAAAAATGTTTGATAAAATAGTGCTGCAATCAATTTAAAAAAAAATATATTTATATGTTGTTAGGAACCAACCAGAAAGATTATTATATTTTAGTATTTTTAACGAAGACCTTGAGTTGATATTATGCCAAAACGTGTGGGAGCAAGACAATAGGGTAGTAAAAGTTACGCTTACATGATAAATCTAAAAAAATAAGTTAAACTTATAATTCTCCATTTGTTGTTCAAATTTTCATCCCTCCCTCCCTCTTCACGAAGACATAATTCTCACCTTTGGTTTGCTTGACATACATATCCCATTTTCATGGAGGAAATGTGCTCTCTGTCCTTCTAATTATATTGTAGTTGATACACTTTTTTGAGGCTAGCTCAACCGTCAGTATAACCAACTACACTGATCAATCAGCCTTTTTTGAGTTCAAATCCCATATCAGTATTTTTTACCCTCAAAACATCCTCACATACAATTGGTCTATCTTTATCTCAGTGAGCCACTGGATTAGTGTCTCTTGTGGTCCCGTCATGAAAGAGTCACATCTTTGAATCTTCCAAACATGGGTCTTGGAGGCATTATCCCTCCTTACCTTTGTAATCTCTCTTTCTTAATCTCTTTTAACTTGAATAACAACTATTTCTATGACCATCTGCCTAAAGAGTTGGGGAAATTGCATTGAACTAAATTCATCGATTTGACTTACAACTACTCTGGTGACATTCCACCATGGTTTGGAGACTTATCTAAGCTTCAATACTTGAATGTCCTTAATAACAATTTCACGGTTATCATTCCATATACTCTGTTCTATATTCCAAACTTGAGAATACTTGTATTGAGACAAAACCAGCTTTCAGGAACCATA
This sequence comes from Bretschneidera sinensis, assembly GCA_023935145.1. Classification (NCBI taxonomy): domain Eukaryota; kingdom Viridiplantae; phylum Streptophyta; class Magnoliopsida; order Brassicales; family Akaniaceae; genus Bretschneidera; species Bretschneidera sinensis. The sequence goes on along the minus strand of CM043700.1, from coordinate 18,306,721 downwards.
CCATTGGCCATCTATAACATATCTTCATTGCAAAAGATTGATTTGTCCTATAATAGTATATTTGGTAATGTCCTAGGTGATATGTGTGATTCTCTTACAAAACTTGAATGACTTTCCTCTAGTTCAAATGAGTTCTATGACCAACTTTATTCAAGTTTGGGAAAATATAATGAGCTTCAAATTTTATCATTATCATACAATAAGTTCACATATCAAGAAATATTGGAAACTTAACAAAACTCAAACAAATATATCTTGATTCTACCGATTAGAAAGTATGACTCCACCTTTGATTTATGCTGATATATATATATGCTTGACTTTTTTTTTTTTTTTATGATCAATATGCATGTATTGTTTAATTATCAATAAATCCCCTTATCATTTTTTCTCTAATTCATATTTTTCATGCACATCCAAACAAGAAAGGAATTTCATTTCCCATTCCTTTCTTTTTTCTTTCTTTACTTTTTCTTAATTTCCCTCAAATATTCCGAGATCCAACTTCCTCTAAGAGCTTGGCAATGCCAAATTCTGCCATATGTGCAAACGTACCTTCTTAAATTAACATATTTGCATAAACTAACCTAGTTTATTCTATGGCATTTTTATTGTTTTTTTAGTGCATTTTCGGAATGATGTAGTAATTAAGCGCAATGAATTGAACATGGTCGATCACTAGAACAATTATTAACTGACCTATATTTTTTTATCTCACTACTGTAAATAGAATTTTAAAACACCCCGATTGTCGGGTCCTTCACCATAACTAAGAAATCAAGCATAAAACAATAAGATGGTTATGATTATGCACTCATATAGTCATACTGGTGTTATTTAAATATTCAATATCATTCTACTATTCGTATGGTTAGTATCTGACAAAAAAAAAATGATAAAGAGGCTTTCAGAATACAAAAACTAATGGAGGTCTTAACTTTCTTGGGTCTAAGAATGATCATGCGCTAAACAAGTTGAAAACGAAACATAGAAACCTTATTAATAAAACAAAAATGAAAAAAAACAAACAAAAAAAATATTTAAAAAAATAATTGAATCAATTTTCATACTTTTAAACTTTTGAGATAATTGACAATTCAATTATTCCTTACATGATATCAAAGCTTAAAGTGTTCATATGGCTTCAATTAAGAAAGATTATGGAGGCTAGAGGTGTTGTCCTCTCAATAGAATACAACCAACACTAACTCAAAACACTAACTCAAATGTTTACTCTAATGCAATTTATTTTTTAGAACTGTTTTTATTTGTTGGGAATTTAATTTCTAATTTCACAATGACACCAATAAAAAAATATAAAGCAATAATTCAAGCAATAATAACAAATAAAAATAAAACACCAACATTTTTCTTGCGGCTCTCAATACCACAATTCCTACTTCACTAATGAACCATATATTATACGTTAATGAAAAGAAAATTTGAATAAAACTTTCACGCTCGCTATATACCCATTTCACATATACTTAGTATTTATGGCATTCTCAAAATGATTTTCATTTGTTAAACATTATATAGGAATAGGAACAGAGAGTGGGCTGTTATTATATTACTAGTTCGTTGATTATTCAGTGATTTGGAATTTTGGATGAGTAAGTGAAGATGTCCCTCTTTTATAGAGATTTCATTGTGTGCTTTTCGCTTCTTCCATGCATTAACCATTCTAATTCTAACATGGCATCAAATAAAATTCCTAATTTTCATCTTTAAAAGTGAAGTAATTTGTAAAAGGTAAATCAATGGATTCCAAATATGCAAACCAGAGTGCCGTTTTCCTTTATATCTATTTCTCCCCATTTGCTCAAGGCATCATGATGTCATTTCCAGATAGATGAAGCAGACAACAAAATCACCTTTTACTTTAAAATTATTGACCTTTCACCTCACACCATGTTCCTCTTTATCTTTATTATTTCACTTTTAATCCGTTACCTTTAACTTTTGTTGAAAGCATGCATATGATATAGGTTACTTTTTATTTAGACTCCAATGGTTCTTATAAATTCGAATGCAAAAAGAATTCTGATCACTTATGCTTTGCTGGTGTATATATATATATATATATATATATATATATATATATATATATATATATATATATGATTTTAATGTAAATAATATTAATTTTTTTTAATTTATTATAAACAGAAAATTTTAATTAATCTTATTAAAACATTTCTATATATATATATATATATATATAAACTCTTACTACTACAAATACAAATCATAATTTTTTTTCTAAATTTTTTCATGGTAGAGCATTAAGATCCTTAAACCTTAAAAATATTGTTCTCTACCTAAATCTTAACCACAATGAAAACAATATTCCCTTGTGTTTTTCCTCCCCCCTCCCCGAAATCAGCACTACTGTCGTCGCTGACAGCTGTAGCGCCGCTCTCACTGCCACAATTCTCCTTCACTCCACTGTTGCCTCTGATCTCACGCCACCTAGCCTACAAACCTACTCCACCAACCCGGTTTCCCAAGTCATCATTACAACCTTCTCAGGCCTTTCTTACTCCACCAAGACACGACTCCACCAACAAACGCTGACCTCTCCCTCTCCCTCTCCTTTTGCCTGATCCCCCGAGACCCGGTTCCCACATCTATTTTCCTAGCACCGGTCAATCCACGGGTCCCCACTTAGCCGTGAGTTCTCCATCTTTTTTGCCTTTATTCACTACCACTCGTCAGTCCCACAATTACGTTGCTGCCCCTAGGCTTCTTTTCACTCTTGACTCCTCTTCTCAACCCCGCTGGTACCCTTTCCTATTAATACACCAAATTCTCCTACTTTCCCTAAATTCCCTCTTTTTTTTTCGCTCCTAGCATTACTCACCTTATTTTTTTTTTGAAGATCAATGACTTAGTTGTTATCATATCGCCTAAAAGTATTGTCGGAACCAGTTCGATTGCCACATGGGCGTTTATCCGCCAACAATCAGCTAATCCTCACCTCCCTGCCATCTTGAAACATACTTGCTCCAAGGATGACAATGAGCTATAAGATGGGCGGACTGGGCATGATCCTCACCTAGATCCGATATAACCCAAGTTCTAAGAGAATCCAAGGGATTCATCTATTCTACATCCCACTATCCCTTAGATCCATAAGCAATTCCAAGAACTCACCCGACTTGTCACTAATCTTGTTACTAAGGTAAGGGAAAGAGCACGTCACCCTGCGCTTCCACCTCTCTCACAACAGAGCTCCCGACAGAAGATGCCGCTCGGGCGTAATAAATCTGCTAGAAGCCATTCCTCAACTGGATCATCCTCACATGGAAAAGTAAGGTCTTGAAATTACTTCATCTTCAGATTCTCTTCTAGAGTTAGATCTCGAGGTTTCTCAACATCCAAAAATCACACCAACTTGGACAAGAGATTGGAGGACATGAACCAAAGGATAAACAAAGCTTTTAAGGCAAGGAACACCAACGTCATGGATGACCTTAGCTCAAAAGATCCACCTTTTACACAGGAAATTCTTGAAGCTCTTCTCCCTCAACACTTTTGGATGCCGGTTATCAAGGTATATGATAGAACCACAGATCCCGTAGATCATCTCCAACATTATAAGACCACCATGATGCAACACTGCCATCCTGACGTCGTTATGTGCAGAGTTTTTCCTCTGACCTTAGAAAAGGTTGCTTACACCTGGTACATCAAAGAATTAAATCACTCATTCGCGTCTTATTTCTTGAGTAGCAAGGGGCCTCGGAAGACCTCACAAAGCCTCTTTAGCATCATTCAATGTAGAAGAGAAAAGCTCCGGGAATACATCTCCCGGTTCAATGTAGCGGCATGGGAAATTTTTGATCTCAATCTTGTTATCTAGACCTTAGCCTTTCAAAATGAGTTCAAGTCGGGAACCTTTAGCTTTAAGTTGACAAAGCACCTTCCCGAGGATATGAATGGCATCCTTACCCTGACCGAGGAACACATGATCGCGGAAGATGACCAGGTGTTCAGGAGAGAAAGAGAGGGTAGAATGGAAAAGAGAAAGAGGGATCCTAATGAACCCAAGGAAAGCTCCATAAAAAAATCACGCCCAGAAGGGAGGGAAAGAGCTCCCTTTAACTTTAAGAACTTCACCCCACTAAATGTCTTTAGGACGAACATATTTATGAGTATCCAAGACCGGGACCTTCTTTCGTTGGCCTCAAATACCTCTTTATCTAAGTGAAAACCAAGCTAAGTGGTGCTATTTCCATAAGAATCATGGTCACGACACCGAGGAATGTCACACCCTCAAATAACAAATCGAATCCCTCATTCAAAAGGGGTACTTAAGGGAATACACCGGATCTCGCCATATTCAGGATTACGAGGATTGTTCCTAGTGCTTGTCTTGATAAGCCTCAAAAAGGTCATATCAATGATGTCAGAGTCCAAGGAAAAGCCCTAGGCCAAGTCCTAAAAAACCTATTCGAGAAGAAAAATGCCATCAGAATAATCAAAAACACCCTACCACTGTTACTGGCACCATCAAAACCATTTTTGGAGGATTGGTAGCAGGATGCCAGTCCACCCATGGAAGGAGAGCTTACACCCGGTCAGTGGCATCAGTTAGTGGACCTTATAAATGGGTCAAGACATACCAGGTAATATCTTTTATAGATGAGGATCTAGAGGAAATACAGATGCCACATGAAGACGTCGTGGTCATCTCCCTTCCCATTATTAACTATAACGTTGAGCGAGTCTTGGTGGACAATGGGAGCTCAACAGACATCATTTTCTATGAAACCTTCCAACAAATAATGCTAAGGAATAACTAGTTCAAGTCGGTATCATCTCCTCTGTATGGCTTCTTGGGAATACTAGTGTTTGCTGAAGGAAGTATCGTTCTCCCAATCACTGCAGGGACTCCACCATAACTCATTACTGTCCAAACTACATTCTTGGTGGTGAAACACTCATCATCATACAATGTGATACTCGGGAGACCAAACTTTAATGAGATGAGGACAATAGTCTCTACATATCATCTAAAGGTAAAGTTTCCCACTGACAAAGGTGTGGGGGAAGTTCGAGGCAATTAGCAAACCTCTCGGTCTTGCTACTTAAATTTTATTAAAAGTCAAAATAAATTTGAAGCCTTGCCTTTAGAAATAGAGGACTTGAGAGATGAACTTAAGACTCCACGAGGACAGCCAGAAGAAGAACTCATCTCTATCCTTCCAAACGAAGAAGATTCAAAGATTGTACTAGTCGAGTTTGGTCTCTTTAAGGACCTCAAAGAGTCATTGATTTCCTTACTGTGAAGAAATCAAGATCTCTTCGCCTGGTCAGCCTCCGATATGCCACATATTGATCCCTCAGTTATTGTTGATCGGTTGAATGTGGACCCGAACCACCAGTCAATAGTCTAAAAAAAAGGATGTTTGCTCCAGAGCGACAGAGTGCCATTAATGAAGAAGTTGATAAGCTCTTAGCGACCGACTTTATTCAAGAAATCAATTACCCAAAGTGGATTACCAATGTGGTAATGGTCAAGAAGGCTAATGGTAAGTGGATAATCTGCATCGGATTTACGGATTTGAACAAAGCTTGTCCAAAGGACAATTTTTTTTGCCTCGAATCGATCAGCTGGTTGATTCCACCTCTGAGCATGAACTGCTCAGTTTTATAGATGCATATTCCAGGTATAATAAAATTGTAATGCATAAGACTGATTGATCCAAGACCATCTTTATCATTGATTAAGATTTGTATTGCTATAAGGTGATTCCTTTTGGGTTCAAGAATGCAGGGGCCACTTTTCAGAGGCTAGTCAACAAGATCTTCAGAGAACAGATCAAGAGAAATATGAAGGTTTACGAAAATGACATGTTGGTTAAGAGCATCAGTGTCAGGGATCTCAAGTTCGATCTGGATGAAGCCTTTGGAATACTCTACCACCACCAAATGAGGTTAAACCCAACCAAATGCGCATTTGTAGTCACAATCATGAAGTTCCTGGGCTTTATGCTAACACAACGGGTAATAGAAGATAACCCCGAAAAGATAAAGGCAATCATGAATATGGTCCCTCCTTGGAACATCAAAGAAGTGCAAAGGTTAACTGGATGAGTGGCTACACTCAGCTGCTTTATCAACTCCTCGGACTCAATTGCCAAACTCTGAGAAGTTTTGACTGAGTGTCAACTCTTTGGACTCAATCGCCAAACTCTAAACAGTTTTGACTGAGTGTCAACTCCTTAAACGCAATCGCCAAACTCTAAGCAGTTTTGACTGAGTGTCAACTCCTCAGACATGCTTAGTAAACTTCGAGGGTGACTAGCTTAGCAGACCTCCTCACAATCTCCTTTTCAAACAGGTTCAACCACTATTATGAGTTGGACAGTATACCCTATGCTACCTACTTCCTTAAGTAATTAAATGCACTTAAGGAAGTGGGGGGCATATGATGTATGGGAAAATTTCCTCTCCAATAACATGATGACATGTGTCGATCTCTAAGGTAAAAATATTAATGTTATAACAACAACAAGACAACCAATCTCCTCACGACACATGGCAAAGGGTATAATGGTAATTTTGCACCAAAAGATCTTATGTTATTCCGTCACTCCGACTTTTGAATAAACTCATATAGCTTATAGATAACTCCAAAAGAATGCTACTCCTATCTTAACACTACAATTGTTCTCTTAATCGGACTCTGCTCCGACACATTATAAAAAACGGTCTTTATAAATCAAAAGGTACACACAATTCTCCACTTGCAGCTCCTCTTGATTTCATACAGCTCTCATTATTTCTCTAAAAAAATCACTATACTAACTTAGGCATTAAAGAGTCCTCCGGAGGCATACCCCCCTTCGGCCCGCTTTAGGGTTTTTCTTTGTTTCGTGTGTGCAGGTCCCACTCCTCAACCTTCTCGATTCTGACAGATTTTTGGTATCAACAAATACCAAATACCCTGTTCAACATGTCAAACTTGGAGTTCTTGTTGTTAAAGCGAAATTTCATTCAAGTGACCATTCTATTTGAGGTTAGTAACATTCCTAAATTGAAGTGGTTCATTGCATCACACAACCAGCTTTATGGTACTATACCTTCAGCTATCTTCAACATGTCCTCATTGCAACATACTGATTTGGAAAATAATAGTCTATCTGGTACTCTCCCCAATGATATGTATAATCTTTTAACAAAACTTAAATGGCTTTCATTTACTTTAAACAAGTTATATGACCAATTTTCTTTAAATTTGGACAAATACACCGAGCTTCAATTGTTATCATTATCCATCAATAATTTTAATAGACGAATGCCAAAATATATTGAAAACTTAACAAAGATCAAAGAAATATATCTTAATTTTACCAACTTAGAAGGTATGACTCCACCTTTGGTTTGCCTTATAGATATATCTGCACGTCTTGCTTACTTATAAAGAAATCTGCTTGTCCTTACCCCCAGGGCATATGGCGCAGTGGTAAGTTCAGCATTCGAGATGGCGGTTCCCCGTGAGGTCTCGGGTTCGAGTCCTGCCACTGCGCTGTACATCCTGCGATTTACATCCTCCACAGGGTCCTAAGGCAAGGATTGTGGGGCCGGTCGTAATGGTCCGTTATCCAAAAAAAAAAAAATGAAATCTACTTGTCCTTATTACTTCTCTCGCTTATTTTTTTTTTTACTTATAAAGACTAATTTATTTTACTTTGTTGAAAATAGCACTGTCAAATCAACTACTTAAGAATTATATTTTGTTCCAAAATTAAAATATTTAGTGTAGATTATTAACTTTTATAAAACTTTGTTCTACTGTACATGGTTCCATCTTTCATGTACTGTAACAACGTGGATGTTAGCTTAATTTGTAATGCCTGAAGAGTTTTAATTTTGGGTTTCAAATACATTTGCAGGAGATATCCCTCAAGAGTTTGGTAATTTATTTGGTTTGGAGAAGTTATTTGCAGGGCACGTAGGCCTTACTGGTTCTATGCCACATGCTATATTCAACATTTCCTCTTTGAAGCAGATTGGTCTTTATACTAATAGCCTATCTGGCAGCATTTCTGATGATATGTGCAACCATCTTCCAAAACTCGAATTTCTGAATTTAGAAGTGAATGAGTTACCTTATGAAACAATTAATGATAGTTTTTTTCTTTTATTTTTCCTAGTACATATTATAATAATAATAATAACAACAATAAATTATCACGTGTGTTGATGCTTAAAATATGTTACTGAGCTGGAGGTTAGTGTTCTTGGGAGGGGCCTGCACAAGGAAACAATGGTGAATTAAAGGGTCGCCGGAGGAGAGGGGGTGATGCCTCCGAAGACACTTCGATGCTTTTGTCAGTGCAAGTTTTTAAGGAACAGAGAGAATTATGATAATGAGAACTTTTAGCAATGAACTCGTAATTGAAGATTGTTTTGTTTTACATAACTTAAGCTTTTTATAGTGATTCAGAGGTGGGACTGCCTACGTACTAGGGATGAGGCAATTCCAAAGATCCCGTTCTTTATAGTGATTCAGAGGTGGGACTGCCTACGTGCCAGGGATGAGGCAATTCCAAAGATCTCGTTCTTCTGGCGGGGGTCTAGTCACGTGTCCTGAGATGGTCCAACTCCGCAATCACGCTTACAGCCCGGTACATGTGATAAGGATTCATAATATCTATATGTTTGTTATATTTTCTCATATTTTAATGGTTATAAATGCTTAAATCTTGGATTCTGATTATGTTTCGTATTTTATGGAGTAGATTGAAGAATTAAATAAAATTGAATCCAAAATCAAGAAATTTGTGAAGAAAAGTCGAAGCTCAAAGCTGCAGCGCTGGTTCAAGGGCACTGCAGCGTTGGAATAACATTGGAATGGCAAGATTTACGAAGACTGGACAGCAACTTGGAGCTGCAGTGCTGGGAAGTTAGCGCTGCAGCGCTGGAATTTGCGAAAGATGCGAAGATTGGACAGAAACTTGGAGCTGCAGTGCTGGGAAGTTGGCGCTGCAGCACTGGCTAGGGTCTGATTTGTTCCTGGCGCTGCAACCCCGGGAAGTTGGCGCTGCAGTGCCAGCCGGTGGATTCAAAATATTATAAATAGAACCCTAACTGAACGAAAAAGGAGATCTCAGATAGAAGGCGCGGCTGTTGAACAGAAAACCCTTCTTTTATTTTCTTTAGGTTTTCTTTTAATTATGGTAGCTAAACACTTTTATTCCAGCTGAAGGATAATTGAAGTCTTGGTTCTTCAAGAATTGTGAGATCTAAATAATTTTCATTACTTTTTTATTTCTTCTCTATTTATATATCTTCTGTGTTTATTAAAAATTATTGTCTTGGTTGATTGATGCAAAGGGCTCGTTGTTCAATTATCAGGTCAATAAATTACCATTTAGAACTTTAAATCCGTAATTGTTTAATTGTTCTAATATTAGTGGTAAAATAACAAAGTTGATTATAGAGAGATTTTCGATTTATATTATGGAGATATATAACCTAGTCTAAATGAATTGAGCTTGTGTATTTGTTGGCTAGAATTGGTAGTCTCTCTAATTATTAATGTTGTCGATAGATTAAATCCTAAGAGCTTGTTTAGGGTTGTTTATTAACAAGGGAAGTAATCAAAGAGCTTGTTTTGGTTATTGAGAAAGTAAGGAGAGATAGGTTGTTAGAGCTTGTTAACAACCATAACCAATTTAGTGAAGAATAAAAGATTTTATCCTTGTATCTATGATCAATTCTCTGAACCAATTCTGAAATTATACCTTTGGTTGGATATTTGCCTGATATTGATTTCTCCTTAGTTTTTAGTTGATTATAATTGCTTTCTCTTTTATTTCACTCCGAAATTTCAAACCCTCTTTTTCTTTTCTTTAATTTTCATTAAAATAAATCTACCCAATCCCTGTGGATACGACCTTACTCATCACTGTTACAATTTGTATTTTTCGAGAGTGAGAATTTTATTATTTGTTGGATTCAAGACCCACCAAATTTTTGGCGTTGTTGCCGGGGATTGGTGATTAATTAGATTTATTTTAATGCTTCGTTCTTCTCGTGCAGGTGAACTCCAATACGATCCTGAGACTGAGAAGACGGCTCGATAGTTGAGGAAGGAAGCAAAATTGCGTGGCAAACAAGCATCTTCATCCTCACCCTCCAGATTTAATTTAGTACCTGACTTGGTTGATTCATCTAGTGATTCTGAAATAGAAGAAGGAATGGCCAATTAAGAGAGAACTTTAAGGAATTGGCTGCACCAAATGTAAATCAACAGCCACTTTGCATTACATATCTAGCTTTGGAAGTGGGTTTTGAGTTAAAATCTGGATTGATCCATTTGCTCCCAACTTTTCGTGGTCTTGAGAATGAAGATCCTCACAAGTGTCTAAAGGAATTCCATGTGGTGTGTTCGAGCATGAAACCGCAAGAAGTGACCGAAGAACAAATCAAATTACGTGCTTTTCCATTCTCGCTGACTGAAAAAACAAAGGATTGGTTATTTTATTTGCCCCTTAGCTCTATAACCACATGGATGGAGATGGTGAGATTGTTTCTTGATAAATTTTTTCCTGCATCACGAGCTGCTGACATTAGAAGGGAGATATGTGGAATAAAACAGAAAGATACAGAGACCCTTCACGAGTATTGGGAAAGATTTAAGCAACTCTGTGCAAGCTTCCCACAACATGGAATTTCTGAACAGCTCCTAATTCAATATTTCTATGAAGGGCTCCTACCTATGGAAAGGAAGATGATGGATGCAGCGAGTGGAGGTGCCATAGTGAACAAAACTCCTCGTGACGCTAGAGATTTGATCTCCATCATGGCCGCTAACTCACAACAATTTGGATTTAGGAAGGACACATCTCCAATAAGGGTGAATGAGGTAAGTATATCTTCCCTTGAAAATCAAATATCCAAGCTAACTTCTATTGTTCAACAGTTAGCTGTAGGAAATATGCAACAAGTGAAAGCTTGTGGGATTTGTGCTACCATCGATTATCCAACTGACATGTGCCCTACACTTTGAGGTGATTCCTACGTGCATACCAATGCAGCTGGAGGATTTCCAGGCCCACCACAACGGAGATACGATCCCTACTCAAATACCTACAACCCAGGATAGAGGGATCATCCCAATTTCAGCTATGGAGCAAGACCACCATTCCAACACTTTCAGCATAGACCACCTGCTTCACCACCACAACCAACCTCCAAAAGTTCAAGTATGTCTCTAGAAGAAATTGTTAAATCACTTGCAACTAACACGCAACAATTTCAACAGGAGACAAGAACAAGCATTCAACAATTGGAGAATCAAATGAGTCAGTTGGCATCTTTTGTGAACAGATTGGAATCTCAAGGTAAATTGCCCTCCCAAACTATTGTTAACCCAAAACAAAATGCTAGTGTAGTTACCTTGAGAAGCGGGAAAGAGTTGAAGGAACCCAGTAAGGCAGTACGTGGAGAAGAAATTGAAAAAGAAGTAGTTGCTCCTCATCCTCAAACTGACTAGCCTAGAGGACTCGATAGTGAACAACCAAGGCATTGGTGACAAATCCCCCCTTCCTACTAGATTGACTAAATCCAAGAAAGAAGAGGAAGAGAAGGGAATTCTTGAAACTTTTCGCAAGGTTGAGGTAAATATTCCCTTACTTGATGAAATTAAGCAAGTGCCTCGATATACTAAATTTCTCAAGGAGTTGTGCACCAACAAGAGGAAGTTGAAAGGTAATGAAAAGATAAGTATGGGGGAAAATGTTTCAGCTGTCCTCTAGAAAAAATTACCTCCATAATGCAAGGACCCAGGTATGTTCACTATCCTTTGCAAACTAGGTGATGTTAGGATTGAGAAAGCAATGTTATATCTAGGAGCTTCAATAAATGTCATGCCTCTCTCTATTTATTCATCTTTGAATCTTGGTCCATTAAAAGAAACAGGTGTGATTATTCAACTTATTGATAGATCTAATGTATATCCTGAAGGAGTTTTGGAGGATGTCTTAGTACAAGTTAATGGGTTAGTCTTTCCTGCTGATTTTAATGTTCTTGACATGGAAGAAGATGACTCTTCTAATTCAACATTAATGTTATTAGGAAGGCCATTTCTAAAAACATCTAGGACAAAAATTAATGTGCATGATGGTACACTCACAATGGAATTTGATGGTGAAATTATTAAATTCAATATTTATGACGCCATGAGGTACCCTAATGATGTATCTTCTGTTTTTGTTATGGATATTATTGACCCGTTGGCGCAGGAAATCTTTGATCTAATTGATGATGATAAGTTAAAAGTTACACTTAGCAGGCATCTCACTCTTGAAGGGCTACGGAAGATCATAAAGAACTTTGTGTTGGAGTCCGACCTGCAGGATGCAATCTACGAATTAGAATCACTTAAACCTATAAGGTATGATGTGTCTTACATTGAGTTGCCTCTTTCTCACACAAAACTTCTTCCTTCTATTGTGCAGGCACCGAAATTGGAATTGAAACCCTTACCAGATCATCTAAAATATGCGTTACCCATGGCTTCACAAGAGCATATATCAAGCCAGAATTTACGGATGTTACTGATGACATCCTTGAGGCCTCTCCAAAGCATACAAGCACCGAATTTGGCAATGAAGCAGTGGCTGGCGCATTCAACCTATGTTTGTCTAGGAGGGAATAAAAGTGTCTGGCTGAAGACGTAAAACTTAGCGCTTTTGGGAGGCAACCCAACTTTTTGTCTTACTTTTCTTGTTTTCTTTATTTTATTCCTTTTTCTTTTATTTAGATTATTTTTAGTTTTTCCTATCATTTTTCGAAGTGCATTTGATTTTCTTTCCAATTTTTTGGCAGAAGATGATTCTCGTAACCCGTGGGCACGCCTTATGGAAAATCTTGAATCCGGGAATTGGGCAACAAACTAGAAGAAATTGTTAAATCACTTGCCAGATTGGATAGGAACATGACAACTTTCCTTGCTTACATGGGATTCACACCACCTTTACCCCCAAGCACGTGACTGATATCTTGGTTGATGCTCAACATTTTCAGGGGAGTTTTCTACTTACTCTTGTTCTTTTATAGTTTTTGAGCATCTATTTTTGATACGTTAAGGACAATGTATGGATTAAGTGTGGGGGAGGGTCATTGACATATGAATTTGATTTCACTTTGAACTTCACTTTTAGCTCCATTTTGATCAAATTTTTGCATAATTTTTCAAGAAAATTTTCAAAATCCAAGTGATACTTTAGTTCTTGTTTGTGATCATTCTCTTCTGAATTCTAGATTATGTCGATGCTTGTCTTAAATGATCTGGATTGTTGTGAATTATTGAGATAAATTGAGGCATAATAAGGGATTAGCATGAATGGTTGAATTCTTATTTACTACACAGTGATTAATTGCTCTTGATGATTGATTGAATGAAAAGTGAGTGGGATCTAATGCACACGACATTTTTTGTGCGCTTTTGAGCCAATGAGCATTCATATTATATTATGCTCCATTTTCTTAATTGAGTGATTGTCATACATAGTTGATTTTTCTAGAACTTGCTTTGTTATGCATGTCAAGAAACTACATTGTTGAATTGGATGCATTGAATTAATAAGGGCATTTAGGTGAAGCCATTTAGCTTTCTTAAAAAACCTACCTTGATTTTTACTGTAGAAATCCAATTTTGAACCTTGGCCCTTTTGTTGGAAGTTAACCATGGTATAAGCAATATCAACCTATTCTTTTGTCGTTTTCCCTATTTTGAACCTCTAATTGAAGGATCGTACTAGCTTGTTCACATGAAGCTTCAAATTATCTCTGAAAAGATTGAAAGATGCTGGGAATAAAGTGATTCAAGTTACAAGTGCCTTAAATTGCAAAAAGAAAGAAAAAAAAGAAAATAGGCGGCCAGAAAAAAAAGGAGAAAAAGAAAAAAAAATAGCCGGCCAAAAAAAGAGAAAAGTTGTGCAATTTCAATTGTTTGGAAGTGAATTGATTGAAGAAAACATTTGATGTTATTGAGTTGTGCTTTGTGTGGAGAAGTTGGTATAATTCTTTTGATAAAAGTACCTAAAAATTTCTTCTCATCACACCTTACCTAAGCCCCGTTACAACCCATTTAAGACCCTTAGATTCTTTGCATTCAATTCAATCCATTGATGTGATATATTAGCAAGCTTATGGTAAAGATCTTCTATGTTTTGACTTGAGAGTTCATTGATACCCTAAACACTTTGAGCGTATTGAGTGAATCCAATGAGAGGGTGTGGTAGATCCTATTGCATTTTGATTTCGAGAAGATCATTGAGGTGATTGTTCATGGTGTGGTTTATAAGAATTTACACTATGAAATTGTTTGTTTCTTATTTGTCTTTTGATTTAAATCTTTAAGGCATGATAATTTGGATTATAGAGGATGAGTAGAGGTAGAAGAAGGAACGATAATGAGAAAATGTTACGAACTTGAGCTATTGTATGCTTGAGGACAAACATTGTTTAAGTGTGGGGGAATTTGATAAGGATTCATAATATCTATATGTTTGTTATATTTTCTCATGTTTTAATGGTTATAAATGCTTAAATCTTGGATTCTGATTATGTTTCGTATTTTATGGAGTAGATTGAAGAGTTAAATCAAATTGAATCCAAAATCAAGAAATTTGTGAAGAAAAGTCGAAGCTCAAAGCTGCAGCGTTGGTTCAAGGGCGCTGCAGCATTGGAATAGCATTGGAATGGCAAGATTTACGAAGATTGGACAACAACTTGGAGCTGCAGCGCTGGAATTTGCGAAAGATGCGAAGATTGGACAGAAACTTGGAGCTGCAGCGCTGGGAAGTTGGCGCTGCAGCGCTGGCTAGGGTTTGATTTGTTCCTGGCGTTGTAGCCCCGGGAAGTTGGCGGTGCAGCGCCAGCCGACGGATTCAGAATATTATAAATAGAACCCTAGCCGAACGAAAAAGGAGATCTCAGATAGAAGGCGCGACTGTTGAACAAAAAATCTCTCTTTTCTTTTCTTTAGGTTTTCTTTTAATTATGAGTAGCTAAACACTTTTCTTCCAGCTGAAGGATAATTGAAGTTTTGGTTCTTCAAGAAATGTGAGATCTAAATAATTTTCATTGCTATTTTATTTCTTCTCTATTTATATATCTTATGTGTTTATTAAAAATTATTGTCTTGGTTGATTGATGCAAAAGGCCCGTTGTTCAATTATCAGGTCAATAAATTGCCATTTAGAACTTTAAATCCGTAATTGTTTAATTGTTCTAATATTAGTAGTAAAATAACAAAGTTTATTATAGAGAGATTTTCGATTTATGTTATGGAGATATATAACCTAGTCTAAATGAATCGAGCTTGTGTATTTGTTGGTTAGAATTGGTAGTCTCTTTAATTATTAATGCTGTCGATAGATTAAATCCTAAGAGCTTGTTTAGGGTTATTTATTAACAAGGGAAGTAATCAAAGAGCTTGTTTTGGTTATCGAGAAAGTAAGGAGAGATAGGTTGTTAGAGCTTGTTAACAACCATAACCAATTTAGTGAAGAATAGAAGATTTTATCCTTGTATCTGTGATCAATTCTGTGAACCAATTCTAAAATTATACCTTTGGTTGGATATTTGCCTGATATTTATTTCTCCTTAGTTTTTTGTTGATTATAATTGCTTTCTCTTTTATTTCACTCCGAAATTTCAAACCTCCTTTTTCTTTGCTTTAATTTTCATTAAAATAAATCTACCTAATCCCTGTGGATACGACCTTACTCATCAGTGTTACAATTTGTATTTTTCGAGAGTGAGAATTTTATTATTTGTTGGATTCGACACCTACCAACATGGGAGATTGTGAGTGACAGTGACGTTGTCAACTGCTTGTCCACATGTCATTAGATTATTGGAGATGGTTCGTCCATATGTCTTCATGCTACTAGGGGAAGGTTGTCCACTTGTACTCACGCTACTGGAAGAGAGGTGTCCACGTGTCCTCGCGCTATTAAAGGAGAGTTTGTCCACGTGTTCTCATATCATTGAGTGGTACTTTTTATCTGTATCAATGTGCAACAAATGCATGCGAATAATTAGTAAATATAAATATCATGGAAGCATATTAAAGCTTGTCATCTAATGCATTAATGTTCAAGTTGTTTCAGGTGAAATACCACAGCAGATTGGTAATTTACATAATCTACTGCATTTATCGATGGGATACAACAACTTAGCAGGTCCCATACCTTCCTCAATCTTCAACATATCAATCGTAAAAGTACTTGGAATGGAGTCAAACAACCTGCCTGATCATCTTTCGTCAAGCATAGGCCTTGCCAAGTTCTTTAAAGAAGATATGGTTGTGATTTGAAGCCAAACAATATTTTACTAGATGAAGATATGGTTGCACATGTAAGTGATTTTGGCATTGCCAAATTCTTTAAAGAAGGAGAAACTATGAAACAAACGGTAACTTTGGCTACTATTAGATATATGGCTCCAGGTGATGATTCATATTCATATTTATATTTATATTTATATTCATATTCATATTCTTTTTCTATTTTTTATTTTTAGTAAAGTAATTGTTCTTCTCACCATTTTCTAGCATTATCAAATTTATCTTTTAGTGATAGATATTTATAATTTTAAATGTAGAATATGGATTAGTGGGAATTGTTTCAACGAAAGGTGACAGTCTATAATTTTGGAATTTTATTGATGTAGAGATTTAAGATTGTTGAATTTAAGAGAGGAAGTGAGACAATACAAAGAGAAGAATTGTATTGAATGGTGTAATTTACTTACAAGGGAGCTATCATATTTATACAAGTCAATAGGAGAGGCAAAGCTATACACAACCAATGTGGGATATAATACATTAACTATAACTATAATACATTAACATCCCCCCTCAAACTCAAGGCGTTAAGTGAGAGGTGAACTTGAGTTTGGAAACCAGAGAGTGAAAGCGTCTGGGTGGATGAGCTTTAGTGAAAATGTCAGCTGTCTGATCGGCTGAACTGACGGATTGTAGACGAACCGTATTCTGGAGAATGTGATCACGGATGAAGTGGATATCATTCTCGATGTGTTTTGTACGTTCGTGGAAGACATCATTATGAGCGATCTGAATAGCACTCCTGTTATCATAGTGTAGGATAGTGGCAGCAGGAGAAGAGATACAGTAATCAGTGGTTGAACGTCTGTCGGTGGGGTCTACGGCCCAATCGGCATCAGAATAGGCTTGTAAAACAGGGGCAGACTGTGCTAAGAAATGAAGCCCATGAAATAAAGTACCCTTGACATACCGAAGAATGCGAAGAACAGCCGAGTAATAGGTGGTCCGAGGAGCGGACAAGAACCGACTGACCTGATGAACGGCATAGGCAATGTCAGGGCGAGTGACAGTAAGATATACAAGACTTCCAACCAGTTGGCGATATAGAGTGGCATCCTGAAAAGATGAACCATCGAGTGGGGTAAGTCTGACATTTGACTCGAGAGGAGTAGTGGCAGTGGTTGAGTCAGTGATCCCAGCCTTGGAAAGGAGATCCGAGGCATATTTGGCCTGAGAGAGAAAAAATCCGTCAGAACTAGATGAGACTTCGAGGCCAAGAAAATAGGTGAGCACGCCAAGATCTTTCATCTCGAATTGGCCACTGAGAAACTTTTTGAGTTCAGAAATACCATGTGGATCATCTCTAGTAATAACCATATCATCCACGTACAGTAAAAGAAGGATAATACCGTTGGCAGTATGGCGGATAAACAGAGCCGAATCATGAGCACTCGGTGTGAACCCAAACTGATGAATGGTAGTGCTGAATTTGGCAAACCAGGCACGTAGAGCTTGTTTTAAACCATATAAGGCACGACGAAAGCGACAAACTTTGTTTCGAGTGACATCCAAGCCGGGAGGTGTATGCATATAGACTTCCTCAAGAAGTTCCCCATTCAGAAATGCATTTTTAACATCCATTTGAAATAGAGTCCATCTTCGAATGGCGGCGACAACAATGAGTGTACGGACAGATGTGAGCCTCGCCACTGGAGCAAATGCCTCTTCATAGTCAATGCCATATTCCTGAGCAAATCCCTTGGCAACAAGTCGGGCTTTATATCGTTCAATAGAGCCATCAGAAAGTGTCTTGATCTTAAACACCCATTTGCACCCAATAGGAGTTTTTCCAGGGGGTAGATCAACAATATCCCATGTATGAGTTTTAGCTAAGGCCTGAAGTTCTTCATCCATTGCTTTCTGCCAAAGAGGATTAGTACTAGCCTCCTTATAGGATTGAGGCTCATGCAGATGAAATATAGTGGAAAAACAATGATAATCACAATGGTAATCAGCAAGATGAGAAGGGGGGTGAGTTACCCTGGTAGATTTGTGGGGGTGATTTGGAGGATGGCTCTCAGAGGGAGTCGGTGCAGACTCATCAGACATAGAAATATCTTCGGGCACGACCAATTGAGTCAGGGTGATATCAACTGGTGATTCGGAGGTGGGCTCAACAGTACTTGAAACTAGATTCTCAGGAAATAACTTAATAGATGGATCAGTAAAGAATCTGGAGTTAGTGATGGTTGATATGTCAAATGACCATAAGGAAGAAAACATTTGATGTTCCCAAAAAATGACATGACGAGAGATACGAAGAGTTTTAGAAATAGGATCCCAACATCGATACCCCTTATGTTCAATACCATATCCAATGAAACAACACAGATGAGCCCTTGGTTGTAATTTGTTGTGTTCATGTGGTTTGAGAAGAACAAAACAAGCGCAACCAAAGACTCTGAGGTTAGAGTAATCAGGAGGTTTACCGAAAAGGCGCTCGAATGGAGATTGATTTTGGATTGTAGTGGAAGGGACACGATTGATTATGTATACTGCGGTGAATGCAGCATCACCCCAGAAACGTTCAGGACATGATGACGAAATGAGTAGAGCACGAACGGTGTCAAGAATATGTCGATGTTTGCGTTCAGCTCGTCCATTTTGTTGGGAGGTTCTAGGGCACGAGCGGTGGGGGAACGTGCCATTTTTGTGAAGTAGGTTTAGAAAAGAACGGTCTTTATATTCCATTGCATTATCTGAACGAAAAATTTTGATATTCCGAGAGAATTGAGTTTGAACCATAGAACAAAAATCAGAATATATTTGAAAGAGTTCAGATCTGCTTTTCATAAGAAACAACCAAGTATAACGAGAATAGTCATCCACAAATATAACAAAATAACGAGCACCACCCATTGATGCATGAGGAGAAGGCCCCCAAACGTCAGAATGTACTAAATCAAAAGGTGCAAGGGAAACAGACTGACTCTCATTAAAAGGTAAAGCTGATTGTTTTGCAAGTTGACAATGAATACAATGAAAAGACTCATGCTGAAGTGAACCTAACTGACCACTAGAAATAAGAGAACGTAGAGGGCTAGATGAAGTGTGACCTAACCGAGAGTGCCACAATTCCACAGGTGAGAGTGCTGGGATGGATGCGGTTGATTGATTTGGTGATGGTGAGGATGGGACTTGGAGATGAGTGAGCTCAAAGAGGCGTCCAACTTTAGGGCCGGTTCCAAGGAGTTTTCCTGTCTGAGGGTCCTGCACACGACAACCAGTAGAAGAAAAATGCACATCAAGTCCAAGATCACATAGTTGTCCAACAGATATAAGGTTAAGCGTAAGATTATGAACTAAATATGTGTCAGGGAGAGACAAATGAGAACTATCAACATGTCCAGTATGGCTGACCAGCATATTTGATCCATTGGCAGTGTGAATAGTAGGCGCATGCTCATCACGGGTTTTAGAGGAAAAAATAGAGGCATCAGAAGTCATGTGATTACAACAAGCAGAATCGAAATACCATCGGGATGTACCTGGTGTAGTTGACATGGCTATATTGTTACCGATTTTATTTAGAGCCTCGGTAAGAACGGTGCAAAAACCACTCCAATCAGGTGGAGAGTTGGATGAAGTTGGTGTAGCATCAGTGGTTACAGCAGCAGTATTCTTTGGCTTGGAATATGACCGATTGTATGAGCCTCGAGAGTGATATTGGTTCCCATTTGACTGATTTCCAGATGGAAGTTTAGGGCAGTCTACAAGATAGTGACCCAATTCTCTGCAGACTTTACATAGGCGAGAAGGATATTTGAGCAATTCATGCCCTTGTGAATGACAATACTTGCAATATAAGGGCTTCTGGTGTGTGCTCTGTCGGTGGGGTAAGTCCGATTTAGCCATAGGAGCAAAGAGGAAGGTGAACCTCCAAGAAACCGGTGATGTGGCAGTCAACTGATGATGTGGCAGTCGACGAGTAACGTGGCGCCGACGTGTTGTTGATGTGGTGCTACCGTGGCAGCAGCGTTTCTGAAACAGGATAGGAGCAAAGAGGAAGGTGAACCTCCAAGAAACCGGTGATGTGGCGGTCAACTGATGATGTGGCAGTCAACTAATGATGTGGCGGTCAACGAGTAACGTGGCGCTGACGTGTTGTTGATGTGGTGCTACCGTGGCAGCAGCGTGTCTGAAACAGGAGCGGCAGTGGAGATGATGTCAACGGGTGACGTGGCACTGTCAATTGATGATGTGGTGATCAACGAGTAACGTGGCGCTGACGTGTCGTTGATATGGTGCTGACGTGGCAGCAGTGTGTCTGAAACAGGAGCGGCAACGGAGATGATGTTAACGGGTGATGTGGCACTGATGTGGTAGCGGAGATGATGTCAACGGGTGACGTGGCACTGAGGTGGCAGTGAGGTGGCGCTGATGTGGCTTTTAGGGCTGACGTGGCAGCAGCGTTTCTGAAACAGAAGCGGCAGCGGAGATGATGTCGATGGAGAATGAGACTCCGACTATAGTGATGACCCGACAAGTATGAAAAGGATATACTAGAAGTTTTTCTGATGTGAAGGATCCACTAATAGTGACAATCACAGAGCATACTCAACTCTTAATATACCGAGAATTTCTGATGTGAAGGATCCACTAATAGTGGCAATCACAGAGCATACTCAACTCTTAAAATACCGAGAACCATTATGGCTTTGATACTATGTTGAATTTAAGAGAGGAAGTGAGACAATACAAAGAGAAGAATTGTATTGAATGGTGTAATTTACTTACAAGAGAGCTATCATATTTATACAAGTCAATAGGAGAGACAAAGCTATACACAACCAATGTAGGATATAATACATTAACTATAACTATAATACATTAACAAAGATAAAGAAGACTACAAATGAAATCATTGTAGGAGATCTAAGCTTAAGGAATTGGGTGAAAGAGTCATCATCTAATGCAGTAACGTAGGTTGTGGACGTTGATTTGCTGAGGAGAGAGTTGAAGAATTTCATAATCGAATTGAATTGTATATCATTTATTTTAGGATTGGCTTTGGATTGCTCTGTAGATTCACCTGAGTAAAGAGGAAATATTAAGAATGTTCTAGCCACATTCAACATGATCAGACATTAGTTACTGGAGGAGCTTAATATGTGAAATCCTGTTCAGATAAATGAAAATATTTGAGAACCTCATGTTTAGAATGCCAATTAACCTTTGACAGTCGATCTCTTCAATCTGCTAAAATGTTGGTGATATGTTGCTCCTTTCTCTTCTCTTCCCATATCGCAGTGCCAAATTGATCCCCACTTGCTCCTTCTCTTTTTTTTTTTTGGCTTCATCATTGAGACTTCTAATTAAGAAACTAATCAAAATGATTAGTATTGGACTCTTTGTTTTGTAGTGTGTATAAATTTTGAAGACAAATTCCATTGATCCCTCAAATTAAAAGCGTCATTTAACTCTTGAAATATTTGTAAAACTGATGGTCAAGATTTTTTTAAATAATGTTCAGTCAGATCTCAAGTACTTTTTGTCATGTTTTCGGGGTTCTCAGCATTCCATCATCCAGCAGTTTGGTGATATAAAAATGCTGGATTTCTGTAAATAATGATGTATGTTGGTTGATTTATATACTTTCTTGGAAACTTGTCCTAATTAAGTTGATATATATATATATATATATATATATATATATATATATATATTTCTAATAGGTGCTAATTTAAGATCATTGATTGATTTTATCATTTGAAAATACCCATTCAGGTTAAAAACAGAATATTATATGAAGGCGTCCATCATTATAACAAGGAAAGTGAATGTGTCAGCAAGTGCAGCAATGCCTAGACTATTAGGCTGTGCTGCTATATATGCAATCAGGCTGAAAAAATATCAGAGAAGATTGATTTAATTTATCAAAATTTCAATGATTTATACAAGATAGCTTGGCCAATTCTTTAGTGGATCAATTGGGTAATTAATGCATAAAATTCATTAATCAATGATTAATTTGGATGAATCTGGATGTATATACCAACAACCAAGAAACTGATGGGTTCTTTGTTCTTATCTTTTTTGCTCTTCTTTGTCTTTCAGTCGTTTTCTATAGCTATTTTCCTAAAAGACTATTGACTATTGACTATTGACTTTTGTGTTGACCTCAGATTATTGACTAAATTAGTGAATTATTAATTTTTAAAATTATCTTTTATGCTTTGCTTGGCATACAACACATCCCATTCTTCATGAAGACTACTTGCATCTGCTTTGTTTTAGTGCTCATTGTTTCTTATCATCATTATGTAATCTTCAACTGTATGGTGAGGATCATCCTTTCTCAAACTTTTTTCAGCATGTAAGCTATTTAACTATTATAAATTTTAATATTGGGTCAAAATAAGATTCAAACTGAATATAATCAGAATCTTAATTTTCATCTTCAACTTATTTGAAAATCATTAGCGCCTCAATTTTCTACAATGCATAGTTTGACTAAAAGTTTTCATACAACCTTTAACAAAAATATAAACATTTAAAAATTCTGCAAAGAGTTGGGGGTAGGTAAGAGCTTTCCTTTTCAATCACTCTCTAAGAAGAATATTGATAGTAAGATAAATAGAGACTAAGAAAATTCTAACGCGTTTACCATCCAAACCTTTTTTTTTTTTTTTAAATTGATAAAGATGTAGTGAAAGTGATAGGACTAGTTAGTTGGAAATAACGTCTTGTAATGGACTAATTGTATCATCATTACACTATTTTTTTAACTTCATGAAATATTAAAAAAAATTATGAGCCAAAACATCATTTGGCTCCCTTCTGTCGGAAACCTTTTTCACAGTGGGATATTTTACTCATTTTTTTGTTTGTCATTCTCCTACACTTATATGTTTGGATAGAAAGAAATAAAGAAAAATAAAAATAAAAAGTACATGCATCTTTTACAAAATAAGATTAAATATACCTCACTTTCTTTTCCTTTCTTTCTCTTTGAGACATTAAAACTAATGCTTTGTTTGATTGCGATAATAAAATTGATGCTGTAATGAAGTCATGATTGAAATCCAATTACGTTATTTGGCTAACAAGATAT
Organism: Bretschneidera sinensis; assembly: GCA_023935145.1. Classification (NCBI taxonomy): domain Eukaryota; kingdom Viridiplantae; phylum Streptophyta; class Magnoliopsida; order Brassicales; family Akaniaceae; genus Bretschneidera; species Bretschneidera sinensis. The sequence goes on along the minus strand of CM043700.1, from coordinate 18,283,292 downwards.
ATATTGCCTCGGTTTTAATTTGTAATTGACGGATCTGGTAAGTATTATGCAGAGTTCATTGATTGATGATTTTTTATGCTAAATAAATATGTAATTGACAGGTTTGGCAAACATTAATTGGCTTAAATAGATTTGTGGAAAATCGAAACGAGTTCACTGGATAAGTAATTAGTTAATTTATTACCTATTAAGTGATTCGGATGACTGCTTTTGTATCGTGAAAACTTGCTGGGAAGCTGGTCTTTGGCAGCTTCGCTTCACTTTGATTTTTTTCCTATTTTTTGTAGTGGCATACCCACCGTCGATTTCGACCACCATTTTTAACTACCGATATGTGCGTTTGTAATTTTTAAGAAACTTCACTGATAATTTATATATTTTACTAATTTCATCTTTAATAAAATCACTATTGCAAGCGAGGAACAAGGTTTAATTTCAAGTTGAATTAAGTGATAAAAAATCGATGGTATGCATAACTTTACCATAATTTTTTTTACGGTCACAGTTAGCTACACTTCATTTTGATTTTTCTTTATAAACATTGACATTGCACATAAGGAACACTTTGGGTTAGCTCAAGAAAAATGTGTAAAACATTACACACCAACAGGAAACATCGAAACACTGTATACTTTTATAATTAGTATTATTTTTAGCGAAGACCTTGACTTGTTTTATTTTTTGAAAGGAAATATTTCATATCAAAAATAAAAAAGGAGAACCATCAAGCAACAAAGCCTGACTAACACAAGGAGGATAATCCTCAAACCAAATCTGAGTATCCTCCAAAAATCTAGCATTCTTAGCTGGCAACTCTGTTGCCATCACGTCTCACATGCTATCAAGTGCGAAGACCTTGACTGCAACTTGTGCCGAAATGTGGAGTCTACTAAGAGACTTAAAACAACTACAATTCTTCTTCTTTCATTCTTATAAATTCTCACCTCTATCTACCGAATTCTCACCTTTGCTTTGCTTGACATAAATATCTAATTTTCATGAAGAATATGTTCTATTTCTTTCCAATTATGTTGTTGTTGGTACACTGTTTTAATGCTGGCTCAGTTGTGAGTGTAACCAACTTCACCACTGATCAATTAGCACTTCTTGCATTCAAAGCTCATATCAATACTTTTGACCCTCAAAACATCTTGTTACACAACTGGTCAGCATCTACCTCAGTGTGCCATTGGGCTGGTGTCTCTTGCGGTGTCCGCCATCGAAGAGTCACAGCTTTGAATCTTCCAAACATGAGTCTTGTAGGCACCATCCCTTCTTACCTTGGTAATCTGTCTTTCTTAGTCTCTCTTGACTTGAGCCACAACAATTTCCATGGCTTTCTGCCAAATGAGCTGAGGCAATTGTATCGTCTCAAGTTCATCAATTTGGCTTACAATTATCTGAGTGGCAATATTCCTCCCTGGTTTGGGGACTTACCCAAGCTTCAACACTTGGGTCTCCGTAATAACAATTTCACGGGTACGATTCCAAATCCTCTATTCAATATGTCAAATCTAGAGCTCTTATCCTTGAGCTACAATCCTATTCAAGGATTCATTCCAAATGAAATTGGCCAACTTTCCAATCTGAAAATACTCCGAATGAGACAAAACCAGCTTTCTGGAACCATACCTTCTGCCATCTATAACATGTCTTCGTTGCGAGAGATTGATTTGTCATATAATAGTTTATCTGATGTTCTCCCTAATGATATGTTTGATTTTTTTCCAAAACTTGAAGTACTTTCTTTAAGTTCAAATGAATTATATGGCCAACTTCCTTCAAGTTTAGGAAAATGCAAGGAGCTTCAGATATTATCATTATCAATCAATAAATTCATTGGACAAATACCAAAAAGTATTGGAGACTTAACGAAGCTCAAAGAAATATATCTTGGTTCTACCAACTTAGAAGGTAAGACTCCAAGTTTGTCCTTACTTTTCTCAATCTCTCTTTTACTCACATTTTCCTTGTATATCCAAACAATAAACGTATTTCAAATTCCATTTCTCTTTTCATCACTTTTTCTTGGATTTTTCATTTCCCTGAATTTTTCCAATGTCTAAACAATTTCATCCAATCGATCTTTTTAAATGACCTACCTATATATACATGGCACTTAGATTTATACTCTGTAGAATAGCAATGTCAAATCAACAAGTGTCTTTTTAAGTAAAGTTTCAAAAGATATTTAGTTTAAATTTTCATAAATCTCTGTTTCAACTACATTTGACAGGGGAAATCCCTCAAGAGATGGGTAATTTATTCGGTCTGGAGATGTTTGCTGCAGAGAACATAAGTCTTACTGGTCCTATTCCACCTGCAATCTTCAAAATTTCCACTTTGAAGCAGATTCGTCTTCATGACAATAAGCTATCTGGTAACATTCCTGATGATATGTGCAACCATCTTCCAAAACTTGAATTGCTTGAGTTGGACATGAACGAGTTATATGGCCATCTTCCTTCAAGTTTAGGCAAATGCAGCGAGTTGCAAAGTCTATCATTATCCGAGAACAAGTTTACAGGGCAAATACCAAAAAATATTGGAAACTTAACAAAGCTCAACGGATTATATCTTGGGAATAACAACTTAAGAGGTAAGATTCTGATCCAATTTTTTCTGCAAGCATGCCTGATCGTGTATGCTAGGTGTCTAATTGTCTACTCATATGCAAATTACCAAGAGTTCTGTTCTAAGATGAGCAGGTGAAATTCTCCTGATTTTAGTACAAGAAATAATAGTTGCTTTTTGTTAGGAGTTAGTATTGGTTTTTATCAACAACAAAAAAGTGATAAAGTATTGTACGGAATTCTATTTTTTTCAAAGAACGAAATCGTGAGGAAGGACCTTTTTTTATTATACAAAATGTGAATTTAAAGAATTAATTTAGACCTTTTCTTGTTCAGAACCAGCTTGTAACCACCCCTAAGTTCAAGGACAGTTTTGTACTTAACTTTTTGTTATCTTAAAAGTCAACCTTTATATTAATATAGTACTTTTTATAGACTTATAGTCCTCCAATACTGTAGAAGTTAATATCATGCATGTGAGTTCAATTCGACTATAGACTATTAATTCGATTTTATGTGATAGAATTTTATATTTTATAGATTTAATTTTATGAAGATAATTCAATGTCGTTTTATTAAGTTTACCATGCTTTTTATGGTAGGATTATGAGATTATAGTTTCTTTAAAATAGCCCTTATGGGTACAATTTGCTTCGATGAATGGTACAATATAATGTTTTTATAGATTATTTTTTCTTTTGGTGCTTAAAGAAGTTGTTATGCATTGGTGTTGCCATTTGATGTTTTTGGGTGATATTAACAAATGAATTGAGAACTACAGTTGAAATCGTATGATCTATACCAGTCTATATCTATATTATTATTAAAAGAAAAGTTGAGTTGGTCTCAACAAATTGATGAAGATAAACTCAGTCTGAAAATGCCTAAAAAAAACCTAAAAAGATAAAAGGAAAAATTGTCTTAATATCTAATTTTTCCCTCTTAACGATATACAGGCCTCCAAATATGGTGTGTAAACTCTAATTTTCAAATATGACCCACCACTATCTTTCCGCTTTCTAAAATTTGTGAAATGTCTTATGTCTTAGAGGCAAAAGAAACAAAAATTAAGAAAGATAACATTGTCATTTTAAAACGGACTACAATCTTCTTTAATTAATAATTGAAATAGAAGTCAAATTGACGGTGAGATTGAATGTCACATTGACAAATTTGAATTTGAATATTCTACATTTAATGATGTGGCATTCAATCCCACTGTAAATTTAACTTCATTTCAATTTTCAGATGCAGAGGATCGTGATAATTTTAAAACTACTAGCACTCTCCGTTTTCCATTTTCCAATAGAGGTGGCAATCGGATGGGTTGAGCGGGGTTCAAGTTGAGTCATTTCGGGTTCGAATAGTTTTCGATTTTAAGTTATTCAAGTTATAGGTCATTCGAGTCCGAACTATTTCGAGTCTGGTTCGTTTTAGATCTCAAGTCATTCGAGTTATAGGTCGTTCAGGTTCAAGTTATTTTAGGTTTCGAGTCATTTGGGTCAGAAGTTATTTTAGTTCGGGACATCCTGGATTTCAAGTGAGTCCGAGTTAACCCATTGGGTTGCCTCAACTTTTGCTTTCTTCCCAGTGATATAATTTTTGCTCTTATTTAGGTTTGCGTTGATCTATTAAGTTAACTTATTATTACTAAGCCGTGTAATTTCTCTAAGGGTTCTCAAAGAGTTCTAAACTTAATTATAGATATGTGAAATTAATTTTTTATATTATTATATTATTTCATATATTAATTTAAAAAAAAATAAAATCATATTTTCTTATTTTTTATTTATTAACATTATAAATTGTAAAAGTGATAAGAACAATATGATATACAATGTGTATTATTTATCACATATAACACACTTTTGAAAATAGCTAGCAAATATAAATATGATGAAAGCATATTAAAGCTAGCTTGTCAATTAATGCATTACTGAATCTCCATGGTGTTGCAGGTGAAATCCCACATCAGATTGGTAACTTATATAATCTGGTGAATTTGTCGATGGGATCAAACAACTTAATGGGTCCCATACCTTCCACAATCTTCAACATCTCAACCATAAAATACATTTCAATGCATTTGAACAACCTCTCTGGTCATCTTCCGTCAAGCATAGGCTTTTGGGTTCCAAACCTTGAGGAGCTCAGATTATGGGGAAATGATCTTACTGGGATAATCCCAGATTCTATCTCCAATGCTTCTAATCTTAGGAAGCTCGTTTTGGGAGAAAACTCATTTTTTGGCCCTATTCCAGACACACTTGGCAATCTAAGACGCCTCCAATGGCTCACCCTTCATGGTAACAATTTGACCACTAAAAATTCTAGTCATGAATGGAGTTTTTTCTCTTCTTTGGCAAATTGCAAAGATCTGAGTTACCTTTCCATAGAAGAAAATCCTTTGAATGGCATGCTTCCGATTTCCATCGGTAATCTCTCTGTATCTCTTGAAAGATTTTACGCACATGGTTGCAAAATCAAGGGTAATATTCCCGCTGAAGTAGGTAAGTTAAGCAACTTGATAGTCTTAAGTCTTTATAACAATGATTTGATTGGGTCTATTCCAAGGACAATTAGAAGATTACAAAAGCTCCAAGGTTTGTATCTTGATGACAACAACTTGGAAGGATTCATCCCATATGATCTTTGTCACTTAAAGATGTTGGATCAGTTGACATTATCTCATAATAAGCTTTATGGACCTATACCCACATGTTTATCTAATTTGACTTCTCTGAGACAGCTCAACTTGGGTTCCAATAATTTGAGTTCTACTTTACCCTCAATTTTGTGGAGCCTTACATATATCTTGGAAGTAAACTTATCGGCAAATTCTTTCAGTGGTTCTCTGTCAGCAGATGCTGGAAATCTAAAAGTCTTGACTGTATTTGATTTATCAAAGAACCAGCTATCAGGTAATTTACCAAGCAGCATTGGTGGTCTCAAAGATCTTCAAAATCTTTCGTTTGCAAATAATGGTTTTCAAGGCTCTATTCCTCAATCATTTGGAGACTTGATAAGCTTAGAAATCTTGGATCTCTCTGAAAACATCCTTTCAGGAGTTATTCCGAGATCCTTGGAGGCACTCACCAAGCTTAAACAGTTTAACGTGTCTTCCAATAGGCTAGAAGGAGAAATTCCTACTGAAGGACCCTTTAAAAACTTCTCAGCTCAATCATTTTTGTGGAATAATGGTCTGTGTGGTTCATCTCAACTACAGGTTCCACCATGCAAAAGTCACACCTTCCAACGATCCAGAAAGGCTACATCACTTGTTTTGAAATATAGCCTTCCAGTAATTGCTTCAGCAACATCAGCAATAGCCTTGGCCATCATATTTATAAGACGTCGTAAACAAAATACAAATATGCCAAACCAAGAAGGTTTGTTACCTCTCACAGAATGGAGAAGAATTTCGTATCTTGAGCTTCAACAAGCAACAAATGGATTTAGTGAGAGCAATTTGCTTGGTACGGGGGGTTTTGGTTCGGTATACAAAGCGTCACTTTCAGATGGGATGAGTGTTGCATTAAAAGTTTTCAATTTGGAATTAGAGGGAGCATTTAGGAGCTTTGATGCTGAATGTGAAGTAATGTGCAATATTCGCCACCGAAATCTCCTCAAAATCATTAGCAGCTGCAGTAATATCGACTTCAAGGCCTTGGTACTTAAGTTCATGCCTAATGGAAGCCTCGAGAAGTGGTTGTATTCTCACAACTATTTTCTAAATATCTTACAAAGGCTAGATATAATGATTGATGTCGCTTTGGGACTAGAATATCTTCATCATGGGAACCCAACACCAGTGGTTCATTGTGATTTAAAGCCCAGCAATGTCTTACTAGATGAAGATATGGTTGCACATGTGGCTGATTTTGGCATTGCCAAGCTCTTAGGAGAGGGAGAATCTTTGAAACAAACTGTAACACTGGCTACCATCGGGTACATGGCACCAGGTGATGTTTCTTATTTTTAGTTTCTATTTGAGTTTCTCAATGCATGTTATGCACTTGCATAAAAACAATCAGTTCCTTTTCACCATTTTGTATCATTATCAAATATTTTAGTGGTGATTTATAATTTAAATATTCATCCTTCTCCAAGCTTACGTGCATGTCTATATATTAACTTGAATAAATGATCTACCTTTAATCAATTTTCACTAATTTGAATATTTTAGTAATGATTTGTTGTTGAATTATAGAGTATGGATCAGAAGGAATTGTTTCCACGAAAGGCGACGTCTACAGTTATGGCATCTTACTCATGGAGACTTTCACTAGAAGGAAGCCTACGAATGAAATGTTTACCGGAGAAATGACGTTGAAGCATTGGGTGAAAGACTCGTTATCTCGTTCAGTAATTGAGGTTGTGGATGACAATTTGCTAAAGAGAGAGGAGGAAAGTTTCAACGCAAAAGCAAATTGCATATCTTCAATTTTGATATTGGCTTTGGATTGTTCTGCGGAGTTACTTGAGGAAAGGCGAAATATGAAGGATGTTTCTGCCATTCTGAAAAAGATCAAACAGAAATTTCTGAAGGATGTAGCCTAACAGAAATTTCTAATTATGCAGGAACTTTCTTTATGGAATCATGCCTAATGAACGTATGGTTGCACATTTAAGTGACTTTTGCTTTGCATAGCTGTGAAGGAAAAGTGTATAAAAAAGTGTCTTTTTCTCAATATCTAAAATTTTGAATAATAAACGGAGTCATTGTCTTTAAATCTCTGGTAGCTCTGTTTTTATTATACCGTTTTTTTGTATGTTTCTTAACATGTTCAGTTTTCTTTTCAGGAGAGTATTCTTTCTTTTCATTTTTTGTGTAGATAAAGCTTTTGACAAATCCAGGTGTAATACTATACAAAGCTGATGTGCTTGAATGAGGGGGAGATGGGTAGTTGAAAGAGAGAATGTCCAACAAATAAATTAAAGCCAGCTATGCCTATTATAAAGGCAAAACCAACTTTTTTACTAAACAATTTAAGGGGAATGACAATTCATTTGCCTAGTATACAGTCACCATTCCTAGGTCTTCTTGAAGACTAACTTTCCTATTTTGGATTTAATAAATTTCTTGAAACAGAGTGATTAAAATTTAAAAAAGAGCTCCTTGCCCAAGAAATTTCTTCATGAAATATGTTCATTCTTTTTTTAATTAAATTTCCATTTAGTTTGAGTAACTGCAATTAGTTTGCAAAGAAATAAAAGTTACCAATAGATTTTCTTATATAGGAATTCTCCAGAGCTCTATTTTATTTTAATTAATGGTTTTCACAAGGAAATAAAGAAAATAAATTTATCCATGAATTTAATTTGAAGTATCAACCAAGAAGAAATGAAGGCGCTGCTTCTGGCCCCAGAGAGATGTCAGTATTCAAACGAAGCTTCAAATGAATATTTTTTTTAAATTTTTATTCAATGAAATGAAGTGAATTATAATAAAATATACGAACCGAGTTCCTAAAGATGAAATGAAAGGCATGTTCCTGGTCAGTAATGTTGATGATATGTCAAGGAAACTGGATTATTCAGTTACTTTTGTTTGCCTTTGTGTTGTATTGACCCCAATTTGACCTGAAGCACTATAACTATGTTAAAACCACTAGAATAATGAATGAGTGGGTGTCCTAACTTGCAGAGTAATACCGTTGAAGATTGGTAACTTGCAGAATTTAGAGACAAGTTTTGGCAATAAATAGTATTACTGGCCTCATTCCTTCTACAATCTTCAATATCTCAACCAAGGTAAACATCGCGTTATATGAAAATTGCCTCTCAGGTCATCTTCCATCAAGTACAGGGCTCTGGCTTCCGAATCTTGAGCAGCTTCTCCTTGGGGTGAAACAAACTCAGTGGACTAATTCCCATCTCAATTGCCAATGCATCTCAGCTCACTACCATAGAGTTGTCCTCCAATTCATTTTCTGGTTTTATTCCCATAGAATTTGGTGGTTTAAGATATCTACATAGACTTCACCTTGGAGATAATAATTTAACCAGAGAACATTCATCTCCAGAATTGAGTTTTCTCTCAACTTTGACAAATTGCAGAAATTTGAGGAGTCTAGCTTTCCAATGTAATCTGCTGAATAGCACTCTCCCCATTTGCATTGGAAACCTCTCTACTTCTCTTGAATACCTTTCTGCTTCAGATTGCAAAATTATGGGCAGGATTCCTAGAGAAATTGATAACCTAAGCAATTGGACATTCTTAAGCCTAGAAAACAACAAATTTACTGAAACTATTCCAACTTTTGGAAGATTGAGCTGCAATTATTGTCTCTTCAAGAAAATAAATTACAAGGATCCATCCCTTTGGAGTTATGTGATTTGGAGAAATTGGCTTTCTTGTTTTTCGCTGGAAATAGGCTCAAAGGATCAATACCTGGATACTTGTGTAATCTCATTTCTTTAAGAACACTCTAATTAGGCTCCAACAAATTTACATCCATTATACCCTCAAGGCCTCAGCCTTGTGGAGCCTTAAAGATATCTTGCGGTCATCAAATTCTCAAAGTGGCTCTCTCCCAACAGATCTCAAATTTGGAGGCTGCGATATAGATAGATTTGTCAAGTACTTAGTTATCAGGTCATATTCCAACCAGCATTGGAGACCTAAAAAAATCTAGCTAATCTCTCCTTATCAGAAAATAGATTGCACGGTCCTATTCCTCAATCATTTGGTGAATTGATAAGTTTGGAATTCTTGGATTTGTCAAGTAACCATCTCTCTAGTATTATTCCCGAGTCCTTAGAGAGACTCTTGTATTTCAAATATTTCATTGTGAGTTTCAATAGACTACAATGAGAAATTCCCAGTGGAGGACCATTTGCAAACTTCTCAGCTGAATCATTTCAGGGGAATCAAGGGCTGTGTGGTCCACCTGAAATGCAAGTCCTGCCATGCAAAACTGGCATTTTTCGACAAAGGAAAGCAGCTAGAGAAATCATATTGACCTATGTTTTACCGGCAGTGGCATCAGTACTATTGGTACTAGCCCTAATTATTGTCTTCATAAGATGCCAAAAGAGAAATGGAAAATTTCCACCTGGGAAAGATCTGTCAATTTGAGCACCCTCGAGAAGATTTCTGTACCATGAACTTCATCGAACTACCAATGGATTTAGTGAAGGCAACTTGCTAAATAGAGGGAGTTTTGGCTCGGTATACAAAGGGATATCTTACAGAGGTTGAATATAATGATAGATGTCCTGTTAGCGCTAGAATATCTCCATCATGGTTATACAAAACAGGTGCTTCACTGAGATATAAAGCGAAGCAATCTCTTGTTAGATGAAGAAATGGTTGCACATGTGAATGACTTTGGCATTGCAAAACTTTTAGGTGAAGGGGTTCTATGACACAAACTATGTAAAAGGGCACTATCAGGTATATGGCACCAGGTGATGCCTTTAATTTACAATCATTAAATTCATTTTCTTTACAAGTGCACATATGTATGTAGTTCTTGCTTAGATAATTAACTTTAAGCATTTTCACCACTGCCATGAAACACAAGGAATATTTTGATGATGGATTAAAACTCAAACAGAGTATGGCTTAGAGGGAAGGGTTTCCTCAAGAGGTGATGTGTACAGTTATGGTATTCTTTTGATGGAAACTTTCACAAGAAAGAAGCCTACAGATGAAAAGTTTGCAGCGGATAGCTTGAAGTGTTTGGTGAAAGAGTAATTATCTCACGCAATAGTTCAAGCCGTACATGCCGATTTACTAAGAGAAGAGGAAGAATAATTTGCAGGTAAGAAGGATTGCTTATCATCCATTTTGCAATTGGCCCTAGAATGTTCAGCAGGTTTACCAGAGGAGAGGATCAAAATGGAAGACGTTCTTGCTTCTCTCAATAAGATCAAAATAAAATTTGTGAAGGATGTTGAGTGGGCTTAGTATTAGAGGATATGTGTTTGTTTATAGTTACTGAAAACAAACTCCATGTCAAAAGGCCTGTAATTAGAAATTAAACTAGGATAGGCTCGTATTGTTTCTAGGCCTATGCACATGAGGTGGGCAGGGGCTGTTAAATGTATTAAAGCTCCATATATATTTTTGGTACAAGTCCTATCCCTTGGGATCATTGCTTACGAACACCATTTAAGAGTAAATTTGGAAAGAGTAGAAAAAACAATAGAAACGCAGAATACAGGATCAAATTGCCAATGACACATGATGTAACAAACTGTCGGCTTTAATCCTCTTCGATTTTCAAATCAAACAACAGGAGGGAGAAATTGCATAAATCCAAGCCCAATTCAGTTCCATAATTGGTGCTAAAATCACAATGGATTGACAAAGGAAGGAATAAATACCTTGTTATGAATGATTGCCAATCCAGCTCCAGTTGAACTTCTCTTGCCCCTGCCAAATTCCAGAAATACTTTGGTCATGTTAGAATTTTAGAACGATAAGCATGGGAATTTCTCTGTATATTTGAATGGATAAGGGTATAACAAGTACTTCGGGGTATTTCAAATTTGCCTTTATGCTGTTTTGCCTTCGTTTCCATTCTCATGGAAGGAACACTCATAATAAAGAACTTCAATACCAGAGGAGCTCGTGTGAGAGATTCAAAACTGTGCTCTCTATAGAGAATCATGGTAGATGAAAGGGATTTTGGTATCCAAAAGAGAGGGGATTTTACGACCACTTGGGTTGGGCCATTGTGGCCTTCTAGTTGTAAGGGAAGTAGAGGGTTGGAAGAGAGATTTCTAATCCGACGTGTCTAGTGGGGTCAATGAGATAATGTACGGTATAACTTTGGGTAATGGGTTCATTGAAGTAAATCCACGTAATAAGTATTTTTATTTTACTTAATTTTCAGAAATTATATTTTATTACTTTATTTATGAAATTGGATTTTTAAAAAAATCATCTCAACAGTAAACATTATTGAAAAAGCAAGATTTTAAGTAATGCATAAATTGAGAAAATCTTTATAAATAAGTTTCACAAGGGATTGCCATTCCATAGTTTTTTGGTTTTTGCTTGATGAAAGTTGTAATTACAATTAAGAATAGTTAACATTGTAGTATCACTTTATTAAAAAAAAAAAAATGTAGTATCACAGTTCAGGGACAAAATTGTTTTGCTTTTCAATCAAGGATTAAAAAACTTAACATATGAAATGACATAATAAATAATCTGCTATGAATAATTGTCGCACTAAAGTTTAGATGACCTTTATTTTTTAAAGGTTAAGTGTTGAATACTGAATGAACATTTGAATAGTGTTAAATCAATAAGAGAAAAGTGTCTAAATGTTGAATGGTTAAGTGTTTAAACTGTTTGATGACTTAACTGATTGAAACATCTTAATATATTTATTTTTTCATTTTAATCTTTTTAACTGTTAAGAACATGATTGTTTGTTGCAAATAAAAGTCTAACTGTTTATCTGAACAAATTTTGTAAGTTTCATAACAAAAATATTCTCAATTGTTTTTTTTTGTTTTTTTAATAAGTTGAATCATAATTTTCAATTTGTTTAAATAATTAATTTAAATATAAAAATAAATTAAGTTAATAATTAATATATTTTATATTTAAAATCTTCGTCACTAAGTGAAAGAAAATTAAAAAATGATCCATCCCCTCAAATAAAAAAGGAAGTTTGAAAATGATTCGGTTTAGGTGCAAAATTAAGGCTGTCAAATTTTTGAATTTACAAAATCAGCCAAATTTTCATATTAAAGACCGAACTTTTATTTCTTTTCAATAATTAATACAGGCACAAATCCAAAACTTGTTAACAGTAGCATATAACTCCATTTTACTTGCCACCACCCAAATGCACTTTGAATAAAAAAATTACTCAACAAATGTTCTCATTTTCGGAATTTTGTATCTAATAAACAAAATCCAAAACTTAAATCAAATCCTTACGCATTACAAAAAAGGAAAAAAAAAATCAAATAATTACATAAAGTACTTAAGAATTTACTTCTGCAGAGTGGCTTTGGTGAACCAAGAAGCATCGGGTGCCACCGGACGGAGCGTGACAGAGTAGCCGCCTTTGGAAATCTGATCTTTAGCGCACTTGAGATGCGAAACGAATGGCTGTAATAACTCAGATGTCAATTTCTCGAGCACCCATGAATCGGCCCCATGCCCTTTATTCAACATCTCCCTCAACAAATTCATAGCCACTTGGTATACCCCTTGATTCGCCTCCTCTTTTGCTTGATTTTATGATTTTACTTATTCGATTCTTTTTGTTTTCTGGGTTGATCTTAACGGGTTCTGGTATTTTGTGATATTATTTATAGGTTCCTATATGTCTATGGATATTCGCCTAATTGGGTTCGTCTTTGCTTTTCCATTGTTGCTAGCTCTGTTCAGATCTATAAAAAATCGTTGTGACTTTCTGATTCCTAAGTTTAATTTTTGGTGCAAGTTTGTTTTCGCTTCATCATTCTGTGAGGTAGATGTTGGCGTGGTGGTGGGGTGGATGGGTTAGGTTGGTCTTGTGAGGCAGCTGGAGTAGTGCTGGCGGCGGCGGGCGGGCGGTCGGCGTAGGAGAGAGGGGGAAGAGTCTGGTGGTTAGTGGGTTTTGGTGACGAGAAGGTATTAGTGAGATTCAGATGATTTGGTGGGCATAGTTTTCTCTCAAATACATTTTAATGGTATTAATATTTTATTTTAAGTGTGATTCGGTTAAATTCATTAAATATTATTCAAATTTGAAAAACAAACTAACTTAGTAACATTATATCTGATTGATTCATTCGTGGTATTATTGAGTGGTTTATTAAATGTAAACAAATACAATATTAATTTTGATAATGCCATCAAGAATGACACAATATTTACCAAATAAAAAAATAAATAAGAGAAAAAATTAAATAAGTAAAATTTAAGGATAAAATATTTAATTCTATGAATCAATGGTAATTCGGTCTCTAATTATTTATATCATTTATTTATTATGAGATGTTTGACTTATTATTTAAATCAACGTAAAATAAATTAATTTAAATAGTAAACCATATATAACCATACATCTTATTGACATTTAGAGATAAAAGAAGTTATCATTTTTATATGGTTAGGTTCAGGACTGTAATATTTACTAAAGCTTTTATTAACTCATTTAAAAAAAAAAACTTTTTTATAACTATAATGGTCTATGATTCTATGGACATTGAAAATTTAAGCCATAAAATTTGGTAATGGGATCAAAGTCTATTGGTTATTAGGGTCAACATTGACCCCGTTACAAGATATAAACCTATTTATATTTGGCAATTTCCCCGTTTATAGTAAAAATTCTTGGTTGATTAGGGTTTAAATCCAATGATTTAGATTAATTAAAAACTTCATTGATAATCTTGAGAAGCTTTATTGATGACATCAATATAAGCGTGGAACCTAAAAAATAACATTACCAATAAAATTTCTAAAATTTTCAGTTAATCTAAACCCAATAGTTTAAACTCGAATCTGTTGGAATTTTGGGTTCAGATATGTTATAACATTATACATGTAGATTCGTTATCTAATAAAGGGCTCAATTAAGTAATATAATTTTTATGGGTATCCAAAGTATCAAGGTTCTTTAGTATGGGCCACCTTATGTGTAGAAGCCCGATGTGGTATGGGTCTTTGTTAATGGGTCAAAAACCCAATGCACATGTGTGAGGTAACTGTTAGGGTTATGGTCCCTATGGCACAGGGATATAAATAGACATCAGGGGAGGGTGTTTAACGTGCATTAAATTTTATTGAAACAGACAGTTCTTCTCTCTCTCTTCTAACATTCAGTTGATTGGTTCCCATACCAAAGGTGGTTCTCTCTGTAGTCTTAGAAGATCAACCCAAAGAGGTTTGTTTGCAATGGATTCCGGTTTGTTTCTAACTCATCTTCTCAATATATATATATATATATATGAATTCTTGACATGTTTAATATGAAAAGATCTTGACTGTATCATTGATTATTTATTTATTAGTATCAAGATTAATATAACATGTGGTATCAGAGCCGACTCTTGAAAGCCCGAGGTCATAGTTGGTGTGGGACACCGCTGCATAGTAGGTTGCTTGATGGGGGGTCCACACAGCGAGGACGTTGTGCCCTGAGAAGGGGAGACATGGGATGTCTTGGTATCCCACATCGGTTAGAGAGGAAGTTGCTGGGCTATTTATAAGTGATGTCAACCACCCCTCCTTGCATGAGGCCTTTTAAAGCCGTGAGGCACGAAGTACCAAAGTGGACAATATCATGTAAGTGGGTCGGGGTCCTTACAGTGGTATCAGAGCATTTCATGTTAAATTGTTGAGATTCATATGAAAATTGAGTTTCTTGAATTTTTTCCATGTTTGTTGATGAGATTGTATAATTACTCTGTGAATTGCATCTCAAAATATGATTTTTTTGGGTATAAAAAAAATATATTTTTTAAGGATTTTGTTCCGAATTTTATGTTTAATGTTTTTGATGAATGAATTGAAGTATTATGTTGCCAAAGCAATCTCTAATATGTAAATTTATTTATTCTAAGACATGTAAACATGCTATTAATATGTGAAAATAATCGGCCCAAAGGAAGGTTATTTTTGCATTATTAATAGATTAAAATAGTTGTGAATATGTGACAAATAAAGGTTGCAATGCGAATAATGTATCGGTCCAAAGAAAGGCACATTATTTGGCAGGTTGGGTTGTCAATATTCATGAACTATATTTGAGATACCGCTTACAAGTTGATATTTCTGTCCAAAGACTAAGTATTAATGTTGTACTAGGTATCTTGTTATGGGCCCACATGCATATGTATATATATACAGTTTTGTTTTGATTCATATATACATGAGTTGTTACTAATTGTGAGTTTTTGTTCTTGTTTATAGCAACATCGATTTCTGCTAACATCAACAGCATTCCCGTGCTTAACGGTACGAATTTCAAGAAGTGGCAATATCATGTTATGATCGTGCTCGGGTGCATGGAATTAGACTATGCATTGAGGGTCGATCGCCCCGCACCTTTGATCAATGATAGTATCACTGAGCAAAAGGTTGTATATGAAAAGTGGGAGCGAACAAACCGCATGAGCCTAATGATTATGAAGCACTCGATTCCGGATACCATCAGGGATTCTATTCCTGATAAAAATGATGCTAAGAAATTCCTCTCCCAAATAGCAGACCGATTCACCACAAACGAAAAGGTCAAGACAAGCACCATCTTGACTAAGCTTGTCTCAATGCGGTACAAGGGGAGGGGAATATAAGAGAGTACATCATAGAGATGTCAAACCTTGTGACAAGACTAAAAGTATTCAAGCTGGAATTGCCAGAAGACATTCTAGTGCACTTAGTCTTGATCTCCCTTCCTACACAATTCAGTCCTTTCAAAATCAATTACAATACTCAAAAATAGAAATGGACTTTGAATGAGTTGATTGCTCAATGTATACAAGAGGAAGAGAGACTTAATAATGAAAAGGTTGAAAGTGCTCATTTAGCATCAACTTATCAGGATCCCAGTTCCAGCAAGAAAAGAAAGAGGAACATTAAAGGAAAAGAAACTGTAGGGTCTGAAAATTCACACCACAAGGGACAACAGAAACAAGATAAAGGTATAACTTGTTTGTTTTGCCACAAAGCTGGTCATGTGAAGAAAGACTGCACAAAATACGCCAAGTATGTGACATGGCGTGAGAAGAAAGGTAAACTTCTAAACTTTGTTTGTTTAGAAGTTAATTTGGTCTTAGTACCTAAGAACACTTGGTGGATAGATACAGGTGCAACTACTCACATAAGTGTTTCTATGCCCAGGGGTGCATAAGGAGCCGAACGTCAACTGATGCTGAAAGATTCATCTATGTAGGAAATGGCGAAAGAGCTTATGTGGAGGCAGTTTGTTTATTAAGATTACAATTGGAATCTGGTTGTAATTTGGATTTGGATGAGGCTTTTTATGTACCGTCTTTTAGACGGAATTTGATTTCTATTTCATGTTTGGACAAATAAGGTTTTTCTTGTTCATTTGGAAATAGAAAGTTTAGTCTTTTTCAGAATTCAAATTTGTTAGGTACTGGTTCTTTAATTGATAATTTATATAAATTGGATATGATTGCCTCCAAAGAAAACAAATCCTTGCATACCAGTAATGTTGGTATTAAGCGCAGATTAACAAATGAGAATTCATTAATGTTATGGCACAAGCGTTTAGGACATATTTCTAAACAAATGATACAAAGACTTGTGTCAAAAGGAATTCTTGATCCTTGAAATTTGTCAGATTTTGAAGTTTGCATTGAGTGCATTAAGGGAAAACGAACAAATGTTAAAAATAAAGGTGCTAATAGGAGTAATAGTGTCTTAGAATTGATACATACGGATATTTGTGGTCAATTCCCTACAGTTTCTTGGAATGGACAACAATATTTTATCACTATCATAGATGACTACTCCAGGTATGACTATCTTTATTTAATTCATGAGAAGTCTCAATCTATAGACGTGTTCAAGAATTTTAAAGTTGAAGTTGAAAATCAATTAGGCAAGAAAATTAAGGCTGTCAAATCTGACTGTGGAGGTGAATACTATGGTAGATATGATGGATCAGGTGAACAATGTCCCAGACCCTTCGCCAAATTTTTGATGGAATGTGGGATCGTTCTTCAATACACTATGCCAGAGACTCCTAGTCAAAATGGTGTAGCTGAGAGACGAAACCGAACCTTAAAGGATATGGTAAGAAGTATGATTAGTCATTCTTCTTTGCCAAAATCGCTTTGGGGTGAAGCCATCAATATTGCAGTTTACATCCTGAACATAGTTCCAAGTAAAACAGTAGCTAAAACCCCATATGAGTTATGGACAGGCAAAAAGCCTAACATTAGACATTTGCATGTTTGGGGATGTCCAGCTGAGGCTCGGCCTGTAATACCCGTATTCGTAAAGAAATTGTAAATAAGTAATTTAATAAATATGACACGAAATTAAAATAATATATTTACGAAGGATTTGGTATTGAATAAAATAATTGTTTTGAAAAAATAAAAAAAAAATTCGGGACGTGGACGTCATTAAGAGAAGAAAAAAAAACAAAATTTCGTGGCAGCAGGGGGCAGCACCTGCTGCCAAAATTTGAAAAAATTTGAGGGAGGTGTGCATTGTCTTGCACGTCTCTAAAACATGGAGACATTTGGGGAGGGAGGCTGCTAAAATTTCAGCCCAAACTTTGTATATATATCTGATACGAGAGTAAAAATTTTTACTCACAGATTTCGTTCGTTTCTCTTCCAAATTTCTCTGTTTCTTTAAATACTTGGGAACCCAAAGTAAAGGTTAAAGAGCAAGATTTTGAAGGTGTTTACTGCGGAATTTCATAAAAAAAAAAATTGAAATAGCTATCAGAAAAACACAAGGTAATATTATAGTGTTTATTTGTGGAATTTTTAGTATTTATGAAATTTCCCTGAATACAAAATGAGAACTTTCAAAGTGAGTGGTTTATATCGAATTGAAGAAGAAATTATAAATTAAATATAAATATGATATCAGGTGTTGACGATCTACAATCGGAGGAAGTTTCTACGAGGAACGGGAAAGGCAAGAAGGGATCCACGGGTAGCTTTAGGTGCTATGTGGTGAGTTGGATTTAGTCTAAGTAGTCTAAATAAACATGAAAAATTTAGTAATAATATTAAAATAAATTTTTAGCTTATGTTGTGGTGATAGATAAAGATTTGGTTGATATTTCTGATATAAATTTTGAACATGAAGAAAATTATTAGGAGAAAAATAATATTTTTTTAGGGATAATAAGTTGATTTAATAATAAAACGATAAGTGAAATTGTTATGAGTTATATTGGTGTTTTGATACAAATTTTGGGAAGATGAATTTTTATGGATCTTGATAAGCTTTAATAGATGGTTTGATGTGATTTGGGATGAGAGAAAATTTAGTGGAATTTTTATAAATTTGAGAATATTCAGGATTGTCAATTTAAGTGTGTTGAATTTATGTTATTTTTATATATTACTTTTCAAAGGCATATTTTTATACATTGCTCATATGCATATGCATTAAATGAGAAAATGAAAGAACCAGGAAGGCAGCCGGTCTTATGAAAATGAAAGAACCGAGAAGGCAGCCGGTCTAAATAAAAAAAAAATGAAAGAACCAGGAAGGTAGCCAGTCTGATGAAAATAAAAGAATCAGGAAGGCAGCTGGTCTAAAAAAAAAATGAAAAGAACCGGGAAGGCAGCTGGTCTAAGATAATAATAACCTGTCGACAGGTGGGAAGACGTTCCCATCATAATTCATGCATTTGCATTTGTTTTAATTATTTATGCATTATTGAAATGTTGAGGTGTTGTATGTTATTATGAAATTGTTTATAGATAATTTAGTCTCTCAGAGAGAGAAAATTATAGTAAGAAAGAAGCAGAGAATGATAAGAACCATCTAAATGATGGACTTTATGATGTGAACCTCATTACAAGGTAAGTTTGAGATAATTAATGGTCTTAAGGTGGACCAATGATCGAGAAGAAGAGATTGATAGAGAATAAATCTTATGATATGTGAAATGATAGGAGAAAGTTATCATTAAATATTAAAAGACTATTTATGAAATTGGAATACTTTTAGTAAATTTAATTCACTGAGCTTGTGAAGCTCATTCCTCATTGTACAATGAATTCAGGTAGTAGAAAGGACAATTAGGCTGGTGGGACAAAAGTCAGATGGATTTAATTTCTATAAGCCACGTATGTGTCAATATCCTCAGACTAATGAGAAAAGAGAATAAAAAAAATTATTTGTTAATATTAATGCATTTTGCATTGTAAATTATATGTAAATTAATATTAGATTTATATACTTCTCCTGCTGAGGTTTAATAACTTTTTGTTAATATTATTTTAATATGGTTGCATATATGTGTCGTGCTGGGATTCTAAAAAATATGATGACACCGTCTCGGGGGTGGCCAACCTGGGATGGGTCGTTACAATTTTGGTATTAGAGCCTTAGGTTTTAAGATTCTGTAGACTGCATGAGAACTTAAAAAGTGAAAGATCTAAATAAATTATATTTTAAATGCAGAGTATGAGGATGACACGTGGTCGTGCGAGAACTAGAGGTAGAGTTCGGAATCAGAGGGGACGTGGTAGACCCCCAATTTTTAGAAGGACTGAAGTAGAGGATGAAGTTGAGTCGGTGATTCCTGCAAGGGAACATGGTGATAGTGCAGCTGGTACGAGTAGAGCTGGGGAAGTATCTAAGGGTAAGAATGATGAATTAAGAGAGACTCTTAACCGTGCTTTAAAGAGGAAAAATGCAGCTGAGGAACAGGTTGCTAATTTACAGAGAAGATTAGAGGAAAGGGATAGAAGAGAACCGGATGTGGTGAGGCAAGAAGTTCCTGATGGAGGGGTATTTGCAAATGAAACGCAAGAGGATTGTTTTGAAAGGTTTCTTAAGTTTAAACCCCAGACGTTTAAAGGATCTGTAAATCTGGTAGAAGCTGAACAGTTGATTGAGCATGTGGAGAAACATTTTGAGGTCTTACCGATGTCTGATAAACAGAAGGTTACTTTTGCTTTGTTTATGCTGGAGGGTGAGGCTTCTCAATGGTGGAAGGATATCTTGCCTAGGATGAGTACACAAATGGATCAACCTTTGACTTGGAATAAATTTAAGGGTGAGTTCTTTGCAAAGTATTTTCCATATACTTTTCGGGCACAACAAGAAAGAGAATTTATCCACCTAAGGCAGGGAAAATTTATCAGTGGTTGAATATGATAGTAAATTTATAGCCCTGTCAAGGTTTGTACCTGAGTTCGTGAATATGGAGGAAAGAAAATACAAGAGATTTTTAGACGGGTTACACTACGAAATTCGTTCTAAACTCTCTTACATGGGCATAGGAAATTATGCTGTACTGGTAGATAAAGCATTACAGATTTAGAGGGATTTAATAGAGTTTAAAGGTAGGAGAGATTGGTTGAAGAGATCTAGATTTGAGGGATCTAGAGGTGGTAGCAGTATGAGTGTACAGGGCGGGAGACCACCCCAGAGGGGGCGTTCCTTGTCACAAGGAACTGTAGGGCAGACTCAGAGGCAAGTAAGATCTGTTACTTCAGTAGCTCAGAGTAATACCAGTGGGACCCCTCGATATGGGAGACAGGCTATGGGGATTGAGAGTTATGGTAGAGGAATAAATATGCCACCAAGGGGAAGTGGAAATCTGATGTATGATCGGGAGTCAAGGGTTTGCTATAGGTGTAATCAGACAGGACATCTGTCTCGGAATTGCCCTACGCAGATATGCTTTGTATGTGGTGAGGGAGGACATGTTGCTGCAGATTGTCCAGCAAGGAAATCTGCTGAAGTAAACATTGAAAGTGTCGGGAGGAGATCGATGGAGAGAGGAGGTGGATCAGGGAGTGTGCGGGGCAGAGGTCGAGGATCTGTAACAGAGCGAGGACGTGGCAGTCAGATTCAGTCCGGAGATGGTAGAGTCTATGCATTGACCCAGCAAGATGCACAAGCCACTCTTGATGTTGTTATGGGTATGATATCTATCCTTGGTAGGGCTGCTAGATTATTGATTGATCTTGGTGCAACCCATTCTTTTGCATCTAGTAGTTATATGAAATCTATTGATGGTAGTGCTAGTCCTTTAATACATGCAATTATTGTTGAGGTTCCTACTGGAGATAGGGTTATTATCAGAACAATCTATCGAAGTTGTGTGATTAATATTGCTGATAAAGAATTTGAGGTTGATTTATTGCCTTTAGATATGATGGATTTTGATGTAATTTTGGGGATGAATTGATTATCTGCATATCATGCTTGGGTAGATTGTTTTAGGAAAAATGTGGTGTTCAGGATACCTGGACAAGAGGAGTTTAATTTTCAAGGAGAACGTAAGATACTTGCTAATTGTCTGATTTCTGCCTTAACTGCTAGTAAATGGTTGAGGAAGGGTTGTGAGGGGTATTTAGCATATGTCGTGGATTCTAGCAAGGAGGGTAGGAAGTTAGAAGATATTTTGGTGGTAGAAGATTTTTCTGATGTATTCCCTGAAGAGTTGACTGGGTTGCCTCCCAATAGGGAAATTGAATTTTCCATTAAAGTGATTCCAAGATCAACACCCATATCCATAGCACCCTATAGAATGGCACCAGCTGAATTGAGAGAGTTGAAAGTTCAGCTTCAGGAGTTGCTAGATAAACAGTTTATCCGACCTAGTACGTCACCTTGGGGAGCCCCTGTGTTATTTGTCAAGAAGAAGGATGGGACATTGAGGTTGTGTGTTGATTATAAACAGTTGAATAAGACTACCATCAAGAATAAATATCCTTTGCCTAGGATAGATAATTTATTTGAATAGTTACAGGGAGCTAGAGTGTTTTCAAAGATAGACCTGAGGTCGGGTTATCATCAATTGAGAATAAAGGAGGGGGATGTGCCTAAAACTGCTTTTAGGACACGATATGGCCATTATGAGTTCTTAGTGATGCCTTTTGGGTTGACCAATGCTCCTGCGGCATTTATGGACCTTATGAATCGGGTGTTTAAACTATTCTTGGACAGATTTGTGATTGTGTTTATTGATGATATTTTGGTATATTCCAAGAATGAAGAGGAGCATATGCGACATTTGGAGATAGTGTTGGAGATTCTGAGGAATAAGAAATTATATGCAAAGTTTTCTAAATGTGAGTTTTGGTTGAACGAGATATCTTTCTTAGGGCATATTGTGTCGGGAGAGGGGATAGCAGTTGACCCACAAAAAGTCGAAGCAGTATTGAATTGGGAAAGACCCATGAGTGTAACTGAAATTAGAAGTTTTTTGGGGTTGGCTGGTTATTATAGAAGATTTATCCAAAATTTTTCTATAATTGCTGAACTTTTGACTAAATTGACCAGGAAGGATGTGAAGTTTTGGTGGTCAGAGGAATGTGAGAATAGTTTCTAGCCGTTGAAAGAAAAACTGACTACTGCTCCAGTATTAGTGCTTCTATCTGGTGATGAAGAATTTGTGGTTTACAGTGATGCGTCGCATCAGGGGTTGGGGGTGTGTGTTGATGCAACATGGGAGAGTTATAGCTTATGCATCTAGGCAACTAAAGAACCATGAGAGGAATTACCCGACCCATGATTTAGAATTGGCTGCCATAGTTTTTGCTTTAAAGATTCGGAGACACCATTTATATGGAGCCAAGTGTGAAATTTTTATTGATCATAAAAGCTTGACGCATTTACCAAACCAGAAGGAGTTAAATCTGAGGCAGAGGAGGTGGATGGAATTGATTTGTGATTATGACTGTACAATTCATTATCATCCAGGAAAAGCGAATGTAGTAGTTAATGCATTGAGTAGAAAGGCTACCGGGAGATTAGTTGTTATTGGGAGTCATAATACTAGCCTGATGATAGAATTAAGAAAAATGGGGATGCAATTGAGTGTCAATGATAGATGAGTATTAATGGTAAATATGGTGATAAAATCTCCTATTATTGATCATTTATTACAGATGCAGAGTGGAGATGAGGGGATAGAGAAGATCAGGCAGGAAGTACTGAGTGGGAAGTCAATTGAATTTAGAATTAGAGAAGATGAAATGATAGTATTGGGGGATAGAGTTTGTGTTCCCAACGATGTGGAGATGAGAAAGGAGATATTAAGGGAGGCTCATGATTCTGTATATTCCATGCACCCAGGTAATAATAAGATGTACAGGGGATTGAAACAGAATTATTGGTGGTTAGGGATGAAGAAGGATTTAGTAGAATATATGTCTAGATGTTTGACCTATCAATAGGTAAAGTCTGAGAATAGACATCCCGCAGGTTTATTACAACCTCTTCCAGTACCTGAGTGGCCATGGGAAAATGTGAGTATGGATTTTGTCTCTGGTTTTCCCCGTACTCAGAGAGGATATGACGCCGTGTGGGTCATAGTGGATAGACTTTCGAAGTCTTCACATTTTCTTCCTATAAAAACTACCTGGAGTCCAGAAAAGTTGGTTGAGTTGTATGTAGCTGAGATAGTAAAATTACATGGAGTACCCTTGAGTATCATATCAGATAGAGATTCTAGATTTACCTCTAGATTTTGGAGAGGTTTCCAAGAAGCGATGGGTTCGCAATTACAGTTTAGTACCACTTTTCATCCGCAAACAAATGGGCAGACAGAGAGGATTATCAGAATACTAGAAGATATGCTGAGGGCAAGTGTACTAAGTTTCTCAGTAAGCTGGGATGCTTATTTTCCTTTGATCGAGTTTGCATACAATAATCAGTATCAAACTAGTATTGGGATGGCACATTTCGAGGCTTTGTATGGTAGAAGATGTAGAACTCTAGTATGTTGGGAAGAAGTTGGAGAGAAAAAGATATATGGCCTAGAAATGATAGACTTGACTACTGAAAGGATCAAACTGGTTAGGGAGAACCTCAGAGCAGCTCAGAACAGACAAAAATGATATACTTATAAAAGAAGACGACTTCTCGAGTTCCAAGTTGGTGACTGGGTATTTTTGAAGATATCGCCGTGGAAGGGAGTGTTGAGGTTTAAAAAGAAGGGAAAGTTGAGTCCAAAATTTATGGGGCCCTATGAGGTGATTGAGCGAATTGGGCCCGTAGCATATCGTTTGGATTTGCCTTCGGAATTAAAACAATTACATAATGTTTTTCATGTGTCTCTACTGAGTTATGGTCAAACCAGTCCAACTTTTATCTGTTCGGTTCGGCTCGTTTTTTATCGGTTTTTGTCTCCGTCAGATCGGGTCCTAAAGTTTTTTAATATGCTCTTTTCGATTTTGAGGTTTATTTTCTCTAATTCTGCTCCCATTATTCACTTTTCTTTGCTACAGTACTATGACTCTCATTTCTGAAAATTTTGATGTTGCACAACCTATTCAAACTGTTTTGAATGGATTTAATTATCATACTTGGGCGTATGCTATGCATAGTTTTTTTAAAGGTCGTAAGCTTTGGCGATATGGTACTGGTATATTTATATTCTTCTTCGTAAAGAAGTAGATATTGCTAGAAAATTTGTTGAACTGTTGGAAGATTGAGATAGTAAGAATCATCAAATTATTACATGGTTCTGAAACACCTCTCTCATCCATTAATGATCAGTTTGGTCGTGATGAAGCAGCTAAAGAAGTTTGAGGTTTGTTAGCACAACGCTATACTATTGTAGATCTTACTCATCAGTACCAAATTTTGGATAAGCTCCATACGTTGAAAGAAAATCTTACTTCTAGATCTAGTATGGAGTCAGAATATCGAGTCATTGCTGATTCTACTGCTAAACTTCTCTGGCTTCGTTGGTTGTTCTAAGATATGGGTGTTACACATTCTACTGCCACTGTTATTTATTGTGATAAATGGAGTGCCATGGCTATTGCTCATAATGATGTTTTTCATAAACGAACCAAACACATTGAGAATGATTGTCATTTTGTTCATCAACACATCGATCGTGGTATCATTCGCCTTGTTTTTGTTCGCTATACTGCTCAGATTGCTGATATCTTCACTAAAGCTTAGTTACCTGGCCGTTTTCATGAGTTAGTTGGCAAATTCAAGTTGGTGTGTATTTTACCACCTTGAGTTTGAGGGATGTGTTAGAATATATTATATTATAAAATCTTATTATAATTAGCTTTTGATTACTTGCTTAATTTATACTTGTCATATATGGCTCTCTATACCACTATATATATATATTGTCGTATATTTGTAAATCAAGATATACTAAAATGCAATTCTTCTCTTCCAAAACCTTATTTCTCTTTTATTTTCTAAAAAATATCATAATTCAATTTGCCAACATGTTTATTTAGGTAATTTTCAAATAGGTAAAACTTAATTATATGAAGTTCTTTATATAGAGTTTCTAAAAGTTAAATTTAATTTGTTTTACAATAATAAAATTAATTGTCGTGAAATATCATCTAATATACATTCAACAAAATTTTAAAGATAAAAAATCAACATGTTTTGATTAGTTTGAATTTATGACTTGAGCTATAGTTTTATCGTACAAATTCGATAAAATTTAAATTGTTGATTGAATACGGGTTTAATCTTATTTTTAGTTGAAATTTTGTGTATATATTCGATTTATTACATAAGTTGTATTGAATAGTTAGTTGGAACTTGAATTTTATCTTTGAAAGTATCTATATTATCTATTAAATAGACATTTCCTACATTTTTGTGTTTATTTAATTCTAATTTTTTCAAAAATATTACAATATCTATACTATTAGTAAAGCCAAAACACCATTTTGGTGTCCTTCATTTTGAAATGTCAAAAATATAACCACAAAAATATAGATTTATTGTGTTATTAGGTATAAAAATGTAAAACTAATCAACCCACGTTTGCCTAATTAGTAACAACTTTCTGTTTCAAAAACCAGTTATTTACAATAACCACCTAAGCAGTTATACATTACTCATTTTGAAAATCACTTATCTACAATAACCACCTAAGCAGTTACACAATACCCACTATCCACTAATTCACATCTACTTATACATATTCTATCATCCTTTTATTTGTTTCTCTGTTAAGTATTGGTAACTAATTCACTAAGCTTAATTTGCTCCATTTGTGTTTCCTTTCCATGAGTTAAATTTCTTGGAGAAACAAGAAAAGAGAAAAACAGAGTAATTGAGAAGGAAAACTTTCTTGTATATATTTTTCTTATGGATTACTGTTGTGCAAAAATCTACATAAATTAATAAGTAAATAATTGAACAGTTTTACTTGCAAGTGCATAAGGTCAACGGTAGTATAGTGTGCAAAAGCGAGATCATCTCCACAGGGATTGGTAAAATTCGATTTAGAATTAGGTTCGTATTATAAAACGATAGAAATAAATATTGAGTTTGAATTAATAATAATAAAAGTGTAGGGACTTGATATCCACCACCAATCATGCTACCACAATAAAACAATATGCCAATGCTTTAAATATATCATGAATACCTAATGTTTGTCAACCTAAGGGTTTGGTCCGCTTCTTAAGCTATTGATTTCCCTAAGCAACGAGTTACGCATGGTGTATACTCTAACTCTTCTCTTTCTTAAGGGATTCAGCATGGTGTATACTGAGTTGTTCATTTAGAGAGCATAAGATCTGTGGAAATCGACAACCACACGAGACCTAGGGCATGGTGTATACTCCCAGTTTCCCATATTGATTAACCCAAGAACCTGGCGTGGATTTCTTTTGCTACTATTGTTAAACCAAGGACTCGGTCATCCAAATTGATTTAACTAACTAATCCATACTACATGCATACGTTGATCAGATAAACACATATGAGGAATTTAAATAAAAACAAGCATTAATCAAGTTAAGAATCACAACATAAATATCGCAAATGCGCCAACAATACTAGAAAATTAGTTACACATAGTTGTGATGTTAAACATCTAAAAATAAAGGAAAGAAGAAACCCAAAAATATGATAGAGAAGAGTCATCAACTCTTCTCCATAGTCTCCTCTGACCTCCTCCAAAAGGAAGATTTAAAAGTGAAGTTTATGTGTTTTACATGCCTATTTATGGGGTTCTAAGGACACCTCGAAACCCTAATTTTCAAAATAAAACCCGAACCAATCTTTCCAAAACTGACTCTGTCGCTTTACTGTACGTGTGCGCTCGATCTCAAGCTTTTGCGCTCGAGCCTTCTATGTGTGCGCACGAGTGCTTGTGTGCTCGATCACAGAAACCTTGTGCTTGATCGCACTTGGCTGCTTCCAGGTCTTCAGATTTCTTCCTTAGAGCTCCAAAATGCTACATTTTATTCAAGAGCCTATAGAAAACACAGAAAACGCAAAAATGAAGTAGAATATACTAAAATACGTAAACAAAGAGCTTAACAACTGTAAATTAATGGGCTTAAATATAAATATTTAAGAATTTATCAATTACTATTACATAAGCCTCTTTATATAAGCAAGCTATAGGACTAGAAGCTTACCAAAAACAAACTAATTGAATCCAACAGAATAGGCTACAAACTTAACAAACTCTTAACTAACCAATAACAGAAAACCCAACTTGAGTGACTATTCTAATTCTCTCCCTCAAGCCGAGCTTGGTCAACATTTTCTACAGAACACACAGTTAACTTGTGTTTAAGTCTTTGGAAGAATTGAGTTGTTAAAGGCTTAGTAAAGACGTCTGCCACTTGATCAATAGACGGCACATGATGAACATCAAGCTCTTTGGCCATAACTTTTTCTCTCACAAAATAAAGATCAAGCTCTATATGTTTTGTTCTAGAGTGCAGAATTGGATTTGCAGACAGAGAGATAATACTCATATCGTCACACCAAAGCACAAGAGGATTTCGAATTTCAACCTTGAGTTCATTGAGAAGAGATTGCATCCATATCAGTTCTGAAGTGGCATTGGCTACACTCTTGTATTCTGCTTCAGTGGAGGATCTAGAAACAACAAGCTGCTTCTTCGAGGACCAGGATACAACATTTCTTCTAAGGTAGATGCAGTAACCAGTGGTTGATCTTCTATCACACAAATCATTGCCCCAGTCCGCATCACAAAAGCCAGTCAAATTAAGAGTTTTTGATCTTTTAAGAAGTATCCCCTCTTCTGAAGTTCCCTTTAAATATCTCAAGATTCTTTTCACAGCTTTCCAGTGAAGATCAAGGGGATTTTGTATAAATTGGCATACCTTATTAACACTGTAAGCAATCTCTGGTTGAGTTATGGTGACATACTGCAGACCGCCAACTATACTTCTATATTCTATAGCATTTGGAATGGGATCACCTTCTGAGGAAGTGAGCTTTAGACTATTAATCATTAGAGTTGGTAAGGACTTGGCATTGTCCATTTTTGGATTTCTTCAAAAGGTCTTCAATATACCTCTTTTAGGACAAATGTAAGCCTTCACGAACTACTTTTACCTCTATTCCCAAGAAATAATTCAAGTCACCAATATCCTTTAAAGAAAATGATTTGTTGAGGAGAAGGATAGTATGTTCTATTTCTTCCTTGAAACTTCCTGTGAATATTATGTCATCCACATAGATTAAAGAAAACCTCATAAACAAAGAGTGATCAACCTTTGAAAAGCAGAAGCCCATACAAATGAGAGAACCTTTTAGTTTGTCAAACCAAGCCCTGGGAGCCTGTTTCAACCTATATAGAGACTTATAAATTCTACAAACAAGATGTTTAGAATTTTTCTTCTCAAAACTAGCAGGTTGTTCCAAATAAACTTCCTCCTTAAGTTTACCATTTAAAAAGGCATTATTTACATCAAGTTGCCTGGTAATCCAACCATGAGATAGAGCAAGAGTAAGAATAACTCTGATGGTAGTTGGTTTAATCATTGGAGCAAATGTTTCTATGAAATCAAAACCAACTTTTTGCAGAAAATCCTTTGCAACTAGGCGAGCCTTATACCTTGAAATAGTCCCATATGTGTTCCTTTTTATATTAAAAATCCATTTACAACCAACTGGTCTTCTACCATATGGCAGTTCAACAAGAGACCAGGTCTCTTTATTGATCAAGGCATTGTATTCTTCAATCATGGCTTTCTTACAATTTTCATCAAGTAATGCTTCAATAGCAGTAGTGGGCTCTTGAATAGACAGACCAGTCAACAAATTTTTTGGTTTGTAAATCCCTGTTGCGCGATTATCTACCTAAATAAATACGTAAATAATCACACTCGTTTTACTTGCAAGTGCACAAGGTCTACAATAGCATAGTGTGCGAATGCAAGATCATCTCCACAGGGATTAGTGAATTTCGATTTAGAATTATATTCACAATGTAAAAAGATAGAAATAATAAAAAAGTTGATTTTGATAAAGATAAAATAATAAGGATAAAGGCGTAGGGAATCCACCACTAATTATGATACCACAACAAAACAGTATGCCAATGCTTTACTCATGTCATGAATACCTAATGTTTGTCAACCGAAGGGCATGGTATCTACTCCTTAAGCTATTGATTTGCCTAAGCAACGAGTTAGGCATGGTATCTACTCTAACTCTTTTCTTTCTTAAGGGATTCAACATGGTATTTGCTGAGTTATTCCTTAAGAGAGCATAGGATCTGTGGAAATCGACAACCACACGGGACCTAGGGCATGGTATCTACTAGGGGTGGCAATTCGGGTTGACGGGTCGTGTTCGTGTCGTGTTGAAGTTGGGTGTAACACTAAATGGGTCGACACGAACACGACACGATTATTAATCGTGTCAAGAAAACCCACACGAACACGACACGATTATTAAACAGATAATACGACACGACACACTTAACCCGTTTAATAAGCGGGTTGTGTTAGACCCAACACGACACAACACGACACACTTAACCCGTTTAACAAACGGGTCATGTTAAACCCGACACGACAACACGACTCGCCTAATTTTTCATAATCTAACACGACACGACACGACACGACACGATTAACCCGCCATGACCTGTTTATTACATTAGCAAATATAAGTTATCATCTAATCATTCATAATCCAAAATTCAACATATTCATTATCTAAATATACATTAAAAAAATCCAATTAATAACATAAACATTATATTGTCAACTATTATCCATATTGGTTCAACCATAAGGAAAAAAGAAAAAGAAAAAGAAAAAACAAATAACACCATAAATCATAAGTCATAAGCCATCCAATTACAAATACACAATATTTACAACATTAGCCAACCAAATTAACAGATTTGTCACATTTAGAAGATTCTACCGGTAAAAAGCCTCACGGAGAGCACAAACTTTATCAGTTCGAGTAATCAGTAGATGGAATAAAGCAATGACAGCACCTTCAAATTCAGCTCCTCGCCCACTATTAATGGTGGTTGGACTAAATGCTTTCCAGATTATGCTTTCACTGTAAGGGAATACAACACATTTAAATATTTAAAGCCTGGAAGGATAATAGTTGGTGAATCAATAAGAACACTATTAACTAGCTACGACTCTACAAGAACTTATGTGATCAATATCCAAAATATATTAATAATGGATCAAGAAGTCAACAACAAAACTCACCAAATATTGGTCGCAATAAAAAGGGAAATTCCAGAGCCGAGTCCATATCCTTTCTGGAGAAGCTCATCCAAACATATCACAATGATGCCGGCAAAGCAGAGCTGAACAATAATGAGAATGGCATTCCCTACACCAAGCTGGGCGACACTACCATACATTCCAGAGAGAACATATGCAACTGCTTCACCAACAGCTACAAGGATGCCCAACAACTTTTGTGCACCATTTCTGGGAGAGAAAGAAAACCATCAGATGGAATGCATAGAGCAGTAGCCATGTAAGCATTTTGCAGTTCAAGAAAAGGCAAAAACTGCCTTGAAGCCTACATCTCAATGTGGGAAAGCACTAGTAAAAGTATAAGCAACATACATAACTCACCAGAGAAAAAAAGTCCTTTAGAAGCATGTAAAAAAAGAAGATGGCAAACATTAAAACAAAAGCTAATCAATGAATCCCAACTTAGTAAAATTAAAATATTTTCTTCTTATTTGAAAGAGATAAAACATAATAGTTCTTACATCAATGGAATTTTTGACATTCTTAGAGCTTTCATTATTTGAAGCTACAACGAAAAGCCCAAAAGAACATTCTAATGAAAGTATCATACCATCTTACATTAAAACAGAAATACAGGGCTACAGATGTCTATCTTACAGTGCAAATTATAGTTAAAATTAGAGATAAAACATAATAGTTCTTAATCAATGTGAATCTTAGATATTCTAAGAGCTTTCATCATTCGAAGCTACAATGAAAAGCCCAGACAAGCAACCTAATGAAGGTATTGTACAATCTTGCATTAAAACAGAAACACAAGGCTTGATATATCTATCTTGCAGTGCAAATTATACTCGAAGTTAACTAATACAGAAAGGTAAAGATACTTTTATTTTATAAGAAAAAGGTAAAGATACTTATAAGAGGGCACGGTCTTCACACATTTGAGTATGGAAATAAATCTAACAATAAGGAGCCAGAAATGCTTGGGCATGCATTAACATATTGAAGGCGAAGTTGAGAGAGGGCCTCATAACCACGAGAAAGTGAAAAAACACGCTGTGACAGTTATATTCTAAAGGATAATTGACTTACAGAAAGCCCCCTTAAGATCCTTCTTGTTAAATTTAGAGCAAGCCCTTGTATAGAGCCTACCCATAGCTTCTAACACAGATTTCAACAAGATCCTTAACATAAGATTGATATTCATTTAGTGTAAAAACCCTCATAGAATTTAACACACATGTTCACATAAGAATTGCTATAGCTCATAAAATCAATACATGAGCTTATTTAGATAAGAAATTCATATTTAATAGGCCTAGTGCTCTAATCGATACTAACAAACACAATATTTTTCAATCAAAGTACTCAGAATCATAGACACGCAGCCATTTGCCGATCCATATTCATATAAATCCAAAATTCGAGAGAAATCGAACACGGAGAAATTATACCTGAGTGCAGAGAGGATAGCTTTTCTAAATTTCGAGAGAATTCCTTTGCCAAGTGTAACCTGAAATCAGAGGCTCAAAGTAGAGTAACACTAATTTTCCCAATCTAAAATCCAACCCAAACTCATCGATTTACAAAAAACTAACAAAGAAATAAAACCCTAAAATCTAGAGCTCCTTCATATTCTCTTCAAATTTCCATGAAGAAATTAGAAGAAAACACTTGAGATCTTTAGTGTTTATTCTCTTCTTTCTCCACTCTCCCATTGCGCTGAAAAAACCTACAAAATGGAAACACTAAATTAGTATTTATAGGGTTAGAAGGTTGGAGCATTAAACCTAAAAAAATTAACCAAAAATTCCCTAAAAAATACATTTTTGCGCTGAGGTAACAGATGAAGGCAGTGCGCGGCAGCAAAGAATGAGGGAGAAGAGATCAGAAACAGAGTGAGGAGAGAGATGGTGAGCATAAAACAAGAGAAAGTGAGAAAACATGAAAGAAGAGAGAGAGCGGTGTGCAAGGAGAGTTGATGAAACACGCAAATGAAAATAGATAGATTGATGTTGCATGTACGCAAACGGTGAATGATTGAGCTTTGAGAGAGGCAGGGAGTTAAGGTTCGTGTAAGGGTTGCTGAAGTCTAGAGTGAAGAGTGAATTGAGGCGGGAACGTTAGGGTTTATTTACATATATATTAAGTTTTTTTTTTTAATTTAGTAAATAAATTTTTTAAATGGGTCATAAATAAGTCATGGGTCATAACCGTGTCAACACGACCCATCAACCTGCGACTCATTAATCGTGTCATTTTGGGTTGGTGGGTCAACCCGCGACACGACACAATTATTCCTTGTCATAATCGTGTCTACACGATTACGACACGAACCCGATTATACTCAACACTAACACGCTTTATTTCGTGTTGTGTCGTGTCGGGTTCATGTGTCGTGTCCAAAATTGCCAACTCTAGTATCTACTCCTGATTTCCCATGTTGATTAACCCAAGAATTTGGTGTGGATATCTTTTGTTACTAATGTCAGACCCAGAACTCGGTCATCCAAATTGATCTAACTAACAAGTCCATACCACATGCACATATTGATCAGACGTATACATATAAGGAATTTAAATAAAAGCAAGTATTAATCAAGTTAAGCAACACAACATAAATATTGCAAAGGCACCAATACTAATTATTGAATAAACATAATTAGGGCTTCAACCAAGCCCTTACTAAAAATTAAGTACACATAATAAAAATAAAAGAAAGAAGAAACCCGAGAGAATAGTCGTCAATTCCTCTCCACGGTCTCCTTCTGGCCTCCGGCCTCCCGACCTAAAACTAAACTAAAACTGAAAGAAGATTGAAAGATAAAAAAAAAGGCTTAGATGATCCCTTTGTGTGTGTTTTACAGGTGTATTTATAGGGGGTGAATAATCCTAGAAGGCTTAGGAACCCTAAACTTTCCTAAAACATAAAACTCTTTTATTTCCAAAACTGGTTTTGCCACTTTACTGTTCACGCCCGTACAGATGCGCTCGATCGCATATCTGGTGCGCTCGATCATACTCCAGGCAGCAGCTGCTCCATGATTTCCAGTTTTTTTCCTTTTAAGCTCCAAAATGCTTCTTTTTATCCAAGACCCTATAAAAACATGTGAAACACAGAAATGAAGTAAAATGGACTAAATTATCATAACTAAGGACTTAACAAATGTAAATAAAGGGGCTTAAATATGAATATTTAAGCACCTATCACACCCCCAAACTTACATATTGCTAGTCCCTTAGCAATACAAAACTAAAAACTAAATGAAGAACAAAATTTAAAGATAAATTCTTTTCCATGATACTCAAAAATTTGGGTTGTGCATAAAACTATGATAACCGTTCATGAGTAAGCTTATAATAAAAACACATTTTTGTATTGAAAAAGGATTTTCAAAATTTCATGTTACTTACCTAAGGTTGGCTTAAGGCATCATAAGTTTGATTTGTGTGTGATGAATTAGTACATATAAGATAGAGCTTCCACATAATTTTTGTGTATAGGGTTTCGATGCCCAAACCTTTATCGAATTCTTTATCAAAGAGAACAAAAATGGCATAATACTTGCTTCTTCTTTTTTTCTTTCATCATGCGATCTTTGCCATGTTGAGTTCCATCGAGCTTTCTATTTGACCCTTGTAATGAGTGTTTAGCCAATGACTCCTAAACCAGATGGTTTTAGGTGTAAAGACACCCCTAAGGTCTTACTAACTCGAATAAAAAAGGTTACGGAACTAACAGGTTTTAATGCTTCTAAATAAAATTCCTACCTTTTGACGTGAACACTCAATGCTTACTGAGGCAAGAGGCCCAGTTACTCAGTGGAAAGCTTTTTGATCATTTTTTTTTGCATGATGAACATATTATTATTATTATTATTATTTTCTTCTTTATTTTTCTTATGCCAAAGTGTTCTTTTCAACAAGTTATCCGATTACAGCTAGATTATGGAAACATATATAAGAGAATTATATGTCATACCCCACACAAATGCGTGTTAAATGTGCTCGTGCAAATTTGGATCAAACTCGTGAATTCTTAGGTGCCTTAAGGTAGGTAACTAAACTTTGTAAAACTCCCATTAAAAGACTATGTGTTCTAGCTTTTAAGCTTACTAATGAAGTGTTAGCAAATTTTTAAATCAACCAAAGTTTTTGTTTACCAAAATAACATGCATTTGTCTTCCTAAAAGAAAAAAAACTGGGACTTAGTGTGTGCATGTGTTTCAAGTGCGTGTGTGATAGTATCTAGTATCTCCCACTACTCCCAAACTTAAAATATACATTGTCCCCAATGTGTGTGTGGCATGGAAAGATATGACCTAGGAGATGGAGAACTTGGTTGCTTGCTTCCTTGTCCACGCCCCCAACTTGAACTGGATGCACGCACTAAGTACCTGACA
This sequence comes from Bretschneidera sinensis, assembly GCA_023935145.1. NCBI lineage: Eukaryota > Viridiplantae > Streptophyta > Magnoliopsida > Brassicales > Akaniaceae > Bretschneidera > Bretschneidera sinensis. The sequence continues at coordinate 18,248,227 of CM043700.1, read as the reverse complement.
AAGAAAAATAAACGTTGTTCCGAAAAACACGAAATATAAATACTAGATATGTAAACATAAATATGAACAAAAGAAAAATACTAAAGTGAAAAGGATAAGTCTGGGGTGCCTCCCATGAGCGCTAAGTTTAACATCTTCAGCCGGACAAAGCCTTATTCTTCCCCAAGACTAAGATCTGTTGGTTTTAGCACCGGTAGTGTCTTATTCTTTCCCATATAAGCATAGTTTAAGTGTTATGGAAACTGCTTGAATTCCAAGTGAGGTGCCTGTACAATAAAAAAGAAGAAAATAGTATTAGTAGGCACATGAGGGTCAAATGGATGGATGTACTTACTTGGATGCTTTGGAGAGGCCTCTAGGAGGTGCACAGTTTCAATGATGTCATCAATAACATCTTCAGATTTTGGTTCAATATCTGATCCTTCAAAACAATGGGTGAGTGTGGTCTCCAAGGGATCAATATTATGGTCATGAAAAACTTCAACAACACCTTGCTTTGGTTCACTTAGCTCCTTAGCCAATTGTCCTATTTGTATTTCGAGCCTTTGAATGGCTTGTTCATGCCGTGCAGTGGTTTGTCTTTGCTGATCTAGTGAAGTCATCAATGTTGTCATTAGTTGCTGTTGTTGAGTGGCTAATTGCTTTACAAGACTTTCTAAATCATCCTTCTTGGGTTCTGGAACTGGTTGGGCCGCTTTATGGAAGTTTATTTGTTGTCCTTGAAGATTCAAAGCATTGTGATTGTTGTTCCATGAGAGGTTGGGGTGGTGCTGCCATCCAGGATTGTAGGTATTTGTATATGCATTGTGCGGTCCCTCATAATTTGCTTGTTCTTGATCTGCATATAAATATAAAGGGCAAGTTTCAGAAGTGTGATTAAAATGAGAACATATAGCACATACCTGGAGTGGTTTGGCTCGCGGACTAGATGAGATGTTTTGAGTAGTCATGGTGTTTATGAGCATATCCAGCTTCCTCTCCAAAGCATTTAGATAAGCATAACTAGCTTCCGCCATTGGTGCAACTGTTTCAATACTGCTGCTCAGGTACTTTCTGGAGCTTTTGCACTCGAGCGCACACTGAACTGTGCTCGATTACAGACTTGCGCTCGATAGCACAAGGCACTGCACTCGATCGCAATGAGGATAGAAACTTGTTGTGCGATTATCTACCTAAATAAATAAGTAAGTAATCGTACTCGTTTTACTTGCAAGTGCACAAGGTCTACAGTAGCATAGTGTGCGAATGCAAGATCATCTCCACAAGGATTAGTGAATTTCGATTTAGAATTATATTCGTAATGTAAAAAGATAGAAATAATAAAAGAGTTGATTTTGATAAAGATAAAATAATAAGGATAAAGGCGTAGGGATTTGATATCCACCACTAATTATGATACCACAACAAAACGGTATGCCAATGCTTTACTCATGTCATGAATACCTAATGTTGGTCAACCTAAGGGCTAAGTAATGAGTTAGGCATGGTATCTGCTTTAACTCTTTTCTTTCTTAAGGGATTCAACATAGTATCTGCTGAGTTATTCCTTAAGAGAGCATAGGATCTGTGGAAATCGACAACCACACAGGACCTAGGGCATGGTATCTACTCCCGATTTCCCATATTGATTAACCCAAGAATCCGGTGTGGATATCTTTTGTTACTAATGTCAGACCCAAGACTCGGTCATCCAAATTAATCTAACTAACAAGTCCATACCACATGCACATATTGATAAGACATATACATATGAGGAATTTAAATAAAAACAAGTATTAATCAAGTTAAGTAACACAACATAAATATTGCAAAGGCACCAATACTAATTATTGAATAAACATAATTAAGGCTTCAACTAAGCCCTTACTAAAAATTAAGTACACATAATAAAAATAAAGGAAAGAAGAAACTCGAGAGAAGAGTTGTCAATTCCTCTCCACGGTCTCCTTCTGGCCTCCGGCCTCCCGACCTAAAACTAAACTAAAACTAAAAGAAGATTGAAAGATAAAAGAAAGGATTAGATGATCCCCTTGTGTGTGTTTTACAGGTGTATTTATAGGGGGTGAATAATCCTAGAAGGCTCAGGAACCCTAGACTTTCCTAAAACATAAAACTCTTTTATTTCCAAAACTGGTTCTCCCGCTTTACTGTTCAAGCCCGTACAAGTGCGCTTGATCACATAGACAGTGCACTCGATCGCAATGCTGCACTCGATCGCATACTTGGTGCGCTCGATCGCACTCTAGGCAGCAGCTGCTCCATGATTTCCAATTTTCTTCCTTTTAAGCTCCAAAATGCTTATTTTTATCCAAGACCCTATAAAAACATGTGAAACTCAGAAATGAAGTAAAGTGGACTAAATTATCATAACTAAGGACTTAATAAATATAAAAAAGGGGCTTAAATATGAATATTTAAGCACCAATCAATCCTATTTCTTGATCGAGTTGTCATGGGATAAAGGTGAGGTATTTGATCAATACTAGTACCTGTATCAATATTGGCAGTAAGAGTAGAATGATTATGTGGCTGATTAAGACTATTTAAAGACTTACTTGTAGGGTTTTGAGAAGATGGAAGCTGTTTTGCAGATGAAGGACCTGCAGCAGCTATACTCTCCGATCTATGATCAGAGTGGTTAGAATTTGTGTGTAGTATAGATTGATGATCTATAATAGTAGGCTTGGGAGTGTCTAGTAAGGGAAAAGGCAGAGGACTTTGTGAACTAGAATTTACTTGATTGTTGCTGGACTTTTCACTGAAGAGGAAGACAAACTCATTAAAAACAACATGTCTAGAGACATAGATGTTGCCTTTTTCATCTAGACACTTGTATCTTTTGTGTTTAGTGCTGTAACCAAGAAATTTACAAGGAAGTGATCTGAAATCAAACTCGTGAGAGTTGTATGGCCTTAAGTGAGGAAAACATTAACAACCAAAGACTTTTAGGAAGGAATAATCAGGTTTAACTTTGAAGAGTACCTCAATAAGAGACTTCTGCTAAAGGACTGTAGTAGGCATTCTGTTAATGAGAAAAACAGCGCTAGAGAAGGCATTTGGCCAAAATTTCAGAGGTAAAGATGATTGAGCTAGCAAGGTTAAACCGAGTTCTACCACATGTCTGTGTTTTCTTTCCACTATTCCATTTTTTTCAGAGGTGTGAGGGCATGAAACACGATGAACAATACTATGTTTGCTGAAAAATGAGGAAAAAGAAAGAAACTTTCCACCCCAGTCAGATTGAAAAACTTTAATGGTTGTGTTGAGAAGGTTCTCAGCTTGGGTTTTAAAATGAAGAAAAGATTTAAAAGCTTCATATTTTCTTTTTAAGAAATAAATCCAAGTGTATCTAGAATAGGCATAAACAAAAGTTATATAAAATTTGAAGCCAATAGATGAAAGAATAGGAGAGGGGCCCCAGAGATATGATTCTACAAGTTGCAAGGGATTGGTATAAGAAGTATGAGAGTTATTAAAAGAAAACTTGTGGCTTTTGCCCATTTGACCTGAAACACAGAAGAAATGAGGCATTTTATTCATTTTAAAATGATATTACAGTCATTAAGAACTTTGGTTATAATTTTAGAAGAAGGATGCCCCAGCCTCTTATGCCAAAGATAAAAAAATAGACTATCCTGATTATTAGAAATGAAATTTTGTGAGGAAGGATGACTAAGAGTTGAGCCAGTGGGGTTTTCGGTTTCAGAGACAAGGATCTTTGAAATTTGCCTAGGTGTTCCTCTAGTCTTGTTGAAGAAGTTGAGCCTATACAGTCCCTTATGTAGTGTTCTTTGAAGTAGAATGGTTTTGGGGACCTGATCCTTAACAAAACAAGTGGAAGGGTGAAACTCAAATAAACATTGTTATCTTTTGTAAATTAGGAGACACTAACAAGATTCTTTGTGATTAAAGGAACATGAAGAATGTTTTTAAGAGAAAGAGATCTATAAGGAATAAAAGAATGGATGAGAGAGTTGCCAATATGTTTGATGTCAAGACCTGTACTATTTCCCATGTGAACCTTTTGACTGCCATGGAAATTTGTCCCAAAGGTGACATTGTTGTAGTCATTTTTTACGTGATTTGTTGCTCCTGAGTCAGTATACCAGGAACTATCATTCTTTCCTTTTGCACAAGTGAGCATAGCTTCTAAAGGAGCATTTTCAAGCGGAATTTCATCCTGAGTATGAACAATGTTGGCATTTGATCCTTGACTGTTCTGGTGTCTAGAAGAACTCGCCCCATTGGTGGTTCCACTTCCATTGAAATTTTGATCAAATCTGTAATAGCATTTGAAGACTGTGTGGCCTATCTTTCCACAAAGTTGGCACTGTGGTCTGTTGTTGTTGTAGTAGCTTCTACCTCCACGACCTCTGCCTCTGTTGTTTTGGCTTCTTCCACCTTGGTTTTGATTCTAATTTGAGTCTCTCTTTCAGTAGTTAGAATAGTTAGCCACAATTTCAGAGGAGTTTCTCTGCAAGATTCTTCCTTCATGAAAAAGAAGAAGACTGGTGACATGATGAAGACTGTAAGGGACCTCTCTATAGTATATTATGGCTTTTATGGATTCATATTCATCACTTAACCCATTTAGAACCACAAGAATCTAATCTGTGTCAGACATTTTGTGATTAGCAGCACTAAGCATGTCAAAGAAACTCTTCATCTTCATTAGATATTCTCTCATAGAAAGAGAGTCTTTCTTAAGAGTCTGTATTTGTCATTTGTAGAACATCACCTTGGCAGCGGATTGAGAATTGAATAGATGTTCAATGGTTGTCCAAATTTCTTGAGAGGAAGAACATCCTACCAGTTGAGAAAGATAACTAGTACTGATGGAGGCGAGAATCCATGACATAAGTAACATGTCTTGTCTTTGATGACGAATGAACACCAGGTTAACATTACGTTGAATCAATCTGGGAGAAGCAGCATCTATGCCATAGATGTGATCTTCAAGCCCGTATCCCAGAATTGCATTTTCAACTTGGAATTTCCAAAGTAGATAATTGTCATCTTCGAGTTTAATGGTGACCAGTTGCGTAAGAGGGCTAGTGACTGATTTGTTTTGTTCATTGAGATTGGCTGGGTTAGCAACACCACCTGTTGCAGAATGCTCGGTCTATTTGCATTGTTGTGATTACGGGTATTTGTCTTTGCCATAGAAGAAGCAGAAGGAAAAAAGAAAGGAGCGTGAGCTATTGTAGCTCTGATACCAAGTTAGATTTCTTGGAGAAACAAGAAAAGAGAGAAACATAGTAACTGAGAAGGAAAACTTTCTTGTATATATTTTTATGATAGATTACTATTACATAAGGCTCTTTATATAAGCAAGCTATAGGACTAGAAGCTTACCAAAAACAAACTAATTGAATCCAACAGAATAGGCAACTAACTTAACAAACTCTTAACTAACCAATAACAGAAAACCCAACTTAAGTGACTATTCTAATTCCATGTGAGATTTTTCTTAATTCTTTTTATTCACAGTTATTTTTTTCTTTAATTAAATTGTTTCATCCTTCTTAGGTTATTTAATCTGATAGAAAAGCATTTCAACACGCGCTAACGCACGTGTTAAAATGTAGTGTTTATAATCACACATTCAGATGAATTAAATAAACTAATGCAAATTAAGGAAATAATACATATGCTAACTTTTTCAATGTTAGGACTATCATTTACCCACAAGAAAAGAGAAGCAAAAGAAAAATCTCTTCCACAGTTCTACCAAGTTAAATGACCAACCAATTACCCTCCCATCAAATCAATTCAAAAATCTTTATTCCTTAATTAACTAAATCAACATATTGACTCACTGTTCGGGTATATGTTTAAATTAGAAAACCCATTTAAAAATTATTCTTATCTTTCCCGTCTCATGAAATCATGAGTTAAGTCAAGTTGACCTTCAGAGTATGTGAACATTATCTCTTTAACTAAAATGAATATAACCTATGGCTATAACTTGTATAACTCATAATATTTTTTTAGTAAAAATACATATATTTTCTCTTAAATACTAATTCATTGAAATTGACAAAAAAAAAAAAAACATTTACATTAAAGTCCGTAGTTATTTTTTGATTTTTTTGCTAATTTAATTAAAAATTATATTACGAAAAATATTAATTTACCCAACTAACCCACTAGTTATCCCATTGTGAATGGATTGGTATTGGACACGTGTTTTGATTTTATTACCTATATAAGACATTAGTCATTTTTCCATTTAACCTGTGCCTTTATAACTCGACACGCTCCACCCAACTCACCCACTTGCATCACATTGTTATACATTCTATCTGTAGTACAATACATTCTATCTATAACTAGTTTGATACCACATTGTTATACTAATTATATAATTTATGTCTTCAATGTATAGATTCTGAAGGGAGGGTGAGGAAGCAGACACGTGTCTTGAGAACCTCACAAGTGTAGTCTCTTGAACGTGGAGAAAAAATTGTGGTCCACTTCAATGCACGTCATCAACCTATTAAGAAAGGTGGCCAAATGTTAAGTAGCTGGTTGGGGAAGGTAGCGAAGAGAGGGAACCTTTGTCCGCTTAATTACACGGATTGGAAGAAGGTCCCTTCTAGCTACAAGAATGACCTTGTTATATTGATTCGGGTAAGTAACAACTTAATAACCATTGATTGCCTCCAATCTCTCTTTCTGTTTTTGTTTATTTGTGGTGTTTTACATGCATAATCCCTAACACCAATAATGCTTATTTGACATCGATTTCCTTTCTGTGTGGTAGAGGAATTCCATTACCCTACGATTGAGGCGATAGACAACATTTTGTTGAGGATGATAGGGAAAAAATGGAGGGACTATCGATATGTGCTGAAAAGGGACTACGTGAAGAACAAAATGAAACAACAAGTTTTGAGCAATGATGTTCCAAAAGGCGTAGATCAAGACCAGTGGAAGCAACTGGTGAACTACTGGTTTTTTGACCAGAGTGAGGTTGTTTTAAGACAATAATGGTCATTTGGATTCTCAATGTTTCTATTTTTCTATTAATGATTGATTATTCAATTGGTTTATTATTTGTGTAGAAATATTCGACTATAGGGACAGCGGCACGTGAAAGACAACAATGTCCTCACACGTCTGGTTCAAAGAGTTTTGCTAGACGACGGGATGAATATGTGAGTTAATTTGCTTTATTAATCCAATCTTTCATTTAAGATGTCACTGTCACAATTTGATCTTTTTCCATACATGGTAGGAGATGACACATGGGAATGAGCCCGGACGCGTAGAGTTTTTTGCTGAAACTCATAAACGCAAGGATGGAACTTTTATTGATGATGCATCACGACAATTTATGGTAAGTTGAACATCTTTAAAAATAGGGAAAAAGCCTAATTTTTTTTTTAATTCCTTCCTATTTTCACTTGATGTGGAATGAAAGAAAGAAGAGAGCCTTCAATTAAGTTAAGAAATATATAGCTTTCATCAAGGAAGGGTGATAAAATATTTGACCCAAAAGTTTGATGTTATTATTATTTTTTTAAATGAGGATGACTTCATAGACTTCATTGGCGCTTTCTCTTGTTTTTGTAAATGGTTCTTTTGGTGTGTACACATGTAGTACTCGCTTGGTGCCTTTGGAATACATTTGTCTGGTTCTTGTGCCTTTAGGAATAATCTGTTGGGCAATGTGATCCTGACATATATATTAGAGCTGTGTTTGAAATATGATCCGTTTTCTGCATAGCCTTAATGATCAATAGTTCTTTATTTAATTACTGATTAGATATTGATCTGAATCTTAGATCAGTAAATGTGTTTGATTAGCAGCATGTGAGGTTGGGAACTTGATCATGCTGTTCATTTTTTTCCAAACTAGATTAACACTAAACAAATTTTATGTATCGTGAAGATTTTATGTACTAAACAAGGAAGCTGAATGTATGGTGGTGACCTAGTTACATTTTTTGAATTGTGCTGATAAAAGTGGGATGATTTTGTATAGTGGTGACCACCGACGAGCATAGATAATACTTTGTTGCTTTGCACATTTTGTCTAAATTAGGTACATTGCTTGAATTGTATATTTGCTTTTATTTTGCAGGAGGTTTTATGAAAAAATAGGGGAAACGCTGTCTGTTTTTCTATAAAATATGATAAACACATTTTGATTTATGTATATTGCACTGTTATTAGCTACTAAATATTTTGGGAGTTTAATTTTTATTGTTTCTTAATTTTAGGTGACAGCTGAAGCTCGTGTTGCTGAACTTGTTGCAGCTTCAGGATCCTCTGATGCTAGCAATAATTTAGCAATACAAAATGAAGTCTTCACCGAACTTATGGGTGAAGAGAGTTCCGGTCGTGTCCGAGGTCAGGGTTTTGGAGTTACACCCTCTGCTGTGTTTGGACATTCAGCTCAAATAAGGAATGATATGGGACACCATAGGGCCTATGCTGAAGAGATAAATAGTTTAAGAGCACAAATAGAAGAAAACAATCAACAACATGCGCAACAAATTCAACAAATAACGGCGAGACATGATGATCAAATAAATAATATGCAATCCCAAATGGATGAGCTGAAGTCTTTACTACAACATTTGGTTAATAGAGGACCTCATGATTGATTTCGGGATGTTAAAATAATTTTTCATACTATCTACATTTCCATTACCTTGTTTTTGTATGAATTTTATATATGAACTATGATTGTTTTTTTGTGTAAATAGGACGTTAATGTTGACTGAAAGAATCTTTATGGATGATGCATTTTATATATCGAAGAACATTTGCATATGGAATGTTGATATTTAAGTCAAAGATATGTAAAAACAGAAATAAACGTGTGCTGTGTAGAAACTGTATATTTCGCGGTGCTTATATACCGGTGCTTCTAAAGTGCAGCTATATACCGGCGCTTTTGAAGGGCCGCTACATACCGGCGCTTTTGAAGTGCCGCTACATACCGGCGCTTTTGAAGTGCCGCTATATAAGCACCGAAAAAATTTGCTTATTGCGGCGCTTCTTCAAAGCGCCAGTATTTGCGTTTCGTCACTACACTTTCTGGCGCTTGATCCGGCGCTTGCAGAAAGCGCCAGAAATTCATATTGCGGCACTTTTAAGCGCCGAAATATGCAAAAAAAGCGCCGGCGCTGACAATTTATCTTGTAGTGCTCATTGCATAAATTTTTTGGCAGTGCCTTGTGCTAGCTATTACATACAACAATAAACACCTTTAATTTTGAACAAAAGGGCTTAAGTTGGAATCTTTACACACATTGAATTTTTATTAGAATAAAAATCTATATATATATAACATAAAACCAAAAAATCTCCATAAATTATTTTATTTTTCATTCATCATCACTTTTGTTACAAATTACACCGGAGGAAGTGGGGCAGTTCTATGGTGTTGAGGTGGTGGTGGACATGCTGTCAGACAATATTTTTCCGCATCAAAACATCCTACTTTAGGATGGAAAATGCAACACCAACATGGATTGCCTTGACATTTTTTTTTACTACACTGATTAATTTCAAGTTTAGCTTGATCCAACTTATGAGCAACTTTGACCTCTGTGCTGCCAGAGATGCAGCTTAAATCATTTTTGCTACCTCCAATGTTGTTAGCACCTGATCATGTAAAACAAATTAAACAAACAATATACAGTAATTATTTTCATTGATCAAAATTACTTTAAATTTAGTTAAATAACAATTGAAGTATTAATTAATAAGCGGTTTGACTAAATTTTCTTAACTTTGAAATCCCACCCAAACAAAACAGAAAAATCTCAGTCGTCGTGAAAAAAAAGTATTTTCACTAAAAAAATTATATGACTAAAATTACTCAGAATTCATATATGCATGAGATAAGAAACTAATAAACAAATTAATGAAGAAATTGTAGATTTGAATTACTTACATTGATGGAGAGCAATGAAGGTAGCGAAGACAATACAAAACAAAGCCAAACGAGTTGCTATACGTTTAGGACACGTCATCGTATAGTATGCAATTAGATAGACGGCTATGTTTATCATATGGCAATGAAGATGTTGGATTTACAACATATATATAGTGATAAATAAACTTATGCGTGCATTCCTCTTAATTTTAATTTCTTTTTTAAGTGAATCCGGTAATTTTGTTAATAGGCATTTAATCTAGTAGACTGTTTACTTTTATTTTATTTTTTAAGTGAAAATATTTAGGGTTCATAAATCATCCTTAATCTTCTGGATTGCGAAGCCATTAATATTGTTAGAATTTATTATATTCTGAAATCATGTTATAATTAAGTTTTGATTACTTGTCTAATTAAGTTTTGATTATTTACTTAATTAATGAAGAAATTGTTAATCTTATGGATTGCAAAGCCATTAATATTGTTGAAATTTATTATATTATGAAATCCTGTTATAATTAAGTTTTGATTATTTACTTAATTAATAAAGAAATTGTTAATCTTATGGATTGCAAAGCCATTAATATTGTTAGAATTTATTATATTCTGAAATCATGTTATAATTAAGTTTTGATTACTTGTCTAATTAAGTTTTGATTATTTACTTAATTAATGAAGAAATTGTTAATCTTATGGATTGCAAAGACAATACAAAAACAAACAAACGAGTTGCCAAATACACATTTAGGACTCATCATCGTATGTTATGTAATTAGCAAGAAGTAAGAAGTCTATGTTGATCATATAGCAATGAAGATGTTGGGTTTAATATATATATATATATATATATATATATATATATATATATATATATATATATATATATATATATATATATAGTCCTTGACCTAATGAACTAACCATATATATCAGTTAACCACATATATACGTACAGTGATAAATTAACTTTATTTGGTGCATTCCTCTTAATATTAATTTCTTTTTAAGTGAATTCAGTAATTTTTTTAGTAGGCATTTAATCTATTTGACTGTTTACTTTTATTTTCTTTCTTTTAAATGAAAATATTCAAGGTTCATAAATCATTGCTAATCTTGTTGATTCTGGAGTCATTAATATTGTTAAAATATATTATATTTTGAAATCCTATTGTAATTAGGTTTTGATTACTTGTCTAATTAGGTTTTGATTACTTGCCTAATTTATACTTGCCATAAATTATTCTTTGTAGCACTATATATATTATTGTATATTTTTAAATCAAGATATACTAAAATACACTTCTTCTATTCCAAAACTCTATTTCTCTCTTGTTTTCTAACATTGTGTTAGAGCTACAAGTTTTTTTTCAAGTATTTTTCGGTCTGTCCGGCCACCTACCATGCTAGGTTTCATCAATTTTCGGTCTGCCATCAAGGATCACCTCGCCATTGTTGGACAATCTTGTTGCCAAAATTCTAAGTTGTTCCAACCAGCCATTAGCCCGCACGCTCCAAGTTGGGTCCACTATAAGATAAAAGGCCAACACCAGCACTTTTTTTGTGTGCATATTTCGGCGCTTTAAAGTGTCACAATATGCATTACAGGCGCTTATGGCGCTTAGCGCTTATTGCAAGCACCGATATGTGTGGTGTCAAAGTGCAAATACCGGTGCTTAAAGAAAGCGCCGCAATATGCATATTTTTCGAACCGGCGCTTAGAAGCGCCGCTATATACCGGCACTTAGAAGTGCCGGTAAAAGTGGTTTTAATTATGTTTTTACATTATTTTGCGGCACTTTTAAACACCGCTAAAAGTGGTTTTAATTGTGTTTTTACATTATTTTGGCTTAAATATATTGCTAATACCCTTCAATAAATAAAATGTACCATCAAATCTATAAAATTTCAAATATTCTTCAATATATAAAATGCACTATCAAATATTCATAAAAATTCCTTTACTCAATACAAAAATCATCTCATTTATACAAAAAAACAATCATAGTTAACATAAAAAATTCTCTTTCCCAGCCTGATGTTCTCATCAACATATGTGATCTGTAGCTTAACCTCACTCTCACCGCCATATTTGAACTCCATTCCTCCAACCTTAAGTTCAGGTGCCTCAAATATAACTTGAATCCATTCATTGTCCAAAGCTTTCAGCTTTCCTGTACAAGCACATTTGAGCCAAGATGTGAACAAAATCAACAGAAACATAATTTGAGCAGGGCTGAAAATGTAAATTAACAACTTAGTACATGCCAAAAAAGTTTCAGGTTACAAAGAGGACTGGGTGAGCAATCTAATCCAACATATTCTAATGGTATCCTAGCCTGATTATCAACTCAAAAGCATGATCCAATAGCCTAATTGTCCAATTCACCCATAGATCAAATGTTGGGTCATTATAGAATAACTAACTATAGAATGTTGGATCCAATACAGTCTTGTTAAAGCTAATAGACATCACAAATTCACAAGGTCTGCAAACTTCAAACCTACTCCAGTCCATTTGTAATGTGCCCGAAAAACTTGACGTCACATACCCTTTTCCTTCTCCTTTGGTTATGCTCCAGATTTGTGCCCAATCAACGCCACATTCTGCCAAGTGATTCCATTTTGCTGATGTGTTCTGCCGCGTCATTCACCACATCAACTGCCATGTTAGCACTTGCTGCCACATCAACATTTCTGTCCAATCAACATCTATTGGTTATGGTCAAACCGGTCCAACTTTTATCTGTTCGGTTCGGCTCATTTTTTATCGGTTTTTGTCTCCATCAGATCGGTTCCTAAGGTTTTTTAACATGCTCTTTTCGATTTTGAGGTTTATTTTCTCTAATTCTGCTCCCATTATTCAGTTTTCTTTGCTACAGTACTATGACTCTCATTTCTAAAAATTTTAATGTTGCACAACCTATTCAAACTGTTTTGAATAGATTTAATTATCATACTTGGGCGCATGCTATGCGTAGTTTTTTTAAAGGTCGTAAGCTTTGGCGATATGCTACTGGTATATTTATATTCTTCTTTGTAAAGAAGTAGATATTGCTGGAAAATTTGTTGAACTGTTGGAAGATTGAGATAGCAAGAATCATCAAATTATTACATGGTTCTGAAACACCTCTCTCATCCATTAATGATCAGTTTGGTCATGATAAAACAGCTAAAGAAGTTTGAGGTTTGTTAGCACAACGTTATACTATTGTAGATCTTGCTCATCAGTACCAACTTTTGGATAAGCTCCATACGTTAAAAGAAAATCTTACTTCTAGATCTAGTATGGAGTCAGAATATCGAGTCATTGCTGATTCTACTACTAAACTTCTTTGGCTTTGTTGGTTGTTCCAAGATATAAGTGTTACACATTCTACTGCCACTGTTATTTATTGTGATAATCGGAGTGCCATGGCTATTGCTCATAATGATGTTTTTCATTAACGAACCAAACACGTTGAGAATGATTGTCATTTTGTTCATCAACACATCGATCGTGGTATCATTCGCCATGTTTTTGTTCCCTATGCTGCAAGGATTGCTGATATCTTCACTAAAGCTTAGTTACCTGGCCGTTTTCATGAGGTAGTTGGCAAATTCAAGTTGGCGTGTATTTTACCACCTTGAGTTTGAGGGGTGTGTTAGAATATATTTTATTATGAAATCTTATTATAATTAGCTTTTGATTACTTGCTTAATTTATACTTGTCATATATGGCTCTCTATACCGCTATATATATATATATATATATATATATATATATATATATATATATATTGTTGTATATTTGTAAATCAAGATATACTAAAATGCAATTCTTCTCTTCCAAAACCTTATTTCTCTTTTATTTTCTAAAAAAGATCATAATTCAATTTGCCAACATGTTTATTTAGGTAATTTTCAAATAGGTAAAACTTAATTATATGAAGTTTTTTATATAGAGTTTCTAAAAGTTTAATTTAATTTGTTTTACAATAATAAAATTAATTGTCGTGAAATATCATCTAATATACATTCAACAAAATTTTAAAGATAAAAAGTCAACATGTTTTGATTTGTTTGAATTTATGACTACTATAGTTTTATCGTACAAATTCGATAAAATTTAAATCGTTGATTGAATACGGGTTTAATCTTATTTTTAGTTGAAATTTTGTGTCTATATTCGATTTATTACATGAGTTGTATTGAATAGTTAGTGGGAACTTGAATTTTATCTTTGAAAGTATCTATATTATCTATTAAATAGACATTTCCTACATTTTCGTGTTTATTTAATTCTAAATTTTTCAAAAATATTACAATATCTATACTATTAGTAAAGCCAAAACACCATTTTGGTGTCCTTCCTTTTGAAATGTCAAAAATATAACCGCAAAAATATAGATTTATTGTGTTATTAGGTATAAAAATGTAAAACTAATCATCCCACGTTTGCTGAATTAGTAACAATTTTCTGTTTCAAAAACTAGTTATTTACAATAACCACCTAAGCAGTTATATATTACTCATTTCAAAAACCACTTATCTACAATAACCACCTAAGCAGTTACACAATACCCACTACCCATTAATTCACATCTACTTATACATATTCTATCATCATTTTATTTGTTTCTCTGTTAAGTATTGGTAACTAATTCACTAAGCTTAATTTGCTCCATTTGTGTTTCCTTTCCATGAGTTAGATTTCTTGGAGAAACAAGAAAAGAGAGAAACAGAGTAATTGAGAAGGAAAACTTTCTTGTGTATATATATATATTTTATGGATTATTGTTGTGCAAAAATCTACTTAAATTAAGAAATAAATAATTGAACAGTTTTACTTGCAAGTGCACAAGGTCAACAGTAGTATAGTGTGCAAAAGCGAGATCATCTCCACAGGGATTGGTAAAATTCGATTTAGAATTAGGTTCGTATTATAAAACGATAGAAATAAATATTGAGTTTGAATTAATAATAATAAAAGCATAGGGACTTGATATCCACCACCAATCATGCTACCACAATAAAACAATATATCAATGCTTTAAATATGTCATGAATACCTAATGTTTGTCAACCTAAGAGTTTGGTCCGCTCCTTAAGCTATTGATTTCCCTAAGCAACGAGTTACACATGGTGTATACTCTAACTCTTCTCTTTCTTAAGGGATTCAACATGGTGTATACTGAGTTGTTCCTTTAGACAACATAAGATCTGTGGAAATCGACAACCACACGAGACCTAGGGCATGGTGTATACTCCCAGTTTCCTATGTTGATTAATCCAAGAACCTGGCGTGGATTTCTTTTGCTACTATTGTTAAACCAAGGACTCGGTCATCCAAATTGATTTAACTAACTAATCCATACCACATGCATACGTTGATCAGATAAACACATATGAGGAATTTAAATAAAAACAAGCATTAATCAAGTTAAACATCACAACATAAATATCACAAAGGCACCAATATTGAATTATTGAGTAAATATAATTAGGGCTTCAATCAAGCCCTACTAGAAAATTAATTACACATAGTTGTGATGTTAAACATCTAAAAATAAAGGAAAGAAGAAACCCAAAAATATGATGGAGAAGAGTCGTCAATTCTTTTCCATAATCTCCTCTGGCCTCCTTCAAAAGGAAGATTTAAAAGTGAAGTTTCTGTGTTTTACAGGCCTATTTATAGGGTTTTAAGGACACCTCGAAACCCTAATTTCCAAAATGAAACCTGAAGCAATCTTTCCAAAACTGGCTCTGTCGCTTTACTGTACGTGTTCGCTCGATCTCATGCTTTTACGCTCGAGCCTGCTATGTGTGCGCACGAGTGCTTGTGTGCTCGATCACAGAAACCTTGTGCTCGATCACACTTGGCTGCTTCCAGGTCTTCAAATTTCTTCCTTAGAGCTCCAAAATGCTATATTTTCTTCAAGAACCTATAAAAAACACAGAAAACACAAAAATGAAGTAGAATATACTAAAATACGTAAACAAAGAGATTAACAACTGTAAATTAAAGGGCTTAAATATGAATATTTAAGAACTTATCAATTACTATTACATAAGCCTCTTTATATAAGCAAGCTATAGGACTAGAAGCTTACCAAAAACAAACTAATTGAATCCAACAGAATAGGCTACAAACTTAACAAACTCTTAACTAACCAATAACAGAAAACCCAACTTGAGTGACTATTCTAATTCTCTCCCTCAAGCCGAGCTTGGTTAACATTTTCTACAGAACACACAGTTAACTTGTGTTTAAGTCTTTGGAAGAACTAAGTTGTTAAAGGCTTAGTAAAGACGTCTGCCACTTGATCAATAGATGGCACATGATGAACATCAAGCTCCTTGGCCATAACTTTCTCTCTCACAAAATAAAGGTCAAGCTCTATATGTTTTGTTCTAGAGTGCAGAATTGGATTTGCAGACAGAGAGATAATACTCATTTTGTCACACCAGAGCACAAGAGGATTTCGAATTTCAACCTTGAGTTCATTGAGAAAAGACTGCAGCCATATCAGTTCTGAAGTGGCATTGGCTAGACTCCTGCATTCTGCTTCAGTCGAGGATCTAGAAACAACAGGCTGTTTCTTCGAGGACCAAGATACAACATTTCTTCTAAGGTAGATGCAGTAACCAGTGGTTGATCTTCTATCACACAAATCATTGCCCCAATCCGCATCACAAAAGCCAGTCAAATTAAGAGTTTATGATCTTCTAAGAAGTATCTCCTCTTCTGAAGTTCCCTTCAAATATCTCAAGATTCTTTTCACAAGTTTCCAGTGAAGATCAAGGGGATTTTGCATAAATTAGCATACCTTATTAACATTGTAAGCAATATCTGGTCGAGTTATGGTGACATACTACAGACCACCAACTATACTTCTATATTCTATAGCATTTGGAATGGGATCACCTTCTAAGGAAGTGAGCTTTAGACTATTAAACATTAGAGTTGGTAAGGACTTGGCATTGTCCATTTTAGATTTCTTCAAAAGGTCTTCAATATACCTCTTTTAGGATAAATGTAAGCCTTCACAAACTGCTTTTACCTCTATTCCCAGGAAATAATTCAAGTCACCAATATCCTTTAAAGAAAATGATTTGTTGAGGAAAAGGATAGTATGTCCTATTTCTTCTTTGCAACTTCCTATGAATATTATGTCATCCATATAGATTAAAATGAACAGGGTAGAGGATGTAGAAAACCTCATAAACAAAGAGTGATCAGCCTTTGAAAAGCAGAAGCCTATACAAATGAGAGAACCTTTTAGTTTGTCAAACCAAGCCCTGGGAGCCTGTTCAACCCATATAGAGACTTATAAATTCTACAAACAAGATGTTTAGAATTTTTCTTCTCAAAACCAGCAGGTTGTTCCAAATAAACTTCCTCCTTAAGTTCACCATTTAAGAAGGCATTATTTACATCAAGTTGCCTGGTAATCCAACCACGAGATAGAGCAAGAGTAAGAATAACTCTGATGGTGGTTGGTTTAATCATTGGAGAAAATGTTTCTATGAAATCAAAACCAGCTTTTTGCAGAAAACTCTTTGCAACTAGGCGAGCCTTATAACTTGAAATAGTCCCATCTGTGTTCCTTTTTTATATTAAAAATCCACTTACAACTAACTGGTCTTCTACCATATGGCAGTTCAATAAGAGACCAGGCCTTGTTATTGATCAAGGCATTGTATTCTTCAATCATGGCTTTCTTACAATTTTCATCAAGTAATGCTTCAGTAGCAGTAGTAGGCTCTTGAATAGACAGATCAGTCAACAAAGTTTTTGGTTTATAAATCCCATTTCTTGATTGAGTTGTCATGGGATAAAAGTGAGGTATTTGATCAATACTAATACCTGTATCAATATTGGCAGTAAGAGTAGAATGATTATGTGGCTGATTACGGCTATTTAAAGACTCATTTGTAGGATTTTGAGAATATAGAAGTTGTTCTGCAGATGAAGGACTTGCAGCAGCTATACCCTCCGATCTATGATCAGAGTGGTTAGAATTTGTGTGTAGCATAGATTGATGATCTATAATAGTAGGCTTGGGAGTGTCTAGTAAAGGAAAAGGCAGAGGACTTTGTGAACTAGAATTTACTTGATTGTTGCTGGACTTTTCACTGAAGGGGAAGACAAAATCATTAAAAACAACATGTCTAGAGACATAGATGTTACATTTTTCATCTAGACACTTGTATCCTTTGTGTTGAGTGCTGTAACCAAGAAATTTACATGGAAGTGATCTGAAATCAAACTTGTGAGAGTTGTATGGCCTTAAGTGAGGAAAACATTAACAACCAAAGACTTTTAGGAAGGAATAATCAGGTTTAACTTTGAAGAGTACCTCAATAGGAGACTTCTGCTAAAGGACTGTAGTAGGCATTCTGTTAATGAGAAAAACAGCGCTAGAGAAGGCATCTGGCCAAAATTTCAGAGGTAATGATGATTGAGCTAGCAAGGTTAAACCGAGTTCTACCACATGTCTGTGTTTTCTTTCCACTATTCCATTTTGTTCAGAGGTGTGAGGGCATGAAACATAATGAACAATACCATGTTTGCTGAAAAATGAGGAAAAGGAACAAAACTTTCCACCTCAGTCAGACTGAAAAACTTTAATGGTTGTGTTGAGAAGGTTCTCAGCTTGGGTTTTAAAATGAAGAAAAGATTCAAAAGCTTCATATTTTATTTTTAAGAAATAAATTCAAGTGTATCTAGAATAGGCATCAACAAAAGTTATGTAGAATTTGAAGCCAATAGATGAAAGAATAGGATAGAGGCCCCAGAGATATGATTCTACAAGTTGCAAGGGACTGGTATAAGAAGTGTGAGAGTTATTAAAAGGAAGCTTGAGGCTTTTTCCCATTTGACATGAAACATAGAAGAAATGAGGCATTTTATTCATTTTAAAATTAATATTATAGTCATTAAGAACTTTGGTTATAATTTTAGAAGAAGGATGCCCCAATCTCTTATGCCAAAGATCAAAAAATAGACTATCCTGATTATTGGAAATGAAATTTTGTGAGGAAGGATGACTAAGAGTTGAGCCAGTGGGGTTTTCGGTTTCAGAGACAAGGATCTTTGAAATTTGCCTAGGTGTTCCTCTAGTCTTATTGAAGGAGTTGAGCCTATACAGTCCCTTATGTAGTGTTCCTTGAAGTAGAATGGTTTTGGGGACCTGATCCTTAACAAAACAAGTGGAAGGGTGAAACTCAAATAAACATTGTTATCTTTTGTAAATTAGGAGACACTAACAAGATTCTTTGTGATTAAAGGAACATGAAGAATGTTTTTAAGAGAAAGAGATCTATAAGGAATAAAAGAATGGATGAGAGAGTTGCCAATATGTTTGATGTCAAGACCTGTACTATTTCCCATGTGAACCTTTTGACTGCCATGGAAATTTGTCCCAAAGGTGACATTGTTGTAGTCATTTTTTACGTGATTTGTTGCTCCTGAGTCAGTATACCAGGAACTATCATTCTTTCCTTCTGCACAAGTGAGCATAGCTTCTAAAGGAGCATTTTCAAGCGGAATTTCATCCTGAGTATGAACATTGTTGGTATTTGATCCTTGACTGTTTTGGTGTCTAGAAGAACTCGCTCCGTTGGTGGTTCCACTTCCATGAAAATTTTGATCAAATCTGTAATAGTATTTGAAGACTGTGTGGCCTATCTTTCCACAAAGTTGGCACTGTGGTCTGTTGTTGTTGTAGTAGCTTCTACCTCCATGACCTCTGCCTCTGTTGTTTTGGCTTCTTCCACCTTGGTTTTGATTCCAATTGGAGTCTCTCTTTTAGTAGTTAGAGTAGTTAGCCACAATTTCAGAGGAGTTTCTCTGCAAGATTCTTCCTTCATGAGAAAGAAGAAGACTGGTGACATGATGAAGACTGTAAGGGACCTCTCTATAGCATATTATGGCTATTATGGATTCATATTCATCACTTAACCCATTTAGAACCACAAGAATCTAATCTGTGTCAGACATTTTGTGATTAGCAGCACTAAGCATGTCAAAGAAACTCTTCACCTTCATTAGATATTCTCTCTTAGAAAGAGAGGCTTTCTTAAGGGTCTGTATTTGTCATTTGTAGAACATCACTTTGGCAGTGGATTGAGAATTGAATAGATGTTCAATGGTTGTCCAAATTTCTTGAAAGGAAGAACATCCTACCAGTTGAGGAAGATAACTAGTACTGATGGAGGCAAGAATCCATGACATAAGTAACATGTATTGTCTTTGATGACAAATGAACACTAGGTTAACATTACCTTGAATCAATCTGGGAGGAGTGGCATCTATGCCATAGATGTGATCTTCAAGCCCGTATCCCAGAATTGCATTTTCAACTTTGAATTTCCAAAGTAGATAATTGTCATCTTCGAGTTTAATGGTGACCAGTTGCGTAAGAGGGCTAGTGACTGATTTGTTTTGTTCATTGAGATTGGCTGGGTTAGCAACACCACCTGTTGCAGAATGCTCGGTCCATTTGCATTGTTGTGATTACGGGTATTCGTCTTTGCCATAAAGGAAGCAGAAGGAAAAAAGAAAAGAGCGTGAGCTATGGTAGCTCTGATACCAAGTTAGATTTCTTGGAGAAACAAGAAAAGAGAAACAAAGTAACTGAGAAGGAAAACTTTCTTGTGTATATTTTTCTGATGGATTACTATTACATAAGGCTCTTTATATAAGCAAGCTATAAGACTAGAAGCTTACCAAAAACAAACTAACTGAATCCAACAGAATAGGCAACTAACTTAACAAACTTAATAAACTCTTAACTAACCAATAACAGAAAACCCAACTTAAGTGACTATTCTAATTCCATGCAAGATTTTTCTTAATTCTCTTTATTCACAATTATTTTTTTCTTTAATAAAATTGTTTCATTCTTCTTAGGTTATTTAATCCGATAGAAGAGCGTATCAACACGCACTAACGCACGTGTTAAAATGTAGTGTTTATAATCACACATTCAGATGAATTAAATAAACTAATGCAAATTAAGGAAATAATACATATGCTAACTTTTTCAATGTTAGGACTATCATTTACCCACAAGAAAAGAGAAGCAAAAGAAAAATCTCTTCCACAGTTCTACCGAGTTAAATGACCAGCCAATTACCCTCCCATCAAATCAATTCAAAAATCTTTATTCCTTAATTAACTAAATCAACATATTGATTCATTGTTCGGGTATATGTTTAAATTAGAAAACCCATTTAAAAATTATTCTTATCTTTTCCGTCTCATGAAATCATGAGTTAAGTCAAGTTGACCTTCGGAGTATGTGAACATTATCTCTTTAACTAAAATGAATATAACCTATGGCTATAACTTGTATAACTCATAATATTTTTTTAGTAAAAATACATATATTTTCTCTTAAATACTAATTCATTGAAATTGATAAAAAAAAAAAAAAAACATTTGCATTAAAGTCGGTAGTTATTTTTTGATTTTTTTACTAATTTAATTAAAAATTATATTACGAAAAATATTAATTTACCCAACTATCTCACAAGTTATCCCACTGTGAATGGATTGGTATTGGACACGTGTTTTGATTTTATTACCTATATAAGACATTAGTCATTTTGTCATTTAACCTGTGCCTTTATAACTCGACACGCTCCACCCAACTCACCCACTTGCACCTCTAGCATGCGACAACATATTTTTCCATTAAAAAAATAAAAGCAAACCCATCCTCTCAATTCATCTTAAGATATAAGAGTTTATTCACTGCAAGAACCTGGGCTATATATAGCGAGAGGACAAATTTCGTGGCAAATACTTATTAGTGACGAAAATTAATCGTTGATGCAGTAATTTTGGATCTTTCTAGCAATGATTTGATTAGACCTATTTCAAGAACAATTAGAATATTACAAATGTTCCAAGTCTGGCTCTATCTAACGTTAACTCACAAGTATTCATCTCATATGATCTTTGTCACTTAGATGTAAAATCCTAACCCTCGAGGTAGGGGTGATGTAATAATCTTAAATTTTTTATCATGCATACATGTATTAATTTCATTTGAAAAGTTAAAATTGATAAAATATTTACAAAAATTTAAAATATATTGAAAAAAATGAGTTAGAATGCATAAAAGTATTGAAAATAAATTTTTAAAGCTTTAAAGGGGGTGCCAGTCGAATGGTAGCTTGACCAGCCTATTGATAACCTGTGGACGGTTGACTAGTAAATTATGGGTGATCGACTGATAAGTTGTTTGGTAACCTGACCAGTCGATTGGTAACTAGACTAGTTGATTAGTTAATTCTAGGCGTTCAATTGGTAATCTGTGGATAGTCGACTAGTACCTCAATCAATCAATTGGTATGATTATTGGCTACATAAACGTTCAAATTCTCTTCGAATCAGTCAAATGAGATGCAATTAAGTTCGTTTGTTTTTCACATCTTAATGGCACCTAATGGGTGTGACCGAATAAGACTTATAATTGAGTCTTAATACCATATAAATGTATTTTGAACAAAAATACCCTCAATATATTATCAAAATCTCATAAATACCCTATCATCACCAAAACTCATCTTCCAAAAATGTATGCTTCCAAGCCCGCGGCCGCCACCAATGGTACCACAGCTGCCATTGTCGTTAATGGAACCATCGCCCCCAATAACCCCACAGCCACCAAACCCTACCTATACCACCCACACTACCCATCCTTCTCCGTCCCCTCCCTCCGAATCCACTGCCTCAACCTAACCATCTCGTTGGACTCTTTCTTCTCCCACCTCTCATTCCTTTTATGTGGACCATCGTCGCCATTACTGTTGCCACCACCACCACTCCAACGGCCTTAGATCCATCAGTCACAACGCCTTTCTCCTTATCTGTCATTCGCCCTTCCCCTGAACCGTCATGCTAGCCCTATACCCACCTCCGTCGCACCCTCTCCTTCAACGATATCAACGTCTACTATGACTCCTCCACGGAGGAAGAGTTTGGTGTCGCGTTACCATATTTGAATCTGGATCTAGCTAGTTGCACATGTGGATTGCCAGCAGAACGCCCATGGGAGATGTTGAGAATGCTGCCCCCGACAAGACTTTTGGAGCTGACGAGGGTGTGCAAGGGCTGGACGACGATGAGGCCGTAAAAGGCGGCAGAGGAACTAAGGCTTAGAGTTCCAGTGAGGGCTCAGGTTGGCTCGTCAGATCGCTGTTGTAGAAGTGTTTGGCTTCTCAGACTCTCTGTCAAAATGGAAAGGTTTGGGTTCTTGTTATGATGGCATTATTTGCCCTTCTCTTGCTATCAGATCTAAGATCAATTGATTTTGATGGATATTAGCATTTAGTAACCTGAATGAGAGAAATGAACATGATCTGAAATACTCGAGTGAATACTAAACATGATTATGATAAGGAAAATGGAATGTGGTTTAATTTGTGAAGAGAAAGGACAGAATCACCTAGGATTGTTTGGTCTACAAACACCAATGCGATGGTGGCATGGTGCGCGAGTGGTGTGCGAGAGAGAGAACTTCACCAATTTTTTTTTTTAGTTTCCTTTTCTTTTTTTTTAATCTTTGTAGCAGAACGTGAAAAAGATAAGCATTAAATTAATTTTTTGGGTGAATTTTTATCTAATTTTATTGACTATTTGAGCATTAAGTAATATGAATTCATTGTTAACCCAAATCTATTTTTATTTTTGAATTAATTATTTAAATAAATTGAGATTTTGGTTTAATCCATTAAAAAAAAGCAATTAAGAATGCTTTTGTAATTAAACATGCAAACTTTGTTCATATCAGCATGTGACTCTTATTTGCAACAAACATTTATATTCTTAACAGTTAAGAATATGAAACATGCAAACTTTGTTCATATCAGCATGTGACTCTTATTTGCAACAAATATTCGTATTTTTAATACTTTAGAGGGTTAAAAAGAGAAAATACATATATTCAGATGTTTCAATCAATTTAGTTATCAAATAGTTTAAACATTTAATCATTTAGTATTCAAGTACTGCCACTTATTGGTTCGGTACTATTAAAATACTTATTCAATATTCAGCACTTTAACATTAAAAAAAACAAACACCACCTAAGACTCCTTTGTGGCTCAACCTTCATAACAACAACTTGACCATTAAATAATCTTCTACTCATGAATGCACAATTTTTTCCTCCTTCATTTGGAAAGTTGCTAACACTTGAGAGCTCCGGAGATTTTCAAATCTTTTTCAATCAAGGAAATAACACATATGTTAACCTCTCAATGTTAGGACCGTCAAGAAAAATCTCTTCTACAGTTCTACCAAGTCAAATGTGAGAGAAGTGAGAGAAATGAGAGCTCTAGAGATAGCAGATAATCCACTGAATTGCATCCTTCCAACTTCCACCGATAATCTCTCTAAATCTCTTCATTTATTTCATGCCTTTAGTTGCAGAATCAAGTGCTACATCTATGTAGAAATTGGTAATTAACCTAAGCAACCTGACAGAGTTAATCTTTATTAATTTCACTTTTCTATAATATATCTTTACTCGGACACCAACAAATTCATGTCCACTCTACTTTCTTTTTTTTAACAGCAAAAAACAATATTTTTAATAAAAAAAATAGCAACAACACATAGGAGTACAAAAGCAGAAACCAAAACTAAAACATCCAAAGAGGCGGCACTAGAAGACAAAAAACTGCCCACACACAAGCAAAAGACACAAACCAGCACGCATCATCACGAGCAACTGAATTAAGCTACCAAAGAACAATAAAACAGGATTTCTACTTCACAAGTCAGCCACAAAACCAGCTGCTACTTTCTAAAACAAAACTCGCCCAAAGAAGAAAAAAACACAGCTCTCCATAAGCAACCCCAAAAACCCCATGAAATTCACGCACTAATAAGAAACTATTTGTACGTGGAAATCTAATACTCTTCGAAATCCATGCTCTCCATCTCCATGAATCAATTAATCAATGATTCATGTAGAGGTGCCAATCGGTTGGGTTGGGTTCAGGTCGTTTTGGGCTCGAGACATTGGAGTTTGGGTCGTTTCAAGTTCGGATGGTTTCGGCTCTTGGGTCATTCGGGTTACGGGCCATCTTAACTCTCAGATCGTTTGGGTCATGTGTCATCTCGAGTTTCGGGGGGTTTCAGATTGACCTGTTAAGTTAGCTTATTTTATCTTTTCTAAATTTCAATGTAATTACTAATTAAGTTAATGTTAACAATAATAAATGTTGAGAAACTTTGTTCTTAGTTTTTTTTTTTCTCTTTGTTAATAACATAATATATTAAACTCTAAGTTTAGGTCTTGATAAAATTCAGTACATATCTGAATCTGTCGATATTTAAATTATAATCGGATAATTGAATTATTTTACATATATTTTTTTATAAAAATGTATATTATAAAACTATACTTTTTTTTATTAAGGGGGGATTTTACCTTTTTTTCTTTAAAAAATATATCAAAATAAATTAAAATTTTTATATTTTTTAAATAATTCATATAGTCTACTTGAAGAATACTAACTTATAAAAAATATATGCTTTAGGAAAGTTATATATACGTTATATGACTTGTCCATCTCATGAATCATATAAAAAATATACACTTTAAGAAAGTTACATTTAAGTTTCATTTAATGGTTTCAAAAGTCGAATATTTTTTTAGTGCTAGCCTGTGTTGTCAATCTTATATGTAATTATATTTTTTTTCCCTCTCAAGTGTGTGTTTCTTAAACAAGTTATTAAAAGAGAATAGTACTCCATAAATGAAATGGGAAAAATAATCTCGATAACCATCTTCCTCAATCGAAAAAATGCACTTAGGAAGAGTGACACATAGGAGGGAGAAATTTTTTTTGAAGACATCTACCAAGATCCATTTATTAGAATTTAATTAAATCATGCAAATGTAATGTAATGTAAAAATAAATTCAATAATATAAGCTTATCTTTCATATACTAGTATTAGTTTTGTTCATTAAGATTTACCTATTAAAATGTGATTTTAAAAAGTAGACAAAATCATCTCTTAAAAAACTAAAATAACAAAAAATAAATACCATCCGGGTCGGGGCTTGACCCGTTTTCCCTAAACCGCAACTCATTTGAACCTTAAATTTTCAAGCCTATTGGGTGCAAAGGAGTCTTTAGAAGAAAATATAATACTGATGGAAATATTCAAGCCTTCAAGGCTAGACTAGTAGCTTAAGATTTTAGACAAAATGAATAAATTGATGATTTTGATACATATGCTCTTATTGCTCGCATCACATCAATTAGAATTCATGAAGAAGTTTATATGGAACAACCTAAAGGCTTTGTTCTTCTTGGAAATAAAAAGAAAGTATGTAAGTTAATTAAGTCATTATATGGATTAAAACAAGCACCTAAACAATGGCATGGAAAAATTTGACTCTGTCATTTTGTCACTTGGTTTTATACATAATAATGTTGATAAGTGTATCTATTAAAAATTCATTGAATAATATGTAGTATTAATTTGTCTATATGTAGATGACATGTTAATCATTGGAACAAACATGTTTGGTGTGCATGAAACTAAGAAGTGTTTGTCATCTAGCTTTAAAATGAAAGATTCGGGTGAAGTAGCTATCATACTAGGTATTAAAGTTAGAAAGCATAGTCGAGGTTATGTTTTATGTCAATCCCATTACACTGAGAATGTACTAAATTATAAATTTCAGCACCTTAATAGTAAAGAATAAAATACTCCTGTTGATAGAAGTATTAAATTAGTAAATAAATACTAGTAGATCAGTAGTACAACTTGAGTATACTAGTTCTATTGGTTCCTTGATGTATGCCATGCACTGCACTAGGCCTGATATTGTGTTTATTGTATGTAAACTTAGTAGGTATACTAGTAATCCTAGTGTATAACATTAGAAGGTCATTGGCAAGGTCTTTGGTTATCTCAAGCAAACTATAGACTTGGGGTTGTTCTACAGCGACTATCTGATTGTATTAGAAGGATACACCAATGCAAGTTGGATTACCTACGTTGGGGACAATAAGTCAACCTCTAGTTCGGTGTTTACCCTTGGTGGATGAGATATTTCTTGGGCAAGCAAGAAACAAACTTGTATTTCTCACTTAACATTGAAATCCGAATTTATAACTTTGGCAGCGACTGGGAAAGATGCAGAATAAATAGTAACTTATTATTGGATATAAGTCTATGGCCACATCCTATGCCCCCAATTTCCATTCATTATGATAGTGAAGTCACATTATTAAGAGCATATAACAATACCTATAATGGTAAGTCCAAACGCATTAGTCTGAGACACAAGTATGTAAGACAATTGATACAAGAGAGTGTTTTTACAATTGTCTATATAAAGTCAAGTAAAAACTTAACCTGTCACTTCACTAATGCTCTCTCTAGGAAGTTGGAGAGAATGACAACATTGGAAATGGGGTTGAAACCTTTTAAAAAGAATCACCAGTAATGGTAACCTAACTTATTTCTAGCACTACACTAGTCATAAAGTTTAATAGGTAAAAACAAGTTATTGATAAGTGATTGTTTGAATACTGACAAGTTGTTAGCCCCTAAGTGGTTAATATTATTCGTTACTTTCTTGTGTAAGGATGAGTTATGCTCTTAATGAAATATATTACAGAATTGTAGTGCGTTTTAGTAGCAGAAAAAACATTGTATAATTCACCTATATGAACTTAGAAGTAGTGTCGCTTCTTAAAAGAGTTTTAAAGTTTACTCTCAAAAGAGTTCATGAATCAGAATCAAGCACATGACCATAATGGTGCAAAGTAATAATAGAGTTTCCTACTCTAAAATAAAGATTTTCTAATTTAATACTACTATGCAATTAAATAATTCATAGAGCTTTGAAATGTATACACTAGGTACGGATTTAAATCGAAATATATATCAATCTCAGACGAATTTGGCTATATAATTTCATCAAATTCTGCTCTACAAAGAAAAGAATTTTTTTCAAACAAAAGTGGGATGGGGGATTGTTAGAGTTTTTGTTTTATAAACAAAAAGACAGTCGGCTGTGTTTGGGAGACAATCAACTGTCATTTTAGACAAAAAATTTTGTCACAATCGACTGTCATCATGATATCTGATCCATAGACTAAAGACAGTCGACTAAGATCAGTAGACAATCAACTGCATGGTAGTTAATTTCAAATTTTTGGATTTTTCCAATAGCTTTTTCTTCAAGTGTTGTGTTTTTCTTCTAGAGTTATATCTTTTAAATCATAACTTTTCACATTTATAACTGTTGGAAGTTTAAAAATACACAATATAAATACTTCAAAAGAGAAAAATATGTAAAATATATAACACTCGGTTACCAAGAAGAGATAATACTCTCTTCCTTTTAAAATTCTTTGTCCGACTCCATATAGAAGTCTGTATGCTGCCACTCCTATTACTTTTCAACAACAAACTTATAATCGAGTATTGATGACGCCATTACGCACAAAATACTAATGGGTATTGGTGAATGGCGAAGCAACAAAGTAGAGTGCATTGTATTTTTTTTTGTTTACTAAAAAATTACAAGTCATTTTAACACTTTACTCTTCATCTTTGAGATTAAAATTTTGGGTTATATACATACTTTTATGCTGTATTATCTTTCCTTTCTTGCAAATAAAAAAAAAATCTTAAGACAATTTTAAAATTTCAAACCAAACAAGTAAGACCCTCAACTTTTCATTTTGGGGAATAGAAAACATTTCATTTCTTATAACCAAACTACGAGATCTGAAACGGTGTTGTAGGCGCCCTCATTGCATAAATTTTTTGGCAGTGCCTTGTGCTAGCTATTACATACAACAATAAACACCTTTAATTTTGAACAAAAGGGCTTAAGTTGGAATCTTTACACACATTGAATTTTTATTAGAATAAAAATCTATATATATATATAACATAAAACCAAAAAATCTCCATAAATTATTTTATTTTTCATTCATCATCACTTTTGTTACAAATTACACAGGAGGAAGTGGGGCAGTTCTATGGTGTTGAGGTGGTGGTGGACATGCTGTCAGACAATATTTTTCCGCATCAAAACATCCTACTTTAGGATGGAAAATGCAACACCAACATGGATTGCCTTGACATTTTTTTTTACTACACTGATTAATTTCAAGTTTAGCTTGATCCAACTTATGAGCAACTTTGACCTCTGTGCTGCCAGAGATGCAGCTTAAATCATTTTTGCTACCTCCAATGTTGTTAGCACCTGATCATGTAAAACAAATTAAACAAACAATATACAGTAATTATTTTCATTGATCAAAATTACTTTAAATTTAGTTAAATAACAATTGAAGTATTAATTAATAAGCGGTTTGATTAAATTTTCTTAACTTTGAAATCCCACCCAAACAAAACAGAAAAATCTCAGTCGTCGTGAAAAAAAAGTATTTTCACTAAAAAAATTATATGACTAAAATTATTCAGAATTCATATATGCATGAGATAAGAAACTAATAAACAAATTAATTAAGAAATTGTAGATTTGAATTACTTACATTGATGGAGAGCAATGAAGGTAGCGAAGACAATACAAAACAAAGCCAAACGAGTTGCCATACGTTTAGGACACGTCATCGTATAGTATGTAATTAGATAGACGGCTATGTTTATCATATGGCAATGAAGATGTTGGATTTACAACATATATATAGTGATAAATAAACTTATGCGTGCATTCCTCTTAATTTTAATTTCTTTTTTAAGTGAATCCGGTAATTTTGTTAATAGGCATTTAATCTAGTTGACTGTTTACTTTTATTTTATTTTTTAAGTGAAAATATTTAGGGTTCATAAATCATCCTTAATCGTCTGGATTGCGAAGCCATTAATATTGTTAGAATTTATTATATTCTGAAATCATATTATAATTAAGTTTTGATTACTTGTCTAATTAAGTTTTGATTATTTACTTAATTAATGAAGAAATTGTTAATCATATGGATTGCAAAGCCATTAATATTGTTAGAATTTATTATATTATGAAATTCTGTTATAATTAAGTTTTAATTATTTGTCTAATTAAGTTTTGATTATTTACTTAATTAATGAAGAAATTGTTAATCTTATGGATTGCAAAGCCATTAATATTGTTAGAATTTATTATATTCTGAAATCATGTTATAATTAAGTTTTGATTACTTGTCTAATTAAGTTTTGATTATTTACTTAATTAATGAAGAAATTGTTAATCTTATGGATTGCAAAGACAATACAAAAACAAACAAACGAGTTGCCAAATACACATTTAGGACTCATCATCGTATGTTATGTAATTAGCAAGAAGTAAGAAGTCTATGTTGATCATATAGCAATGAAGATGTTGGGTTTAATATATATATATATATATATAGTCCTTGACCTAATGAACTAACCATATATATCAGTTAACCACATATATACGTATAGTGATAAATTAACTTTATTTGGTGCATTCTTCTTAATATTAATTTCTTTTTAAGTGAATTCAGTAATTTTTTTAATAGGCATTTAATCTATTTGACTGTTTACTTTTATTTTCTTTCTTTTAAATGAAAATATTTAAGGTTCATAAATCATTGCTAATCTTGTGGATTCTGGAGTCATTAATATTGTTAAAATATATTATATTTTGAAATCCTATTGTAATTAGGTTTTGATTACTTGCCTAATTTATACTTGTCATAAATTATTCTTTGTATCACTATATATATTATTGTATATTTTTAAATCAAGATATACTAAAATACAGTTCTTCTCTTCCAAAACTCTATTTCTCTCTTGTTTTCTAACATTGTGTTAGAGCTAAAAGTTTTTTTCAAGTATTTTTCGGTCCGTCCGGCCACCTGCCATGCTAGGTTTCATCAATTTTAGGTCCACCATCAAGGATCACCTCGGCATTGTTGGATGATCTTGTTGCCAAAATTCTAAGTTGTTCCAACGCCATCAGCCCGCACACTCCAAGTTGGGTCCACTACAAGATAAAAGGCCAACGCAAGCGTTTTTTTTTGTGTGCATATTTCGGTGCTTTAAAGTGTCGCAATATGCATTACCGGCGCTTAGCGCTTATTGCAAGCGCCGATATGTGTGGTGTCGAAGTGCAAATACCGGCACTTAAAGAAAGCGCCGCAATATGCATATTTTTCGGCGCTTCTAAGCGCTGCAATATACCGGCGCTTAGAAGCGCCGCTATATACCGACCCTTTTAAACGTCGAAATATATTGGCACTTAGAAGCATCGGTAAAAGTGGTTTTAATTATGTTTTTACATTATTTTGCGGCACTTTTAAATGCCGCTAAAAGTGGTTTTAATTGTGTTTTTACATTATTTTGACTTAAATATGTTGCTAATACCCTTCAATAAATAAAATGTACCATCAAATCTATAAAATTTCAAATGTTCTTCAATATATAAAATGTACTATCAAATATCCATAAAAATTCTTTTACTCAATACAAAAGTCATCTCATTTACAAAAAAAAAAAAACAATCATAGTTAACATATAAAATTCCCTTTCCCAACCTGATGTTCTCATCAACATATGTGATCTGTAGCTTAACCTCACTCTCACCGCCATAATTGAACTCCATTCCTCCAACCTTAAGTTCAGGTGCCTCAAATATAACTTGAATCCATTCATTGTCCAAAGCTTTCAGCTTTCCTGTACAAGCACATTTGAGCCAAGATGTGAACAAAATCAAGAGAAACATAATTTGAGCAGGGCTTAAAATGTAAATTAACAACTTAGTACATGCCAAAAAAGTTTCAGGTTACAAAGAGGACTGGGTGAGCAATCTAATCCAACATATTCTAATGGTATCCCAGCCTGATCATCAACTCAAAAGCATGATCCAATAGCCTAATTGTCCAATTCACCCATAGATCAAATGTCGGGTCATTATAGAATAACTAACTATAGAATGTTGGATCCAATATAATCTTGTTAAAGCTATACGACATCACAAATTCACAAGGTCTGCAAACTTCAAACATACTCCAGTCCGTTTGTAGTGTGCCCGAAAAACTTGACGTTACATACCCTTTTTCCTCCTCCTTTGGTTATGCTCCAGATTTGTGCCCAATCAACGCCACATTCCGCCAAGTGATTCCATTTTGCTGATGTGTTCTGCCGCGTCATTCACCACATCAACTGCCATGTTAGCACTTGCTGCCACATCAACATTTCTGTCCAATCAACATCTATTGGTTATGGTCAAACTAGTCCAACTTTTATCTGTTCGGTTCGGCTCGTTTTTTATCGGTTTTTGTCTCTGTCAGATCGGGTCCTAAGGTTTTTTAACATACTCTTTTCGATTTTGAGGTTTATTTTCTCTAATTCTGCTCCCATTATTCAGTTTTCTTTGCTACAGTACTATGACTCTCATTTCTGAAAATTTTGGTGTTGCACAACCTATTCAAACTGTTTTGAATGAATTTAATTATCATACTTGGGCGTATGCTATGCGTAGTTTTTTTAAAGGTCATAAGCTTTGGCGATATGGTACTAGTTTAATAATAATTACAAACTATTTAATTAATCATTTACAAATCACAATAAAATAGAAATATAAGTTATACTTCATATAATTTATATATAAATATTTATAAAATTATAATTATCACACTATAGAGAGTTAGTAACGTATTAAACTTTGATAAAAATTAATTAATTAATTAGAAATTAAATGATTTTATTTTACTATTCTAATTAATTAATTAATAGTATTTTATTAAAAGTCAAAACGCCCCAAAAGATTCAAAAGACTTACCCGGATTTTCAGCATTTTAGGTCAGAATTTTAAATTTTCAGCATTTTGATTGGACATCATTACAAATGGAACCACTATGTTGGAGGACCATAGTGTAAAATGTAAATTGATGGATACATATGCAACAAACAATAAGGTACGTTTAATATCATATTTGATTAAAATTTTCGTCAAATTATTTGATATTTGTGTAAAAATATTTTGATAAAGATTCATTCATATAGGTCTTAAGTTAGTAAAGTTTATTGATAATTAATTATTTTATATTATTTTATTTTTTTATATTGTTATAATTTAATTAATATTATTTTATTCAAAACGCCCCAATGTTTCAAAAGGCTTACGTCCCAACGCTTTGGGGCTTACGCCCCAACGCTTTGGGGCTTACGCCTCGCCTCATTGAGGCAAAACGCCTCACCCAACGCCCTCACCTCTGAAAACACTGATCGTGGTATCATTCGCCTTGTTTTTGTTCGCTATACTGCTCAGATTGCTGATATCTTCACTAAAGCTTAGTTACCTGGCCGTTTTCATGAGTTAGTTGGCAAATTCAAGTTGGCGTGTATTTTACCACCTTGAGTTTGAGGGGTGTGTTAGAATATATTATATTATGAAATCTTATTATAATTAGCTTTTGATTACTTGTTTAATTTATACTTGTCATATATGGCTCTCTATACCACTATATATATATATATATATATATATTGTCGTATATTTGTAAATCAAGATATACTAAAATGCAATTCTTCTCTTCCAAAACCTTATTTCTCTTTTATTTTCTAAAAACATATCATAATTCAATTTGCCAACATGTTTATTTAGGTAATTTTCAAATAGGTAAAACTTAATTATATGAAGTTCTTTATATAGAGTTTCTAAAAGTTTAATTTAATTTGTTTTACAATAATAAAATTAATTGTCGTGAAATATCATCTAATATACATTCAACAAAATTTTAAAGATAAAAAGTCAACATGTTTTCATTAGTTTGAATTTATGACTTGAGCTATAGTTTTATCCTACAAATTCGATAAAATTTAAATCGTTGATTGAATACGGGTTTAATCTTATTTTTAGTTGAAATTTTGTGTATATATTCGATTTATTACATAAGTTGTATTGAATAGTTAGTCGGAACTTGAATTTTATCTTTGAAAGTATCTATATTATCTATTAAATAGACATTTCCTACATTTTTGTGTTTATTTAATTCTAAATTTTTCAAAAATATTACAATATCTATACTATTAGTAAATCCAAAACACCATTTTGGTGTCATTCCTTTTGAAATGTCAAAAATACAACCGCAAAAATATAGATTTATTGTATTATTAGGTATAAAAATGTAAAACTAATCACCCCACATTTGCCTAATTAGTAACAACTTTCTGTTTCAAAAACCAGTTATTTATAATAACCACCTAAGCCGTTATACATTACTCATTTCGAAAATCACTTATCTACAATAACCACCTAAGCAGTTACACAATACCCACTACCCACTAATTTACATCTATTTATACATATTCTATCATCCTTTTATTTGTTTCTCTGTTAAGTATTGGTAACTAATTCACTAAGCTTAATTTGCTCCATTTGTGTTTCCTTTCCATGAGTTAGATTTCTTGGAGAAACAAGAAATGAGAGAAACAGAGTAATTGAGAAGGAAAACTTTCTTGTATATATTTTTCTTATGGATTATTGTTGTGCAAAAATCTACTTAGATTAATAAGTAAATAATTGAACAGTTTTATTTGCAAGTGCACAAGGTCAACAGTAGTATAGTGTGCAAAAGCGAGATCATCTCCACAGGGATTGGTAAAATTCGATTTAGATTTAGGTTCGTATTATAAAACGATAGAAATAAATATTGAGTTTAAATTAATAATAATAATAAAAGCGTAGAGACTTGATATCCACCACTAATCATGCTATCACAATAAAACAATATGTCAATGCTTTAAATATGTCATGAATACCTAATGTTTGTCAACCTAAGGGTTTGGTCTGCTTCTTAAGCTATTGATTTCCCTAAGCAACGAGTTACGCATGGTTTATACTCTAACTCTTCTCTTTCTTAACGGATTCAACATGGTGTATACTGAGTTGTTCCTTTAGAGAACATAAGATCTGTGGAAATCGACAACCACACGAGACCTTGGGCATGGTGTATACTCCCGGTTTCCCATGTTGATTAACCCAAGAACCCGGGGTGTATTTCTTTTGCTACTATTGTTAAACCCAAGACTCGGTCATCCAAATTATTTTAACTAACTAATTCATACCATATGCATACGTTGATCAGATAAACACATATGAGGAATTTAAATAAAAACAAGCATTAATCAAGTTAAGCATCACAACATAAATATCGCAAAGGCACCAATACTGAATTATTGAGTAAACATAATTAGGGCTTCAATCAAGCCCTACTAGAAAATTAGTTACACATAGTTGTGATGTTAAACATTTAAAAATAAAGGAAAGAAGAAACCCAAAAATATGATAGAGAAGAGTCATCAATTCTTCTCCATAATCTTTTCTGTTGCTTTACTGCACGTGTGCGCTCGATCTCATGCTTTTGCGCTCGAGCCTTCTATGTGTGCGCACGAGTGCTTGTGTGCTCGATCACAGAAACCTTGTGCTCGATCGCACTTGGCTGCTTCCAGGTCTTCAGATTTCTTCCTTAGAGCTCCAAAATGCTACCTTTTCTTCAAGAACCTATAAAAAACACAGAAAACACAAAAATGAAGTTGAATATACTAAAATACGTAAACAAATAGCTTAACAACTGTAAATTAAGGGGCTTAAATATGAATATTTAAGAACTTATCAATTACTATTACATAAGCCTATTTATATAAGCAAGCTATAGGACTAGAAGCTTACCAAAAACAAACTAATTGAATCCAACAGAATAGGCTACAAACTTAACAAACTCTTAACTAACCAATAACAGAAAACCCAACTTGAGTGACTATTCTAATTCTCTCCCTCAAGCCGAGCTTGGTCAACATTTTCTACAGAACACACAGTTAACTTTTGTTTAAGTCTTTGGAAGAATTGAGTTGTTAAAGGCTTAGTAAAGACGTCTGCCACTTGATCAATAGACGGCACATGATGAACATCAAGCTCTTTGGCCATAACTTTCTCTCTCACAAAATAAAGGTCAAGCTCTATATGTTTTGTTCTAGAGTGCAGAATTGGATTTGCAGACAGAGAGATAATACTCATATTGTCACACCAGAGCACAAGAGGATTTCGAATTTCAACCTTGAGTTCATTGAGAAGAGACTGCATCCATATCAGTTCTGAAGTGGCATTGGCTAGACTCTTGTATTCTGCTTCAGTGGAGGATCTAGAAACAACAGGCTGCTTCTTCGAGGACCAGGATACAACATTTCTTCTAAGGTAGATGCAGTAACCAGTGGTTGATCTTCTATCACACAAATCATTGCCCCAGTCCGCATCACAAAAGCCAGTCAAATTAAGAGTTTCTGATCTTCTAAGAAGTATCCCCTCTTCTGAAGTTCCCTTCAAATATCTCAAGATTCTTTTCACTGATTTCCAGTGAAGATCAAGGGGATTTTGTATAAATTTGCATACCTTATTAACACTGTAAGCAATCTCTGGTCGAGTTATGGTCACATACTGCAGACCGCCAACTATACTTCTATATTCTATATCATTTGGAATTGGATCACCTTCTGAGGAAGTGAGCTTTAGACTATTAATCATTAGAGTTGGTAAGGACTTGGCATTGTCCATTTTGGATTTCTTCAAAAGGTCTTCAATATACCTCTTTTAGGACAAATGTAAGCCTTCACGAACTGCTTTTACCTCTATTCCCAGGAAATAATTCAAGTCACCAATATCCTTTAAAGAAAATGATTTGTTGAGGAGAAGGATAGTATGTTCTATTTCTTCTTTGCAACTTCCTGTGAATATTATGTCATCCACATAGATAAAATGAACAGGGTAGAGGATGTAGAAAACCTCATAAACAAAGAGTGATCAGCCTTTGAAAAGCAGAAGCCCATACAAATGAGAGAACCTTTTAGTTTGTCAAACCAAGCCCTGGGAGCCTGTTTCAACCCATATAGAGACTTATAAATTCTACAAACAAGATGTTTAGAATTTTTTTTCTCAAAACCAGCAAGTTGTTCCAAATAAACTTCCTCCTTAAGTTCACCATTTAAAAAGGCATTATTTACATCAAGTTTCCTGGTAATCCAACCATGAGATAGAGCAAGAGTAAGAATAACTCTGATGGTAGTTGGTTTAATTATTGGAGAAAATGTTTCTATGAAATCGAAACCAGCTTTTTGCAGAAAACCCTTTGCAACTAGGCGAGCCTTATACCTTGAAATAGTCCCATATGTGTTCCTTTTTATATTAAAAATCCACTTACAACCAACTGGTCTTCTACCATATGGCAGTTCAACAAGAGACCAGGTCTCTTTATTGATCAAGGCATTGTATTCTTCAATCATGACTTTCTTACAATTTTCATCAAGTAATGCTTCAGTAGCAGTAGTGGGATCTTGAATAGACAGATCAGTCAACAAGTTTTTGGTTTGTATCCCTGTTGCGTGATTATCTACCTAAATAAATACGTAAATAATCGCACTCGTTTTACTTGCAAGTGCACAAGGTCTACAGTAGCATAGTGTGCGAATGCAAGATCATCTCCACAGGGATTGGTGAATTTCGATTTAGAATTATATTTGCAATGTAAAAAGATAGAAATAATAAAAGAGTTGATTTTGATAAAGATAAAATAATAAGGATAAAGGCGTAGAGACTTGATATCCACCACTAATTATGATACCACAACAAAACAATATGCCAATGCTTTACTCATGTCATGAATACCTAATGTTTGTCAACCTAAGGGCATGATATCTACTCCTTAAGCTATTGATTTCCCTAAGCAACGAGTTAGGCATGGTATCTACTCTAACTCTTTTCTTTCTTAAGGGATTCAACATGGTATATGCTGAGTTATTCTTTAAGAGAGCATAGGATCTGTGGAAATCGACAACCACACAGGACCTAGGGCATGGTATTTACTAGGGGTGGCAATTCGGGTTGACAGGTTATGTTCGTGTCGTGTCGAAGTTGGGTGTAACACTAAATGGGTCGACAAAAACATGACACAATTATTAATCGTGTCAAGAAAACCCATCACGAACACGACACGATTATTAAACAGATAACACGACACGACACACTCAACCCGTTTAATAAGCGGGTCGTGTTAGACCCGACACGACACGACATGACACACTTAACCCATTTAACAAACGGGTCATGTTAAACCCGACACGACAACACGACTCGCCTAATTTTTCATAATCCGACACGACACGACACGATTAACCCGCCATGACCTGTTTATTACATTAGCAAATATAAGTTATCATCTAATCATTCATAATCCAAAATTCAACATATTCATTATCTAAATATACAGTAAAAAAATCCAATTAATAACATAAACATTATATTGTCAACTATTATCCATATTGGTTCAACCATAAGGAAAAAAGAAAAAGAAAAAACAAATAACACCATAAATCATAAGTCATAAGCCATCCAATTACAAATACACAATATTTACAACATTAGCTAACCAAATTAACAGATTTGTCACATTTGGAAGATTCTGCCAGTAAAAAGCCTCACGGAGAGCATGAACTTTATCAGTTCGAGTAATCAGTAGATGGAATAAAGTAATGACATCACCTTCAAATTCAGTTCCTCGCCCATTGCTAATGGTGGTTGGACTAAATGCTTTCTAGATTATTCTTTCACTGCAATGGAATACAACACATTTTAAATATTTAAAGCCTGGAAGGATAATAGCTGGTGAATCAATAAGAACACTATTAACTAGCTATGACTCTACAAGAACTTATGTGATCAATATCCAAAATATATTAATAATGGATCAAGAAGTCAACAACAAAACTCACCAAATATTGGTCGCAATGAAAAGGGAAATTCCAGAGCCGAGTCCATATCCTTTCTAGAGAAGCTCATCCAAACATATCACAATGATGCCGGCAAAGCAGAGCTGAACAATAATGAGAATGGCATTCCCTACAACAAGTTGGGCGACACTACCATACATTCCAGAGAGAACATATGCAACTGCTTCACCAACAGCTACAAGGATGCCCAACAACTTTTGTGCACCATTTCTGGGAGAGAAAGAAAACCATCAGATGGAATGCATAGAGCAGTAGCCATGTAAGCATTTTGTAGTTCAAGAAAAGGCAAAAACTGCCTTGAAGCCTACATCTCAATGTGGGAAAGCACTAGTAAAAGTATAAGCAACATACATAACTCACCATAGAACAAAAGTGCTTTAAAAGCATGTAAAAAAGGAAGATGGCAAACATTAAAACAAAAGCTAATCAATGAATCCCAACTTAGTAAAATTAAAATATTTTCTTCTTATTTGAAAGAGATAAAACATAATAGTTCTTACATCAATGGAATTTTAGACATTCCTAGAGCTTTCAGCATTTGAAGCTACAACGAAAAGCCCAGAAGAACATTCTAATGAAAGTATCATACCATCTTACATTTAAACAAAAATACAGGGCTACAGATGTGTATCTTACAGTGCAAATTGTAGTTGAACTTAGAGATAAAACATAATAGTTCTTAATCAATGTGAATCTTAGACATTCTAAGACCTTTCATCATTCGAAGCTACAATGAAAAGCCCAAACAAGCAACCTAATGAAGGTATTGTACAATCTTGCATTAAAACAGAAACACAGGGCTTGATATATCTATCTTGCAGTGCAAATTGTACTTGAAGTTAACTAATACAGAAAGGTAAATATACTTTTGTTTTATAAGAAAAAGGTAAAGATACTTACAAGAGGGCACGGTCTTCACACATTTGAGTATGGAAATAAATCTAACAATAAGGAGCCAGAAATGCTTGGGCATGCATTAACATATTGAAGGCAAAGTTGAGAGAGGGCCTCATAACCACGAGAAAGTGAAAAAACACGCTGTGACAGTTATATTCTAAAGGATAATTGACTTACAGAAAACCCCCTTAAGATCCTTCTTGTTAAATTTAGAGCAAGCCCTTGTATAGAGCCTACCCATAGCTTATAACACAGATTTCAACAAGATCCTTAACATAAGATTGATATTCATCTAGTGTAAAAACCCTCATAGAATTTAACACACATGTTCACATAAGAACTGCTATAGTTCATAAAATCGACACATGAGCTTATTTAAATCAGAAATTCCTATTTAATAGGCATAATGCTCTAATTGATACTAACAGACACAATATTTTTCAATCAAAATACTCAGAATCATAGACACGCAGTCATTTGCCCATCCATATTCACATAAATCCAAAATTCGAGAGAAATCAAACACAGGGAGAAATTATACTTGAGTGCAGAGAGGATAGCTTCTCTAAATTTCGAGAGAATTCCTTTGCCAAGTGTAACCTGAAATCAGAGGTTCAAAGTAGAGTAACACTAATTTTCCCAATCTAAAATCCAACCCAAACTCATCGATTTACAAAAAACTAACAAAGAAATAAACCCCTAACATCTAGAGCTCCTTCGTATTCTCTTCAAATTTCCACGAAGAAATTAGAAGAAAACACTTGAGATCTTTAGTGTTTATTCTCTTCTTTCTCCACTCTCCCCTTGCGCTGAAAAAACCTACAAAATGAAAACACCAAATCAGTATTTATAGGGTTAGAAGGTTGGAGAATTACACCTAAAAAAATCAACCAAAAATTCCCTCAAAAATACACTTTCGCACTGAGATAACAGATGAAGGCAGCGCGCGGCAGCAAAGAATGAGGGAGAAAAGATCAGAAACAGAGTGAAGAGAGAGATGACGAGCACAAACCAAGAGAAAGTGAGAAAACATGAAGGAATAGAGAGAGCGGTGTGCAAAGAGAGTTGATGAAACATGCAAATGAAAACAGATAGATTGATGTTGCATGTACACAAACCGTGAATGATTGATCTTTGAGAGAGGCAGGGAGTTAGGGTTCGTGTAAGGGTTGCTGAAGTCTAGAGTGAATAGTGAATTGAGGTGGGAACGTTAGGGTTTATTTATATATATATATATTAAGTTTTTTTCTAATGTAGTAAATAAATTTTTTAAATGGGTCATAAACAGGTCATGGGTCATAACCATGTCAACACGACCCATTAACCCGTGACTCATTAATCATGTCATTTCGGGTTGGTGGGTCAACCCGCGACACGACACGATTACGACACGAACCCGATTATACTCAACACTAACACTCTTTATTTTGTGTCGTGTCGGGTTCATGTGTCGTGTCCAAAATTGCCACCCCTAGTATCTAATCCTGATTTCCCATGTTGATTAACCTAAGAATCCGGTGTGGATATCTTTTGTTACTAATGTCAGACCCAGGACTCGGTCATCCAAATTGATCTAACTAACAAGTCCATACCACATGCACATATTGATCAGACATATACATATGAGGAATTTAAATAAAAACAGGTATTAATCAAGTTAAGTAACACAACATAAATATTGTAAAGGCACCAATACTAATTATTGAATAAACATAATTAGGGCTTCAACCAAGCCCTTACTAAAAATTAAGTACACATAATAAAAATAAAAGAAATAAGAAACCCGAGAGAAGAGTCGTTAATTCCTCTCCACAGTCTCCTTCTGGCCTTCGGCCTCTCGACCTAAAACTAAACTAAAACTGAAAGAAGATTGAAAGATAAAAGAAAGGATTAGATGATCCCCTTGTGTGTGTTTTACAGGTGTATTTATAGGAGGTTAATAATCCTAGAAGGCTCAGGAACCTTAAACTTTCCTAAAACATAAAAATCTTTTATTTCCAAAACTGGTTCTGCCGTTTTACTGTTCACGCCCGTACAGGTGCGCTCGATCGCATACGTAGTGCGCTCGATCGCACTCCAGGTAGCAGCTGCTCCATGATTTCCAGTTTTCTTCCTTTTAAGCTCTAAAATGCTTCTTTTTATCCAAGACCCTATAAAAACATGTGAAACACAGAAATGAAGTAAAACGGACTGGATGCACGCACTAAGTACCTAACAAAGAAAAATAAACATTGTTCCGAAAAACACGAAATATAAATACTAGATATGTAAACATAAATATAAACAAAAGAAAAATACTAAAGTGAAAAGGATAAGTCTGGGGTGCCTCCCATGAGCGCTGAGTTTAACGTCTTCAGTCGGACCAAGCCTTATTCTTCCCCAAGACTAAGATCGGCTGGTTTTAGCACCAGTAGTGTCTTATTCTTTCCCATATAAGCATAGTTTAAGTGTTTTGGAAACTGCTTGAATTCCAAGTGAGGTTCCTGTACAATAAAAAAGAAGAAAATAGTATTAATAGGCACATGAGGGTCAAATGGATCGATGTACTTACTTGGATGCTTTGGAGAGGCCTCTAGGAGGTGCACAGTTTCAATGATGTCATCAATAACATCTTCAGATTTTGGCTCAATATCTGATCCTTCGAAACAATGGGTGAGTGTGGTCTCCAAGGGATCACTATTATGGTCATGAAAAACTTGTTCAACAACACCTTGCTTTGGTTCACTTAGCTCCTTAGCTAATTGTCCTATTTGTACTTCGAGCCTTTGAATGGCTTGTTCATGTCGTGTACTGGTTTGTCTTTGCTGATCTAGTGAAGTCATCAATGTTGTCATTAGTTGCTGTTGTTGAGTGGCTAATTGCTTTACAAGACTTTCTAGATCATCCTTCTTGGTTTCTGGAATTGGTTGGGCCACTTTATGGAAGTTTCTTTGTTGTCCTTGAAGATTCAAAGCATTGTGATTGTTGTTCTATTAGAGGTTGGGGCGGTGTTGCCATCCAGGATTGTAGGTATTTGTATATGCATTATGTGATCCCTCATAATTTGATTGCTTTTGATCTGCATATAAATATAAAGGGCAAGTTTCAGAAGTGTGACTAAAATGAGTAGCACATACCTGAAGTGGTTTGGCTCGCGGACTAGGTGAGATGTTTTGAGTAGTCATGGTGTTTATGAGCATATCCAGCTTCCTCTCCATAGTATTTAGATAAGTATAACTAGCTTCTGCCATTGGTGCTTCTCCCTCAAATGAATTAGTTGAAAAGCTTCAGTGCAACTATCTCAGTACTGCTGCTCGGGTACTCTCGGGAGCTTTTGCGCTCGAGCGCACACTGAACTACGCTCGATCATAGACTTGCGCTCGATAGCACAAGGCACTGCGCTCGATCGCAATGAGGATAGAAACTTGTTGTGCGATTATCTGCCTAAATAAATAAGTAAATAATCGTACTCGTTTTACTTGCAAGTGCACAAGGTCTACAGTAGCATAGTGTGCGAATGCAAGATCATCTCCACAGGGATTGGTGAATTTCGATTTAGAATTATATTCGCAATGTAAAAAGATAGAAATAATAAAAGAGTTGATTTTGATAAAGATAAAATAATAAAGATAAAGGCGTAAGGACTTGATATCCATCACTAATTATGATACCACAACAAAACAGTATGCCAATGCTTTACTCATGTCATGAATACCTAATGTTTGTCAACCTAAGGGCATGGTATCTACTCCTTAAGCTATTGATTTCCCTAAGCAACGAGTTAGGCATGGTATCTACTCTAACTCTTTTCTTTCTTAAGGGATTCAACATGGTATATGCTGAGTTATTCCTTAAGAGAGCATAGGATCTGTGGAAATCGACAATCACACGGGACCTAGGACATGGTATCTACTCCCAATTTCCTATGTTGATTAACCTAAGAATCCGGTGTGGATATCTTTTGTTACTAATGTTAGACCCAGGACTCGGTCATCCAAATTAATCTAACTAACAAGTCCATACCACATGCACATATTGATCAGACATATACATATGAGGAATTTAAATAAAAGCAGGTATTAATCAAATTAAGCAACACAACATAAATATTGCAAAGGCATCAATACTAATTATTGAATAAATATAATTAGGGCTTCAACCAAGCCCTTACTAAAAATTAAGTACACATAATAAAAATAAAGGAAAGAAGAAACCCGAGAGAAGAGTCGTCAATTCCTCTCCACAGTCTCCTTCTGGCCTCCGGCCTCCCGACCTAAAACTAAACTAAAACTAAAAGAAGATTTAAAGATAAAATAGGGATTAGATGATCCCCTTGTGTGTGTTTTACAAGTGTATTTATAGGAGTTGAATAATCCTAGAAGGCTCAGGAACCCTAAACTTTCCTAAAACATAAAACTCTTTTATTTCCAAAACTGGTTCTGCCGCTTTACTGTTCACGCCCGTACAGGTGCGCTCAATCGCATACACAGTGTGCTCGATCGCAATGCTGCGTTCGATCGCATACCTGGTGTGCTCGATCGCA
This sequence comes from Bretschneidera sinensis, assembly GCA_023935145.1. NCBI lineage: Eukaryota > Viridiplantae > Streptophyta > Magnoliopsida > Brassicales > Akaniaceae > Bretschneidera > Bretschneidera sinensis. Next base: position 18,204,128 of record CM043700.1, on the reverse strand, counting down.
CTCTAGGCAGCAGCTGCTCCATGATTTCCAGTTTTCTTCCTTTTAAGCTCCAAAATGCTTCTTTTTATCCAAGACCCTATAAAAACATGTGAAACACAGAAATGAAGTAAAATGGACTAAATTATCATAACTAAGGACTTAACAAATGTAAACAAAGGGGCTTAAATATGAATATTTAAGCACCTATCAATCCCATTTCTTGATCGAGTTGTCATGGGATAAAGGTAAGGTATTTGATCAATACTAGTACCTGTATCAATATTGGCAGTAGGAGTAGAATGATTATGTGGCTGATTAAGGCTATTTAAAGACTCATTTGTAGGATTTTGAGAAGATGGAAGTTGTTCTGCAGATGAAGGACCTGCAGCAGCTATACCCTCCGATCTATGATCACAGTGGTTAGAATTTGTGTGTAGTATAGATTGATGATCTATAATAGTAGGCTTGGGAGTGTCTAGTAAGGGAAAAGGCAAAGGACTTTGTGAACTAGAATTTACTTGATTGTTGCTGGACTTTTCACTGAAGGGGAAGACAAACTCATTAAAAACAACATGTCTAGAGACATAGATGTTACCTTTTTCATCTAGACACTTGTATCCTTTGTGTTTAGTGCTGTAACCAAGAAATTTACAAGGAAGTGATCTGAAATCAAACTTGTGAGAGTTATATGGCCTTAAGTGAGGAAAACATTAACAACTAAAGACTTTTAAGAAGGAATAATCAGGTTTAACTTTGAAGAGTACCTCAATAGGAGACTTCTGCTAAAGGACTGTAATAGGCATTCTGTTAATGAGAAAAACAGCGCTAGAGAAGGCATTTGGCCAAAATTTCAGAGGTAAGGATGATTGAGCTAGTAAGGTTAAACCGAGTTCTACCATATGTCTGTGTTTTCATCATGCGATCTTTGCCATGTCGAGTTGCCAAATATACATTTAGGACTCATCATCGTATGTTATGTAATTAGCAAGAAGTAAGAAGTCTATGTTGATCATATAACAATGAAGATGTTGGGTTTAATATATATATATATATATATATATATATATATATATATATATATATATATATATATATATATATATATATATATATATATAGTCCTTGACCTAATGAACTAACAATATATATCAGTTAACTACATATATACGTATAGTGATAAATTAACTTTATTTGGTGCATTCCTCTTAATATTAATTTCTTTTTAAGTGAATTCAATAATTTTTTTAATAGGCATTTAATCTATTTGACTGTTTACTTTTATTTTCTTTCTTTTAAATGAAAATATTCAAGGTTCATAAATCATTGCTAATCTTGTGGATTCTGGAGTCATTAATATTGTTAAAATATATTATATTTTGAAATCCTATTGTAATTAGGTTTTGATTACTTGTCTAATTAGGTTTTGATTACTTGCCTAATTTATACTTGTCATAAATTATTCTTTGTACCACTATATATATTATTGTATATTTTTAAATCAAGATATACTAAAATACAGTTCTTCTCTTCCAAAACTCTATTTTTCTCTTGTTTTCTAACATTGTGTTAGAGCTACAAGTTTTTTTTGAAGTATTTTTCGGTATGTCCGGCCACCTGCCATGCTAGGTTTCATCAATTTTCGGTCGTCCTTCTTTCTCACCGCCATCAAGGATCACCTCGCCATTGTTGGATGATCTTGTTGCCCAAATTCCAAGTTGTTCCAACTAGCCATCAGCCCGCACGCTCCAGGTTGGGTCACATACCCTTTTCCTCCTCCTCTGGTTATGCTCCAGATTTGTTCCCAATCAACCCTACATGTCCGCCAAGTGATTCCATTTTGTTGATGTGTTATGTCGTGTCATTCCCCACATCAATTGCCATGTTAGCACTTGCTGCCACATCAACATTTCTGTCCAATCAACATCTATTGGTTATGGTCAAACCGGTCCAACTTTAATCTGTTCGGTTCGACTCCTTTTTTTTTTTGGTTTTTGTCTCCGTCAAATCGATTCCTAGGGTTTTTTGACATGTTCTTTTCGATTTTGAGGTTTATTTTCTCTAATTCTGCTCCAATTATTCAGTATTTTTTGCTACAGTACTATGATTCTCATTTCTGAAAAATTTGATGTTGCACAACTTATTCAAACTATTTTGAATGGATTGAATTATTATACTTGGTTGCATACCTATGCGTAGTTTTTTTTTTTAGAAGGAAATTTATTTAGACCATCTCAAACACACTGGAGTCCATAGGCATAGAGATGCTAATTCTGTCAGCCCATTTAATTTCGTGCCTGAATGTATCAAATCTTTTGGGCCTATCCCTAACTTTTTTCATTCTATTATCCATGTCCTATGTTATTGTGCTCTCATTGGATTTCATTGTCAAATTGGTCACATGACAAAGTAACGAAATCCCCAAATTTTGCCATGTTCAGTTAAGTTTCCAACGACTCATGAATTGTTGAGATCTTCTCCAATAATTAGATCAATGGTTTGATCATCTTATCAATGTCATGTTAATATTATTATCGAATTCAATCAAAATATGATTATTGATTTTCAAATGATTACGTGATTAAATTATTAATTTACTTTTGTACTAAGATTATTTTATTTTTTTATTTTGATCACTTCAATTTTAAAATGATCTAAATCAATTCTTTCAATCCATAATTCCCTCAAGTTATTAACAATAACCAATGTAGATACCGTAGAATGTCGGATGACGAGAAATTCCCGTAAGAGCCCAATTTTCATTCTACTTAATCTTTTTTCTCCATGATTCCACCAAAAAGGATTTATTGCCATTGATTTTGTTATGGCATTTAAAATTTTGTGATTGTATAATGAAAAGTATGTAGGCACTTCGAGGGGCCTGGCCTCCACTGTATACTCTCAAAATTCTGGAAACTGAAGTACCCCATTCATTGATGTAAATAGCATATAAATAGGTAAGTCAAACACTAACAGACGGACTCAACCACTAAGTTGCGACTAACACGCAACTGACCCACTACATAGACTGGAAATAACCAATTAAGTAACCCACTACGTAACTGACTCAACATGACCAATTAAGTAACCCACTATGTAACTGACTCAACATGACCCGTGGCCCATAAAATACAATCTGAAACCATAAAAAGAAATGGACTCTAATGAACTGGGCCCTTTTGAAAGCCCCATTTGCAATGATGTTGACCCGGCTCGCTTGGCTTCAGACATCAACCCTAAATATTAGGGTTGTCTCTTCGACGGCTCATAACATATGCCCCTTCTCAGAAGACCTTGCCCTCAAGGTTAGGGAAACGCCGCTGCAACTCCTCTCGATCCACCCATGTTACGTCCACTCCAGCCATGCCCTTCCACTGTACGAGCATCTCGACTCTTGATCTCCTCTCTTTCTTAATCAAATGACGATTGAGAATCATTTTAGGCTTTGGTTCTCGCACTCCCTAGGATGTCACTCTCGGTAGCTCTGTCAACGGCTGTACCTATTCTCCGAGTGTCTGTTTGAGACACGAAACGTGAAATACCGGGAAGATCTAAGACTCTAGTGGTAAATCTAATTGGTATGCCACTTTGTCTATTTGTTGCAGCACTGTGTGCAGACCATAGTATCGAGGAGAAAGCTTGAGATTTCACTGTATGGTGACTGACATTTGACGGTATGGTCGGAGCCGAAGGTAAACCCTATCTCCAATATTGAACTCACGATCTGTTCTTTTTCTATCGGCATAAAGTTTCATTTTTTCTTGAGTTTCTTGTAAGTTTTCACGAACTAACCTGTTAATGATCTCTTGGTCCCTGAGTTCTTCATCGACCGCTTGTATCTTTGTTGACCCTGGCTCATATGGCATCATCCTTGGTGGAGGTTGTCCATACACTACCTCGTATGGGGAAATCTTTATTGACATGTGCTCCGAGGTATTGTATGCGTATTCTGCTAAAAACAGCCACCGTACCCAGTCACGGTGTCTGTCTCCCGAAAAGCTTCTCAGGTAGCCTTCCAATCCTTTGTTCACTATTTTTGTTTGGCTGTCGATTTGGGGATAGTAAGCCGAGCTTAGCAAGAGCTCAATGCCACTGATTTTGAATAATTCGTGCCAGAACTGGTTGGTAAACACTGGATTCTTATCACTCACAATGGTTAGTGGAAAACCATGCAATTTAAAAATATTATCAAGGAATACCCTGGTTACTGTTGCTGCAGTGTATGGGTGCGATAGAGGCAGGAAATGAGTGTATTTGCTCAACCTGTCAACTACCACCATTATCATTGTACGCCCTCCTGAGGGAGGCAACCCTTCGATGAAATCCATGCTTATATCATTCCAATTCCTTGTAGGAATTGGTAAAGGCTGGAATAGACCAGCTGGGTGAATATTCTCCACTTTGTTCCTTGGGTATACATGACACTCTCGGATGAAAGACCTGACATCCTTTCTCAAACCAGGCCAGAAAAACTCTTTTTTAATTCTTGCATATGTTTTATACACCCCTGTGTGGCCCGCTGATGGACTACTGTGAAACTGTTACAGTATCTCATGCTGGAAGGCCACCAAATTTCCAAGGTGTAACCTGCCTTTATAGAAGAGCAGGCCATCTCGGGTTTGGTATTGGGATTGGTCCAAGATTCTCTTATGGTAGTTGCTTAACAGCTCCTGCAATTGGGAATCTTGGAGGTAAGCTTTCTTCAACTCTTCGGCCCATTGTGCTTGCAAAAGGCTTATGGCTTGGATGTGGGATTGTGGGATTTGTGTTGATTGGTGGATGGGGTTTGGCTGTTTATGATTCGTATGGATGGATAGGTTGGTGTTTGGGATGGTTTGGGTTTCTTTTTCTGGTTTTTCTGTGGTGGGTAGCCTGGATAGGGCATCAACCACTGTGTTGGACTTTCCACTTTTGTATTCTATTGAAAAATCATAACCCAAGAGTTTTGAAACCCATTTCTGCTGGGCGAGAGTCCCCACTCTCTGTTCCAACAAGTATTTAAAAGCTTGTTGATCTGTTCGCATCTTGAAATGTTGTCCCATCAAGTAGTACCTCTATTTCCTTATTGCCATGACCAATGCCAAAAGTTCCTTCTCATATGTTGACAACATTAGACTCCTTCCCTTTAACCCTTGGCTTAGAAAGGCTATAGGTTTCCCTTCCTGTATGAGCACAGCTCCCAACCCTTCTCCTGAAGCATCACATTCAATGACAAACATTTTAGTAAAATCTAGTAATCGCAACACAGGAGGGCTTACCATTGCTGCTTTAAGCCTTTCAAAGGCCTCTTGTGCCTGGTCTGACCATCCAAAGGCATTCTTTCTTAATAAGGCTGTTTATAGGGCAATCATTGCTCTATAATTTTTCACAAACTTTTTGTAGTATCCTGTGAGACCCAGAAATCCCCTTAAGGCTTTCAAATTCTTGGGCAATGGCCACTGTTGCATAGCTAAAATTTTTACGGGGTCAGCCTTTACTCCTTCCTGGGAAATTAAGTGACCTAAATACTCCACCTCACGGTATCCAAACACACATTTAGATTTCTTTGCATAAAACCGATGTGACCTTAATGTTTCCAAAACAGTATGCAAATGTCATAAATGTTCCTCCAAAGATTTGCTGTAAATAAATATATCATCAAAGAAAACCAAGACAAACTTCCTTAGGTACGGTTTAAAAACCTCATTCATCAAGCCTTGAAAGGTTGAGGGGGCATTAGTAAGCCCAAAGGGCATCACCATAAATTTATAGTGACCCTCATGGGTTCTAAATGCTGTTTTTGGTATGTCCCTCTCATGCATTCTAATTTGGTGATAACCAAAACGCAAATCCAATTTAGAGAAGATTTCTGCCCCATAGAGTTCATCAAGCAATTCATCAATATTAGGGATAGGTACTTATCTTTCACTGTATTTTTGTTGAGTGCACGGTAGTCCACACACATCCTCCAACTTCCATCTGCTTTTCTGACCAGCAACACAGGGGATGAGTAGGGGCTTTGGCTTCCTCGAATTATTCCACTTTCCTGCATCTCAGTGACCAACCTTTCTATTTCTGTTTTCTGGTAATAAGGATATCTATAAGGGCATACACATGTCGGTTTTGACCCTTCTAATAGCTCAATCTTTTGGTCATGACTCTGAGGTGGAGGCAAACCATGAGGTTCAGTAAACACATCTTCAAAGTTGTTGATAACTTGTTCCAGAACTGGTTCCCTTTCCCCCTTTGATCTGCATCAATTCTTTACCTATCAAATGCAACCATATTCCTTTCATTGACCCCTTATTTAAATTGGGAACATGCTCCCCTTCCTCCAGGGCATTACTTGGTGGATGTAAACCCTGCAATTGAACTTTGGAACCACAAAAATGAAACTGCATGGTAAGATCAGAAAAGTCCCACAAAATTGATCTCAAACTTTGTAACCAATCCACCCCTAAAACCACATCACAGCCCCCCAATGTTAACAAATAAAGATTTACCAGAATCCTTAAACTTTGTAGCTGAATAGGAACTGCACTACAGTAACCTTGGCAAGGGAGGCTATCCCCATTAGCCACTTTAACTGTCAGTTGGTTCTCCTCCACTGGTAGTTTTGATTTCCTTGCTACATATGGATCCATTAAACTATGTATATTGCCTGTGTCAATAAGAATCACAACTTTTTTATGATTAATAAGACCCTCAACCCTCATAGTCTTAGGAGATAATGATCCTGCCATAGCATGTAGAGAAATGCCTAACAATTCACCCAACTTCTTCTCTTCCCCATCAACAGCTATAATGGATAAGTTTCCTTCCTTAGGTTTGGTTCCCTTTCCTTCCCCCCCTTCCAATCCTTCCAACAAAAATAACTTGGGTCTACTACACTTGTGACCGAGATGAAACTTCTCATCACAATAGTAGCAAAGGCCTTTTTCTCTTCTTTCTTGCATTTGGGCTGAAGAAATTCTCTTTATGGGAAGGGTTGGTCTTCGGTTGGGATTATAAGTGTTGAGATAGTTTCTAGTTTCTGGTTTGGGAAGTGGTGGGGCTAGTAACCTAAGTGTTGGTGGTGGTGCAGGAAGTTTAGGAAGGTACGGTTGGGTAGTTGTGGTCTGGTTTTGAGTTCTGTTTAGTGCCCCCTTGTTTCTCCTAGCTACTTCTTCCTCCTGTAACTTAGTTAAACCAAATGCAGCCAAAAGTGTGTCAGGTTTAAGCATAGTTACCATGATTTTAATATCATTCCTAAGGCCACTAATAAAAGTACTAATACGAAATTCCTCCGTAAGCCCCTTAATTTTATTAGATAAAGCCTCAAATTCAGTTTGATAATCTTCTACCGTGGCTGTCTGTCTTAACTTTGTAAAGGTTCCAATTGGATCCTCATAAGTAGAAGGCCCAAAGCGTACCTTAAGTGCTGATATAAAGTCTTCCCATCCCCCCGTGGGACCCGAATCCCTTAGCTAAAAATACCAAGACAATACCGTTCCTTCCATATGGAAGAAGGCAATCTGCAGTTTATGATCTTCAAATGTGTTAAAGTATTCAAAGAATTGTTCAGCTTTAAGAATCCATTCCATGGGTTCTGACCCATTGAATTTTGGAAAGTCCAATCTAAAGGACCTAGCATGTATACCCCCATGCCCCTCAAACAATGGATTATTATTGAACTGACCTCTTGCATGTGATACATCTTCACCCATTGATCGCTTACCTGTTTGTACTGCTAATTGTTCATAACTGACTGCCAAGTTGTTGATCTGCTGCAACACAGCTTCCAGCATATGCTTTTGTTTGTCTTGTTCATCTCGCAGGTGCATAGTCTCTCCTTTAAGCATGGAAACAGCTTCTGCCAACTGAGCATGGCGTGTACCCTCAGCCATGTCGCAGGAACGCGGCTCTGATACCACTGTTATGGCATTTACAATTCTGTGATTGTATAATGAAACGTATGTAGGCACTTCAAGGGACCTGGCCTCCATTGTATACTCGCAAAATTCTGGAAATTGAAGTACCCCATTCATTGATGTAAATAGCATATAAATAGGTAAGTCAAACACTAACAGACGGACTCAACCACTAAGCTGCGACTAACACGCAACTGACCCACTACATAGACTGGAAATAACCAATTAAGTAACCCACTACGTAACTGACTCAACATGACCAATTAAGTAACCCACTACGTAATTGACTCAACATGACCCATGGCCCATAAAATACAATCTGGAACCACAAAAAGAAATGGACTCTAATGGATTGGGCCCTTGTGAAAGCCCCATTTGCAATGATGTTGACCCGGCCCGCTTGGCTTCAGACATCAACCCTAAAGATTAGGGTTGTCTCTTCGACGGCTCATAACAGATTCAAGTGATACCCAACATTTCTACTAATATCCTGTATTGGTTCAAATTGTTTAAACTAAAGTCAATCAACAATGAGCAAAAAAAGTATTTGTTGAATAAAATGCTATAAACCTTGGATTTGTAAATAAACGAAGCACAGGTAATGAAGAAACAACAGAGTTAGTAGTCTATTAGTAAATGATTTCTACGCCAACGCTTATATGGTGTTGATATGGACTTTTTGTCAACTACTGCGATCATTTTCAAAGGTTATGTATGTTTTGGTAATTACAACTATATCTCTTAAGTTTGATCATAAATACAATTACATTTCAATTTTACAAAAAATGATAATTACATTGTAGTGTCTAAGGAAATCATGAGAATTGTTATTCCTTTAACACGTTAGAACCTTATATATGAGTTGCTTTTCGAATTCAACCAGAAAAAAAGTGATGTCACGTCAACATTTAACTTAATATTATTAGATTTTTTAATGCTTGTATGTACTGTAGTATACATTTTTAATTTTATATAAACTTTTGGAGAATGACATGCTTGTTGGGAAATTACGCAGATTTCCCTATAAAACCAGATTGGTGAGAATGCGAAATAACAACGGAAATAACACACATAAAATTTGATAACGGAGTTCGGCCAATTGTGCCTACGTCTCCGGACCTGTTGCAAATCGTTTTTATTGAAGGGAGAAAATATACAAAGTGTTTACAACACTCATAACTCACAACCCACACCCAATATATTTTTCTCTTGGGCTTTTCTCTCAAGCTCTCTCTAAATACTCTAATCTTGGTGTGTTTTACAAATGAAAGCCAAAAGGGTTTATATAGGCTTCAAAATCAAATGGGTTGGTGGATTTTAGGCAACCCCTATTTTGGCCTCTAAAATAGGCAACCCCTATTTTGGCCCTTAGGTTAGGCAACCCCTAATTTGGCCCCTATTTTTTTACCCCCAAAAAAAAAGGTGGCCTCTAAGAAAGTTGGCTAGGCAGCCCACTTCCTTAACAATCTCCCACTTGAAGACTGATCTCAATCTGTCTTCACACCTCGATCAATGCAGCAAATATTTCCAGTCTTGTTACTCTTGCAGGCCAACTGAAGTTAAACACAACTTCAATTTGTCAATAGCCACCGTCTTTGTTAACATATCCGCTGGATTCTTGCTTCTTTGGATCTTCTCCAATATTAACACCTCATCTTCCAATAAAGATCTGATGAAGTGATAACGAAGTCCAATATGCTTGTGTTGTGAGTTTTAAATTACTCGCAAGCGCACGAGTCGTTTGCAGTATAGTGTTGTGCAAGTGCGAGGTCGAGGTCGAATCCACAGGGAATTGCGTTGTGAAAATACAATTTTATCTAAAGTAACCCTATTTTAACCTAGTTCCGAATTTTGTATTATATTGTGGAAAAGAAATATAAATTTAAACTAAATTATTTTAAAGCAAATGATAAGAAGACTAAGGTTTCTGAATCCACCCCGCCGAAGTTAAGCATATATCTCAATGTTCTAACAATAGCCTATCAAAACATTCTATGAATCCAACTTAAGACAAAAAACAACAAATATCCCGATTAAACCAAAAGCATCCAATGTATCTGCTTTTAACAAATCACAAAGGAAATCCAATTTAATCGAAAATGATTCGATGTATCCATCAGATGAAACACAAGGAATATCTAACAGAACAATTTAAACACAATCAACCATAAGATTCTACTCAAATAATTGACAACATTTATACTAAAACATCATAAACAAAACTGAAACTAATATGCCAAACAACGGTGAGGCTTCATCTTCAACCTTAGTTAAAGATTCTAGTCACTCATAGTTATGAAACTATAGTTCATAACAAAAGTGCTAAACATTTAAACTAAACAAAACAAAATGAAAAGAAATATTTACTATACAAGAGAGAAATTCCACTTGCTGTTGGGCGGCGCTTCCCCTCATGGTAGCAAAGCCTTCGGGGTCCAACAAAATACTAGCAGACATCCACCAAATTACACCAAATGGTTCAGGAATTGCATACCGAATGATGAAGTTAGATGGTGTTTATATAGGGGGAGTCTCGAAGCACTATAGGTTTCAGATTCGATGTGGGATACTACCCGAGTGCGATCGATCGCATGTGCGCTCGATCGCATGTCTGTTACGATCGATCGCAGATGCACTGAACTACAAATATTTTGATGTGGGATGTTGGCCATGTGCTTGTTCGTAGGCAGGTGCGGTCGATCGCATGACTCATGCGATCGATCGCACAAGGCATCCTCAGCTTTTGCTCTTGAAGCTTGATCACCCGAAATGCTTCATTTTCTCCACAAACCTATAAAAATACAAAAAACACAGAAAAGACATAAAATAAAGGGAAATAATACAAACTAATAGCTTAACACATATAATTTAAGGGCTTAAATATGCAATATTTAAGACTCATCAAATACTCCCAAACTTATATTTTGCTAGTCCCTTAGCAAAACAAAATAAAAAAACTAAATGAAAAACAAAGAATCATAAAGATAAGTTCAGTACTCATGGTATCCAAAAATTGAAGGAGCACTCAAAATCATGAAATCTATTCATGATCAAACTTAAAAAATCTAATCCATTTTCATAATGAATAAGAGTTTAAAACCTAATTACTTACAAGAGGCATGCTAAGACATCACAAGCTCGAATTAATGTAAAATGAATTAGCATATACTGATGAGGTTTCCAAATAAGTTCAATGTACAATGTTTCCACATCTCAAGATTCACAGAATTTCTCAATAGAATGAACAACAATGGCATAGTTTTTTTTATTTTTTTTTAATAAGGCTCTGCTATGTTTAGTTCCCTTAAGCTTTCTAATATCCCATGTAACGAGTGTTGAGTCAATGACTTCCAAACCAGATGGTTTTAGGGCATTAGGTGTAAAGACACCCCTAAGGACTTACTAACTCGAGTTAAAAAGGCTACGAAACTAAACTGGCCTTAATGCTACCAAGAAAAATTTCCACCTTTTGACGTGAACACTCATTGCTTACTGAGGCAACACTCACTGCTTACTGAGGCAAGAGGTCTAGTTACTCAATGGAAAGTTTATTGATGATGATCATTTTTTTTTATGCCCAAGTGTTAATCCCACAAGTCATCCCGTTTCAGTTAAGATAAGAAACATACACATTAACATCACATGTCATACCTCACACAAATATGTGCTAATGCGCACGTGTTAGATTGGCTCAAACATGTGAATTCTCAACTGCTTAAAGTAAGTAACTAAAGTTTAAACTCTATCATCAGATCATGTGTTCAAAGTTTTAAACTTACCAATGAAATCACATCACAATTTTTTCAGATCAACCAAAATTTTCAGACGAACATGAACATGCATTTATCTTCACGAAGAAAAAACAACAATAAATTAGGACAAAGTGTGTGTAACGTGTCTCCCATACCCCCAAACTTAAATGACACATTGACCCGAATGTGTGAATAATATGGAAAGAGCTGACCTGAGATATGGAGAACTATCTGGACTGGTATGGCTCATAGCATACCCCCAAACTTGAACTGAAGTACGGGTTGTCCCTGAAAAATAAAGATTGGAAAACAAAAAATATTGGAAACACACATTAATCATAAATATGTAAAATAATAAATAAACAGAAAAGATAAGCTATGGGGTGCCTCCCATGAGCGCTAAGTTTAAAGTCTTCAGCCAGACTCTCCCTAGTGGACGATATTCAATCTGAGTAAATAGGATCCTCTAACAATATCGTCTCAATGCCCGGACTCCTCAACTCCAAGAATGGTTTTAGCCTCTATCCATTTACCTTGAAAGTGTTACCATTCTTTGGATCCTCAATCTCGATGGCCCCATGAGGAATAACGGACCAAATAATAAATGGGCCTGTCCAACGAGATTTGAGCTTACCTAGAAAAAGATGCAAGCGTGAATTGTAAAGAAGAACTTTTTGACCTGGCTCAAAAGTTCGTCTCAAAATGTGTTGGTCATGAGTCTTCTTCATTTGTGCCTTGTAGGACCGTGCACAATCGTATGCATCATTCCGTAGCTCATCTAATTCATTGAGTTGGAGCTTCTTTTGTGTGCCAACCTTCGAAATATTGAAGTTCAACTGCTTGATAGCCCAATAGGCTCTATGCTCTAATTCAACCGGAAGGTGACATGCCTTTCCGTACATAATACAGTAGGGAGACATACCAATTAGCGTCTTGAAGGCTGTCTAATATGCCCACAGTGCATCAGTCAATCGCAGAGACCAATCATTTCTACTAGGGTTCACAGTTTTCTCTAAAATGTGTTTGATCTCGCGATTAGAAATTTTCACTTGTCCACTCTTCTACGGGTGATATGAGGTGGCAACCTTGTGTGTGATTAAATACTTCTTCATCAACTGCTCAAAAATTCGGTTGCAAAAGTGCTTACCTCCATCACTTATGATTGCGCGAGGCGTACCAAATCGAGCAAAAATAGTATCTTTCAAAAACTGGACCACAACTCTGTGGTCATTGGTCTTGCACGCAACGGCCTCCACCCACTTGGACAGATAGTCTACAATACTAGAATGTACAAGTAGCCAAAGGAGTTTGGGAACGGTCCCATAAAATCAATGCCCCACACGTCAAAAATCTCAACAATCAGAATAGGGTTGATGGGCATCATATTCCTCTTAGAAAGACTCCCTAGCTTTTGGCAACGCTCACAAGATACACAGTAGGTGTGAGAGTCTCGGAACAGGGTAGGCCAATAAAATCCACACTACAAAATCTTTGCAGCGGTCTTTTTAGCACTGAAATGGCCTTCACAGGCATAATCATGACAAAAGACGATGACATTAGATTGGTCATGCTCAGGAATACACCTTCTGATGATCTGATCGGGACAATACTTGAACAGGTAAGGATCATCCTAGAAAAAGTGTTTTACCATGGCCAAAAACTTTGATTTATCTTGCCGCCCCCAATACAAAGGCATGTGTCCGATGACAAGATAGTTCACTATATCAGTAAACTATGGCGCGAAACTATGAGCAATGTGCATCAATTGCTCATCAGGAAAGCTCACAGAAACGGGAGTGGCGACCTCAGTGAAATCCATAATCAATCTAGACAAATAGTCTGCTACCACATTTTCTGAACCTTTCTTATCCCGAATCTCGATGTCGAACTCTTGAATTAGCAAGATCCATTGGATAAGACGAGATTTAGCGTCTTTTTTAGAGAAAAGATACTTCAAGGCTACATGATCCGAGTAGATAATGACCTTAGATCCTAACAAGTAGGATCTGAACTTGTCTAATGCAAAAACGACTGCTAACAACTCCTTCTCAGTGGTAGAGTAATTAAGTTGTGCATCGTTTAGAATTCGACTTGCATAATAGATAACATGGAGAAGTTTATCAACACACTGCTCCAAAACAACTCTAACAGCATAGTCTGATATGTCACACATAATTTCAAAAGGCACACCCCAGTTGGGTGGCTGAATAATGGGTGTGGACATCAGAATCTTCTTCAGATCCCAAAATGCTTTCTTACAGTCCTCATCAAATATAAATGGGGCATCCTTCAACAATTACTTGCATAAGGGCCTGGTGATTTTGCTAAAATTCTGGATAAATCGCCTGTAGAAACCTGCATGGCCTAGAAAAGAACGAACCTCATTCACCGTACATGGGGGTGGAATGTTAGAAATCAAGTCCACCTTCGCTTGGTCGACCTCAATCCATCGATGAGATATGACATGCCCCAGTAAAATTCCTTGCTTGACCATAAAATGGCACTTTTCCCAATTAAGCACCAGGTTCTTCTCCTTGCACCGCACTAAAACCAAAATGAGACGGTACAAGCACTCCTCAAATAATGAACCGAATACAGAGAAGTCATCCATTAAAATTTCTATTTCCATTCTACCATGTCAGAGAATATACTAACCATGCACCGCTAAAAAGTAGCAGGTGTATTGCATAACCCAAATGGCATGCGACGGTAGGCGAATGTCCCAAAAGGATATATAAACATCGTCTTCTCCTGATCTTTGGGGTCCACGGGGACCTGGTTATATCCAGAATAACCATCCAAAAAGCAATAATACTCGTGCCCAGCCAAACACTCCACCATCTGATCAATAAATGAAAGTGAAAAGTGATCCTTTCTTATGGCAACGTTCAGCTTACAGTAGTCTATACACACTCTCCACCCTGACTGAACACGAGTTGGCACCAACTCGTCGTCCTTATTCTTTACTACCGTTAATCCCGCTCGCTTGGGCACGACATGAATCGGGCTCACCCACTTGCTATCAGAGATGGGATAAATGATCCCTGCATCTAACAGCTTAATTTCTTCTGCCCTCACAACCTCTTGCATAGTTGGATTGAGCCTTCTTTGTGGCTCCATCGATGGCTTGGTATTCTCCTCTAAATGTATCTTGTGCATTACCACCGAGGGGTTGATCCCCTTAATATCCTCAATGGTCCAGCTGATAGCTTCCTTGTGCTCTCTTAAAACATCTAATAATTTCTCCTCTTGAGCCTCACCCAAATCTGAAGCTATAATCATAGGAAAACAATCTGCTGGACCTAAGAACTTATACTTAAGATTATCTGGTAAAGGCTTAAGTTCTTTCTTGTGGGGCTCAAGTGCTATCGTCGCCTCTTTCTCATTGTTTTCTAGAGGATCAGACTCCAAAATGGCATTCACTTCCTCGAGTAACTTATCTAAGCCCAAGTCCTCTCCAAAGTGAGCAAAGCATGCCTCCAGGGGATCCTCAATGCTTGATTCGTTTATAGTCTCCTCAAGAATCTCTTCTATCAAGCATACATTTCTCACTTCATCATACTCCAGTGGTTGCCTAGTTATATCAAAGATGTTTAACTCCACTGTCATATTTCCGAAGGAAATCTTCATCACCCCTGTCTTACAATTGATCAGGGCGTTAGCTGTGGCTAAGAATGGTCACCCTAGAATAACTGATATCTGAATCCCTATGTTTTGAACCGGCTCTGTGTCAAGGACAATAAAATCCACGAGGAAATAGAACTTATTTACTTTTATCAAAACGTCTTCAACTATTCCCCGTGGTATTTTCACTGACCTGTCAGCTAATTGAAGCGTTGTGTTTGTGGGCTTCAATTCTCCTAACCCTAACTGCAGATAGACTGAGTAAGGCAAAAGATTCACACTTGCTCCTAGATCCAATAGAGCCCTCTCGATCTGGCTGATTCTAATCGTGCAAGAGATGGTAGGACTCCTCGGGTCCTTATACTTGAGGGGTAGCTTGCACTGAAGGATTGAGCTAACCTGCTCGGCCAAAAATGCCTTCTTCGGGACATTCATCCTCTTCTTGATAGTGACCAAGTCCTTTAAAAACTTGGCATATGACGGCACTTGATGGATGGCATCCAAAAATAGGATATTGATTTGGACTTGCTTGAATACCTCCAAAATTTCCTCATACTTCCCTCCTTTCTTAGGCGCCTGTAATCTCTCTGGGTAGGGAGTTTTAGGTATAAATGACCTAAGAGGGCCCTTCACAGTAGTTGTGGTTGTAGATGGCTCAGCATCTCTCTTCTCCTTATTGCCACCTTCTTCCCCTTGCTGCACAGCAGGGGTCTCTTCTACTCGATTGTCCACTTGTCTCCCAGACCTTAGTGTAACAATCAATTGCACTTGTTCCTCCCCGTGCGTAAGATGTGAAAAATTTCCAACCATAAATTGTCACTTCAGGTTGGGCACAGGTTGACTGAGGAACTTTCATTTCTCTCTTTCACCCAAGTGACTTGCAATTTGCCCTATTTGACTCTCTAACTTGGCAATTGCTTGGGTGTTTACCACTGTTTCACTCCTCATATCACTCATGTTTTGGCTAGTCGTCTTCATGAACTCCTTAAGGGTGTCCTCTAGCGACTATGAAACTGGCACTGGTGTTTGAGTGGGTGCTTGATAAGCAGGTAATGGTGCTGGATGGGCAGAACGACCATGACTAGGAATTTGTGGGGAAAATCCGGGAGGATACTGATTGTGAGCATGATGAGGGGCTCCTCCCTGATTCATTGGTTGGTTCTACTTCCAAGAAAAATTTGGGTGGTTCCGCCACCCTGGACTGTACGTCTCGGAGTATGATCCATTCAACTGCCTCCGATAATCATTGAAAGCATTTACTTGTTCCATAGGATACTCGGTAAAAGCCAGCATTGATGGATAATTCTGTGCTAGATGCATGAGACTAGCACAGATGGAACAGCTATCAATATTGAATGTGTTGGTAGCATTGATGGACTGGCCCACAGTGAGATCGTCAATCCTCTTAGTGAGAGCATCGAACTTCATCCTCAGGTCAGTGTCCTCCTTTACCTCATAGATGCCTTCTCTCTTGGGAGCACGAGTGGATTTATCTCGACAGCTTGAAAAATCCCACTGTTGTGAGTTATTGAACAACTTGTCCAATGCCTTGTATGCTTCCTCCCCCGTCAGACTCAAGAATGCCCACCCATTCATAGACTCGATCATGCTACGGTTGGGTTGAGCCAACCCTTGGTAAAAGAACTGAACGAGTCACCACTTTTCATATCCATTTGGAGGGCACCTGATCAGTAACTCTTTGAAGCGCTCCCAGCTCTCAGAGAACTTCTCATTCTCGTCTTGAGTGAAATAACTAATCTCCTTTCGGCACTCATTCACTCTAAACATTGGGAAAAACTTATGATAAAATTTACTAAGCAGGTTTTCCCAAGATGTGATAGACCCAGGCATGTTGGAATCCAACCATGCCCTAGCTCTATCGTGAAGAGAAAAAAGGAAGAGTCAAAGATGGACAGACTCCTCAGAGAAGTTCTGGAATTTGAATGTAGTACAAATATCTTTGAACTTCTTTACATGACTATAAGGGTTCTCAAGATCTAAGCCATGAAATGAGGGTAAGAGTTGGATGACATGTGGCTTTAAATCAAAATGGGTGGCATTGGTAGGTGGAAACACTATGCAAGAGGATGAATTAGTCGCAACGGGTGCGAACAAATCCTTAAGGGATGTAATGGAGTCCACGTTCCAAGCTCTAGGTTGCTCTACATGTTCCGGATGATTTGCATTCCTAAAATTTTCTCCCATTTCAATTGTCTCTCTTTCAACTAGTGCTCTTTTCTGTCTCCTAAGAGTTCTTTCTAAGTCGGGATCTAAATGTATCAAATCTAAATTCAGGGATCTTCGAACAAGCATACACCACACAAAAAGCACTAAAATAACCTAACCAGTAGAAATTTGCAAAAATATTTTTTATTATTATTTTTTTATTTAACAATGCAAATAGAAACAAATAAAATTGCAAACAAAAAAATCAAACAACAATATTGCTAACTAACTAGTAGATAAATAAAATTAATTCAGACAAAAATTTCACCAACCAAACAATTCCCCGGCAACGGTGCCAAAAACTTATTGTGAGTTTTAAATTACTCGCAAGCGCACGAGTCGTTTGCAATATAGTGTTGTGCAAGTGCGAGGTCGAATCCACAGGGAATTGCGTTGTGAAAATATAATTTTATCTAAACTAACCCTATTTTAACTTAGTTCCTAATTTTGTATTATATTGTGGAAAAGAAATATAAACTTAAAATAATTGTTTTAAAGCAAATGATAAGAAGACTAAGGTTTCTGAATCCACCCCGCCGAAATTAAGCATATATCTTAATGTTTTAACAATAGCCTATTAAAACATTCTATGAATCCAACTTAAGACAAAAAACAACGAATATCCCGGTTAAACCAAAAGCATCCAATGTATCCACTTTTAACAAATCACAAAGGAAATCCAATTTAATCGAAAACAATTCGATGTATCCATCAGATGAAACACAAGGAATATCTAACAGAACAATTTAAACACAATCAATCATAAGATTCTACTCAAATAATTGAAAAAACATTTATACTAAAACATCAGAAACAAAACTGAAACTAATATGCCAAACAACGGCGAGGCTTCATCTTCAACCTTAGTTAAAGATTCTAGCCACTCATAGTTATGAAACTACAGTTCGTAATAAAAGTACTAAACAGTTAAACTAAACAAAACAAAATGAAAAGAAATATTTACTACACAAGGGAGAAATTCCACTTGCTGTTGGGCGGCGCTTCCCCTCATGGTAGCAAAGCCTTCAGGGTCCACCAAAATGCTAGCAGACGTCCATCGGATTAGACCAAATGGCTCAGGAATTGCACACCGAATGATAAAGTCAGATGGTGTTTATATAGGGGGAGTCTCGAAGCACTAAAGGTTTCAGATTTGATGTGGGATACTGCCCGAGTGTGATCGATCGCATGTGCGCTCGATCGCATGTCTGTTACAATAGATCGCAGATGCACAGAACTACAAATATTTTGATGTGGGATGTTGACCATGCACTCGTTCGTAGGCAGGTGCGCTCGATCGCATGACTCGTGCGATCGATCGCACAAGGCATCTTCAACTTTTGCTCTTGAAGCTTGATCTCCCGAAATGCTTCATTTTCTCCACAAACCTATAAAAATATACAAAACACAGAAAAAACATAAAATAAATGGAAATAATACAAACTAAGAGCTTAACACATATAATTTAAGGGCTTAAATATGCAATATTTAAGACTCATCAGCTTGGTTCTGGAATGAAATGCTGAATTCTTCACCAAGTGTATCGCACTCTAACTATCCCTATACATAATATTCTTCTCTTGTTTGAATCCCAGCTCAGTTAATAAACCTTGAAGCCATATCATCTCTTTACTGGCTTCAGTCAGTGCTACATACTCAGC